>CM033713.1:77236513-77571062 GCA_019671005.1 Hibiscus mutabilis
CAACGTTCATTGTTGACTCGAGAAATCCGAGTCGTTACATTAAATGACATAGGTATCAATTAAATATAGAATGCACCTAAATCTGTTATAATCAAGTCTAACTTCTGGATCTTTGCATTTTAGTCTTAAATGACATATGTATCAATTAAATGTGTTAAAAATGCTCAAATGGTCTAAAATTTGACAAGTAAATATGTTTTGACAAGAATTCCACATGTGTGTCCTTAATTGTTTTAAAAGACCTTGAATTTCCAGAATTTATATTTTAGTCTTTAATATTGAATTATGTGTGTCCTTAATTGTTTTAAGGGACCTTGAATTTTTATAATTTATATTTTAGTCCTTAAGATTGAATTATGGCTTTAAGTTAATAATATATCTGATTTGATAAGATTTAAATTCAAAAAAAGGAAAAATATGTTTTCTGATAATTCCCTTGAACTTCTTAAAGTTTATACTTTAGTCTCTAACTTTGAGAACTTAGCAAATTGGTCTCTAATGATTAAATTAGAAATTAAGACACTTACATCTTTTTGAAGATTACTTGATTACTTTGAAATTAAGTATGTTTGACTTTGTTTGTCTTTAAATTGAATGCCTGTCTCTCTGATTTGTTCTCCAGTGACGCTCTCTTACATAAAATTTAGCCTATTTTTTTTTTTTAGGAATTTGGTTCTTCTATTTTTAGGAATAAAAAATCCAAATTCAATTGTTAACATGGTTAAAATTCTTCTGTTAAATTCAGGTCCATCATAAAGTTATTTTTTTGTTGTATCAAGTTAGTAATTTTTTATTTTAAAATGTCATATCAATGAACTTAGAAGAAGAATTTTGATAATCCTAACAATTAGAGTTAAAATTTTAAATATTGAAGGGACTAAATTTCTAAAAATAAAGATGAAAGATGTTTTAAGACTCCACGAATCTGACACTTAAATCTTTATCGTGTCCGAAAATCATATCCCTAATCTAGTTAACGTATTCATTCATGTCATGTGAACACTGCATTCATGAATAACATTTCGTGGATTCACCAAATATTAAGTAAGCGCATACAAATGAAAGTGGGAGCTGGAAACAATGGGCGGAAAAGAAAACCCAATAATGCTAAAAAAATATACTCTCTAACCATTAGATTAGGTGGTAAGTAGCATATTAAACAAAAAAACGCCCGTCCGTCCACTCTATCATCTTAGTTTCGGTCATAATATTAAATTATGGTCACGACATAACGCAGTGGTCTTATCGTAATGATTTTAAAAGTCGTCATAATATAATCGCATTTAAAATCATAATTATTTTTTTAAAAAATTACGTCGCAACCTCTATTTAATACTATGGTTTCGGTTCTTCTTTATTCGTTTTGCTTACAGTCCTTTTGACGAGCAAATTAACAAACGCAACTACTCCAACTATATAACAAGCTCAAACCTCTCCCAATAATGTTGTTCCAAGCGTCAGAACTTGACTGGTCATGCGTCAGCAATAAACATGTTGTCTAATTGTCTTAATAAGACAAATGTCATTGTTTTTTTAAAACCAGAACAAAGCAAAACTGTTCTGGAGAAAAGTTGAATGAGGAACTACTTGTGTAGCTACCCTCAATTTTGAGCTTTTTCTTTCATGGAAAAGGAAAGATCAACCTTACCGGAGCAGCAAAAGAAAAGTGATGAAAACATATGGGATTGTGGGAGTCCTCTCTATGATTCATATGAACTGGCTTCAATTGGTCATGTCCTTGATAGGGGCACCATGTCCTTCCCATATCCCTGTATAACAAACAAGCCAAAAGCCGAAGGGAGATTCGAGGCGGAAGCCGGCAATATCCGTAGGGTGGGATTGTTCCAAAAAGTTGTGAGATGGACGGTTTGGTTGACGAGGATTAGACGGCATCGGAATCAGAAGGACAAAAGGGTTTGAGGTGGATAATATGCCACCTTCAGTCCTGTAAAACCTTGATCTCTATTGTATTAATTTGTATCAAAAGTTTCATTAAACATATACGTACATATATAAGCTTCTCTTCTTCTCAGCTTGGGCTACATTTTCATTGTGGCCGGCGCTTGTATGTTGTAACTGTGCAGGTATAGAAACAATTGGCCCGCTTTAAATTCTGGGTTTCTACTTTCTAGGCTAACAAGACTATTGAATGCGTTCATAATTCTTATGTCTGCTTGGAACAAGTAAACGAAGAAATATAGCGGAGAGCAGGGACGGATGCATAATTTCAGGTAAAGCGGTGAGTAAAACTCGACTCGACTTAAAAAAATTAAATTTTTTGACTCGACTTGAGGCGAAAAAACTCGATCCGTCTTGACTGGACTTGAAATTACATAAACTTGACTCGACTCGAAAAAATTTCAAATAAAGTTTGAGTTGTAAAATAGAAATTCGAATAACTCGAAATTTTAGTAATTAGTAGATTAATATTTAAGCTTGAGTCGAGTCCTTCAAAATTTTCTAGTATATATACTGATATAAAGAAATATGAAGATATATATGTCACATATGAAGAAATATGTATGCATATCTTATATGATTAGAGAAAGTCGTTTTAATTAGAATTAAATTGTACTATAATATGATAAATAATTACAATAAGAACTCGAAAACTCGACTCGAATTGAAAAAAAAATTTAAATAAAATTTAAATTGTAAAATATGACACGTCAACTTAAATAACTTAAAATTTTTTGACTTGACTCAACTCGACTCGATCGAACGCTCACTTCTAGTTGCACCCCGAGGCAACCACGGCACGTTTCTGAGAGGTTTCGTCCAAGCAATCAAAACAGAGCATAAATTTTTTTTCCTCATCCCCAAACAGAGGCTAATAGGAAGTAATAACTATGTTGAAACAAATGCATTGCTTTTTATCTAATTGCAATCACATCACTTTTGACAAGGATTTTGATTTTACATAACCAAACAACATTCTCATAACACTAATTAAGGTTTCCTTAGCCAATGCATTTTTATTTATTTATTTATTTATTTTTTCATTTTTATAAATATATCTTAAGAACACTGTAGCTTTTTTAACCCTGTTCAAGTTAAAAACTTGACTATAAATATATTCGTATTTGCTTCTCCATCTTTCTGTTTTCCCTGCCAAAACCAATAGATTACGTTTAGAAGATCAGATTCCATTACTAACGCCTTCTCCTCCAAAAATATGGCCCAGCCACCAGAACCGGACGCGTTTTCAGAGTCCCGTCTAGACTCTGACGCCGGAGCTGTCTTTGTCCTCGAATCCAAAGGTGAGAAACCGAACACTCTTCCGGGAAACAAAAGCAATGGAATTTTACTTCGGCGGGTTATAATTTTCTCTCTGCTGGTTTACGGTGAAATGAACAGGGAAGTGGTGGCACGCGGGGTTTCATCTGACGACGGCGATCGTGGGGCCGACGATCCTGACGCTACCGTATGCATTTAGAGGGTTGGGATGGAGCCTGGGCTTCTTGTGTTTAACGGTGATGGGATGCGTCACATTCTACTCCTACTACCTCATGTCTTTGGTGCTGGAGCACTGTGAGAAAGCCGGTCGCCGCCACATACGCTTCCGAGAACTGGCCGCCGATGTTTTAGGTAAGAACAACAACCTCATTTACGATTTTATTCCGTTGTTTTTGGGATTATTCCTTTTTGTCAAACACATGCTTGGCTCTTGGTTCACATTTCACTTCACTTGGAAAATGATTAATTCAATTGGGAAAGGTTGAATCGTAGATGCAGATTGAGATGCTTTCGGGTTTTGGGAGTGTTCTTGATCACTTGTAGTGGAATAACGAATTTTTAACAGTTTTACGCGTGCCAACACCCTATTAAACCACACAGAATTTTTACATTTATTTTAAAATTAAAAAAATATCTCAAAAAATTTAAAATAGTTTAAAATTATAAAAACATACTTTGTTTTAAATTACTAAATTTATTTAACTATAAAATAATAAATATTATTAAAATGGTAAAACATACTATTAAAAATCATTAAAAATTCTATCTTGTCAATTAATTTAAAAATTTGTAAAATACTAAATGGTTTTAAATATTTTATATATTTTGGCAATAATTCTTTAATGTTTTAGATTTTTTTAAAAAATGCTTTTTGAAACCTTATAGTAACATTTTATAATTTTATATAGAATATTTTAGATTCTTAAAAATATTTTATTTACAATTCTAGTAATATTTAATATTTCTTTATATCTTTTTTAAGTAAATTTCAAAATTTTCATAAAAACAAAAGATTTAATATTTTTTATATTTTAAAATGTTTTTAAATATTCAATTCTTTAAATTTTGTATAATTTTTAGATATTTTTATTTTTGAAAAAGTCCTAGAAACGGCATAAAGCACCAACCTCGTTGGTTAAAAGGTTAAATTAAAATTAATTTTAAATTTAAAAACTTAATTAGGTGAAAAAAAATTAATTGTGCACTTAATGTTCTCCCAAAAGTTTGGAGGAATTTTTTTTATAACTCCTAATTCTAATTTTAATCCTACCTAAATGGGAGAGAAAGGAGAACTTTAGGAGAAAGAAGAGTGTTTTTAAGGACTTAAAACTCATGACCTAAGAAAAATGTGGATAAAGATGAGCAGCTTTCTCAATCGACCAATATTAAATTAACTAGTGTATTAACATGGTATCAATTATTTTAAATAAATTATTAAAGAATAATTATATTTTTTTTATTTAGCGTCGGACATGACTTTATATTAAGTGACATCTCCAGTAAATCATTTAAATGCATTATTTGAAAAAGCTAAAAAACACATAGATCGAGTTTAAGGTATTATATCAACAAGCGAGTAAAAATGGACAAATATACTTTGTCTATTTTCAGTGTCTCTTTTTATGTCTTAACACTAAAAAATCAAATTCTAGGTCATAATACTAAATCTTAAACCATAAACTCTAAACTTTAAAAAGTACTCTACCCATAATTTCTTAGACCCTAACCTTAAACCTAATTTTTTAGTGTCGGGAATAAATAAAAGCGCCGAAAAGGGGCAGATGATTTTTATTAAATAAAAATGTAGATCAATTTCTTTAAAAGTCTATGTGATTCACTAATTGGCTGAGTGATCAATTATATTGTCTTATCTTGCATGGGTTCTAATATTTTGTGTAAAAATAGTTGCCTTCATACTAACAATCATTTAGCATAGTGACACTAAATCCTTTAAGCAAGATCAGAGGTTTGAATCATGACGTTGTGAATAGAGCAACTGGGTTGACAGTTCCATGGGCCTTTACAGTATTAAATCTAGCATACTGTGTGTTTATATGTATGAAATGAAACTCAATCGAGTTTTACTCTAAAACTTCACTATTATTATTATGCAGGATCAGGATGGATGTTTTATTTTGTGATATTTATTCAAGCAGCCATTAACACTGGGGTTGGAATTGGAGCAATTTTGCTTGCAGGGGAATGCCTTCAGGTATATATATAGGGACGAAGCTAGAAATTTTATATTGTAGTTAAGATTGAATCACAAGTTTTTAAAACTAAACTATAATTTTATCATTTTTGGGAGATCAAGCACTGTCTGCTACCCTGGTGCCTCCCTTTGCCTTCCAATTGACTCTATACATATCATATTTCATTTCATTGCAATTGCTTCTTAGGCAATATCCAAGGCATGCCAATTGTTATAAGCACCGACAAGTTTCTCAAATTTCTCCTCTAATTAAACAGGTTTTTACAAATTTATTTTCAAGTTTGATGGGGATCCCATTGATCTGTTCTTGTTTCTATCGTAATTATAAAGACACCATCATTAATGTCTTTGGTCAAATCAACCCCCCTCTGCCATTCATATGTCCATCTTCTGGTGGTAGGTTAGGTGTGTGGTTTCTGTGTAGCTTTTTCCCATAGACCCCACCAAAATTGTCTGTTATCAATGGAGAATTTTGTAAGTTAGTGATTGTACTTTGTTGTACTTTGTCGTCTCTTTTCGTATAAGAAATGAGCTAGTAATGAATCAATAAGCAGCAGAATTATATGCATTATATATTCAATTTGGAACGAGTGTTATATTTGTATTACAAAAACACTGGATTGTTTATCTAATTCTCTTCATCTTTACGTCGTTTTTCATGTCGTAAGATCATGTATTCGAATCTTTACCCCAACAGATCCTTGAAACTGTACGAGTTCATAGCAATGGTAACGGGTGATGATAGTTCTGTCTCAGATGTCAACATTCCATTCCCTCAGCCACCTCAATTTTGCTTCTCTGGTTCTCAGCTTGGGCTACACTTTCCTTGTGGTTGGTTCTTGCATTCACGCAGGTACACAAGTCATTGAGCTATATAGATTTCAATCCTTACATATAATGTAACCTTGTCAGTGTGATAATTGAAAGATTCAATGCTTGGCCCCATCTTTTAATCATGTTATTTGAAGATTATTGTCTGTGTGTTTAAAGCTTAACAGGATTTGGATTGTGTTGAAATGTGGATTAAAGTCCTACGGAACCGTTTTCGGACTTGAAACAACTTCTATTAGTGCTGCAGGTCTGTCTAAAAATGCCCCTCATAGAGACTATTCATTGGAATCCAAAATTTCATCAAGGCTGTTTAGTGCCTTCACTTCCATCTCCATAATAGCTGCCATTTTCGGGAACGGGATTCTGCCTGAAATACAAGTAAATTTCACATTCTTACATGAATCTCCATGTTCGACATGAACCGAATCTTTGTAGTATGATTCCGAACCATATTGTCTTTGATACAGGCAACACTGGCTCCACCTGCTACAGGGAAGATGGTAAAAGGACTCCTAATGTGTTACAGTATAATTTTGGTTACTTTCTATTCAGCTTCAACTTTTGGATACTGGGCTTTTGGAAACAAATCCAATTCAAACATTCTCAAGAGTCTAATGCCTGATGATGGACCATCATTGGCCCCAACAATGGTTATTGGACTTGCAGTTATCTTTGTTCTTTTGCAGCTATTCGCCATTGGTCTGGTATGACATTGTTCATCGAAAAATCGAGATTGTATGATCTGAATTCTGTTTTCAATTAATATGTCTCCAATATATGTAACACAGGTTTATTCTCAAGTTGCGTATGAGATCATGGAAAAGCAATCAGCAGATGTAAACCAAGGGATGTTTTCAAAGAGGAATCTCATCTCCAGGCTAATTCTTCGGACTCTATACGTCGTATTCTGCGGGTTTATGGCAGCAATGCTTCCGTTTTTCGGTGACATCAATGGGGTAATAGGTGCCATTGGCTTCATCCCTCTAGATTTCATCCTCCCTGTGCTTCTCTACAACATGACCTACAAGCGCTCGAAATCGTCCCTCACCTACTGGATCAATCTGTTGATCATAGTCGTCTTCACCTGTGTCGGGATCATGGGCGCTTTCTCCTCTATCAGGAAGTTGGTTCTTGATGCCACCGAGTTCGAGCTCTTTAGCAGTGATGTGGTTGATTAAATCATATGCACAAGCCACTAAACAAGTCTGAAACAATCCCATAGTTTAAGCCCTGTTGGCCTGGCTGAAATGTACAATTATGGTCAACTAGCATTTGTATTGGAATGTTTCATCATGCGTGGCATAGGGCTGAGATCGAAGTAGCAGTGTTCCACGAGAGAAAGGGATTTTGTTCTTAGAAAATGAAACCTCTGACATCTGAACTGAGACTAGCAGAGTTGCAGTTTAAGGAAGATGGTTTGTTCTTGTATCTTTTACCGTAAGACAATTAATATTATTATAGAGAATATTTAATCAGCGCAGAACTCGAAGTTTCTTCATAATCAATGCAATTTTTCTTATTTTTTAAAAAATATTTTAAAGTAAGTTCTTATTAAGACTCCGCTCGGTGGAACTAGTAAATTCTGAGGGTGGGTGAAAAAGCAACGTTTAGAGAAAATATTTTAAAGTAAGTTCTCATTGTTTTCCATTGTCGAGATACAAAACATTAGACCGATAACGTAATGGTCAAAATATTTTTTTTCAAACGAAATAATTTTTAAATTCATTTCATAATTTCAATATTAACCAAATGTGAGTTTTACTAATTGATCGACTGATCAATGATGATCACATTATCTCATTCATTTTGTATGGATTTAAATTCTGACATTTGTTTTGAGAATGTAATACATCTTTATTTAATAAAAAAATTAAAAGAATGAATGAAATTATATCAAATTTAAGCATAAAGCACCCTAGAATGATTCTTTTAACCTTTTAAAGGGATTTAACTTCAGCAACGGTTCTGGAGCCGCCCTTCTTATGGCAATGGTAAGAAGGGAGAGATGGGCAGTACAAAGTCCCTTTAAATTTAATGACGGTTCAGTAATGGTTGGAGTAGATTTGACGAGAACAATTTTTAAATTTGAATTTCGTTGTATTACTTTTCGAACATTTTTTTTAAAAAAATAAGTGAAGAAATAAAAATAGGGAAGAAATGTTGTGATATTTTAACTATGGGTGTTAGAGTCCGCTGATACTGAAATCTAGAAGGGGTTTGGTTTGAAAAATCTGCTAAGTTTAAATAAACTTTGTCTCCCGCAATTAATAAGGTTCATTCTAGTAAGGGAGGGATCTTTCTGAGTGGCTTGGGTCAAAATTATGTTCTCAAAAGAGTGGATTTCAGGCTCCTTGAATGCAAATCCCATTATAATTAGACTCTGAGGAAAATAATTAGGGTAAAGTACACAAATAGTCACTAAACTATTCTAAAAAATACAAAATGGTCACAAAACTTTCAAAAGTTACATAACAGATATTAAACTTTAGTTTTTGTTACAAAATGGTCACTAAAACGTTAACTGTTGTTAATTGGGTGACATGGCAGTTATGAAAATTTGTATAACACCACATTTAATCATCAATATTTACACATTCGATCAATTTAGACATCAATAATAAGGGTTAAATTAGTAATAAATTGATTGAATGTGTAAATATGGATGATTAAATGTGTTATTATTCAAATTTTTGTAATTGTCGTGTCATTCACCTGACATTTAACGGCTCAGTGACCATTTTGTAACAAAAACTAAAGTTTAATGCCCATTATGTAACTTTTGAAAGTTTGGTGATCATTTTATATTTTTATGATAGTTTAGTGACCATTTGTGTAGTTTATCCAAATATTTAAGATGAGAACTGAGGCACCAATTTTATTTTCCAATGTGATAGACTGGGTAGTGCTGTAAAACCCATATGAAATTGGGAGGGGATAAGGGAAGGAGGAATAAGGTGTTATGACACAAACTTGTTTGGTTTCTCTTGCATATTCTGAAACATGTCATCATAATATGGATTATTTTTTTTTTGGACAAACTGTCTAAAAAGGATAGATTGTAGAAAATAAAAATAGTTGTGAATGATCTCTGTTGTTTCTGTGGAGTTGCATGTGAAACAATGAATCACTTTTTTTGAGTGATCTTACTCTAAAGACATTTGGAATGCTATTTTGAGATTTTGTAAAGTTAGTAGAAATGTTATGGATTGGGAGGAAGAATTAAGATGGACAATTTCTTCTTAGAGGGGAAATCCTTTTTAGGGTTCATTCTAAAATTGACTGTATAGCATTTCGGAGGAACGAAATTTCAAACATTTTAGAGGCCTTGACCATGATGCAGGAATGATTATTCATAGTGTTCAGGAGATAATGAGAATTCGTCTATTGATAAAAAAAAAAAAAGTTTTGATAGTATAAATTCACAGATTGGAGGATTTTATGTCCCTAGAGAAATGATTATGTTTATGTAGAAGCTTGCTATTTTTTTGATAATAAATCCAACATTTATTTAAAAAATATAATAATATTTTAGTTTCTTTAACTGAATTAATACTCAGTTAATTCTGTAATACCTCTTCATTGGAAAATTATACTCTCTCCGACCTTTGCCCACTAAATTTGTCCTTTTGAAAAATTCAACAAAATTTGGAAATTATATTTTTTCTATTTTTTTATTTTCTACCTTTTTACTTCACTCATTTTTTCTACAGCAAATTTATTGAAAAAAACAATTTTTTTAGAATTTTTTCGGCTAAGCCGATATATTTTATAAATGGAAATGAATGCCGAAAACAAAAGTAGAAGATGCCAAGCAATAAACTTGCACCCTCAAAAACGAAAAAACAATAAAAAGTATATACCAATTTATATTAGTCAAGACCATAATTGATTTAATAAAAAAGTTCATAACATAATTTCTCCAAATCATCATTCATTAAATAAATCTTCTCCCATATACGTTTTCATCAAAGTTTATTAATTATATATTTTTTTCAAGAATTAAAAAAATATCCCAAATTGAATGGTCCATGATGAAGAGACCGTGAGCCCTGTAACGCTCTCTTTTCTTCTCTTTTCTTTTTTGGATTTTTATGGTATTTCCATTTATAAAAGCCTTCGTTTAACCCGCTTCAACGGTAGCACTCCTTAATCCTTATGACTCGTTTGGAACTCAAATCTTTGAAACGTCAACTCGACTCAGCTTTCCATTAAAGAACCATGTCCACGCCTGATTATATCGTCGACAACACCGGAGCTCATCCTTCCCTACAGTTCTCGACCACCCTTCCTTCACCTGTTTCCAAGAAGCAGCCTTCCAAATTCTCTCGCTCTATCCTTAAGCTCTTCAAATCCATGTTCAAGTTCAGACAAAGTTCGAGCCATTCGGTTTTGTGGATGAAACAAAGATCGCTCGAGGAGTACTACGTGATTTACGACAAAACGGGTGCACTGACGACGATCCCCGAGGTTCCCGAGATCGATTTCGGAGGGCTTTCGCCGGAGATTAACTCGTTGGTTACCGAGAGAAGTGCGTCGGAAAGATTCACTGCTGCCTCCGCCGTTGGTATTTCATGTGCTTGATATACAAAGCATAAAAGAAGCTAATGAATAACGACCATGTGATCAAATAGTTTGTGTACAGTATGATCATATTTTTAGGGTTTTTTTAGGATGCATGTTTTTCTCTTCAAGGTTTCGTTTATTGAAGTTTTGAACTTTGACACTTCCATGTACCAGTTATATGATCATCAGCTGAATCTAGTTTGGGTTGCAATCAAGCTGATGCACTTTGCTTTATGTATGGAGTTACAGTTCAAAATTTTCCATTATTCTTGTTTTTTGGTAGTATATAATTTTGTTTTGCCCTCCTATTCCCAGGGTTTGTACAGAGTAATCCGAACTGACCAGCGTTACACACTTGACTTTAGTGGGTGAGTCTTTTAGCGGGAATTTTCTACATACACAAAGCTTCAAACTCGAGACTTACTTAAAAGATACTAAATTATTTACCACTTAGACCAAACATGTTAGTTAAAATTTATTTTTTAAAACAATTCTTACGCACTGATATATCACTTATTTACTCCATATTAAATTGAACCCAATTTTATTATTTAGGATTGTCTTTTTATAATTAGCATTAATATCGTCGAGAGATCTTCGCTTGATTAGGGGTTGGTTTGATGACCCCTTGTCGGGCCAATTTCGACAGAAATTCAAGACTATGTATTATATAAATTTTCTAATAACTCTCAGTGAAGCATGAGAGATAAAATTTTAATTCGGAACAATTCCGATTATTGAAGGTTTGGATGACGATACTTTAAAATTTTCTTTAAAAAGAGTCGAAATAAATTTATTTTTCTAAAAAATCACAATATCTGTTCAAAAATAATAATAAAAAATACACACACAATTGAAAAACCGTCTCCAAGGCAATTTCTCATTCTAAATACTGTCAAAACGGCGCATGATTATCCAAATTAGTTCATGGTCCTTAGCACACACAAAATCATAATCCCAAACACGTTCATTTTCTTCTTCGTAAAGCATTGGACTGCTGAAATTAATTTTGATTAGTTGGGAGAAAAAGAATCATGCACAGCATTATAATACTCCCATTAGCATGCATGCATGCATGATTGGCACGTAGTCGTTTCTTTAGTTAGGCGTATACTTGGAAACTAACCAATATAATGGCAGATCGTTGTCAATCAGTTGGGTTGATTTTTCTTTTCGTGGGTTCTTATCTTGTTTTCCAGATTACCCTAAGGAAAGGAAACTAAACTATTTCGCGAAGCAAAAAGTTTAAGGGTTCCAACTGTTGGCCTAAGCCTTTTCCACGCTTCATCTCAAAATTGACACTTAACGCTACAAACAAACAGATTAATTAATCAAATATATATATATATATATATATATTCACATTTTAGCTGAAAAATGCGAAAATGAAAACATCTGGGACAATAAAATAGTACCACATGGAGGCTTAATGATTGGGTTAGTTAAGTATACAGAGGATTTTTGTTCACCGTTATAACTTCTGTATTTAATATTCTTCTCACAGTAACGAAAAGAGCTTCATTTAACCAAGACAACAAAAGAGCCAAACAGGCTTAACATAACCATGCAACCCCTTATGCACAGGCCACGTAGTGCAAACAAAACCACGACAAAAGCAAAGAGGTGCAAGAAAAAAAACCGGAAATATAATCCGAAAAGCCTAAAAAAAGGTTCTACAGCGTAGAAGAAACAAGGACCATAACAAGGATTTGGATTAAACAACTCAAACTACGTCCATGCAAGAGCTCTATCTGGAGGCAGGTTTCCTCTCCCGTGGATCTTATCATCATAGACAATGTAGTAGACACACCAGACTTGGAAAGGCCGAAGGCAGCCCCAAAGGTAAAGCAAATGATCCTAGAGGGAAAAAAGTTCTCCAAAGCTATTCTTCGATCCTTCCTTTCTTCGAAGATAGAAGGGCTGATCAGACTCATTTACAATGCGGATAACCTAGCTGAAGGTTATCCGCAGACATAAGGGTGGTATCATCATCCGAGAGCCACTCATGGCTACCTTCAATCATAGAATTAGTTTCTTGAAAGTCGTCTGAGTCCATTTTGTTCCCTTCATCAGCACATTTGGTCATTAACCACCAAAGAAAGATATGTGGGATATATGGAAACGATGAAAAATGAAAACATAGCTTCAATCAGGGGGAAAGAGCACTCTGGGCCTGAAAATTGGTGGCCTGCTTGAAGATGGCGTATTCAGGGACAATCTGGTTCCCGCCTAAGACAGATCGGAAAGGACAAAAATCATTAAAAGAGAGGGTATCATCAGTTTGACTTTGACTGATAGGTCAGACTTAACCTGGGGTAAGCTATCTTTCTTGCGGTTCTTCCGACGTTGGACTTGTAGGACATTTCCCCAAAACAGATCCATAAATCTTTCTATCAGAAACATTGAGAACACCAGGCACTTTATAACACTCTCGGTTCCCACACTTATCGCCACGTGCCTACTTTGCACTATCTCTGAACTAGAACCATGATGGTGACCAATCCGGCCAACTACCCCACCGCGAAAGAGTCTTGAGAAATCGACGACGGACATGTACACCTAGAGATTCCCAACCTTAGAGGGTGAGGACTTGGTCGAAGAACCCAAACAGACGATCCCAGGAAAACCGAAGGCCTCTTGTCGCGCCACCACACCTTAAAATCCAACCTCTGTCCCACGGCCCTTTTTCACCACACAAAATCCTTGTCCAAACCAAATCCGAGGGAAACCTTTGGCCGCAGAAACCAACAGAGACAAAAATTGGCGCGAGTCATACCGCCGCAGGAGACCACTAGAGAAGAGACCACCTCGTCCCCTCTGAGCTATTCCGAGAGTAAATCGGAGAATCATTTAAATCCCTCCTCACAGCCAACCCGGGACTACCTATCTCCCAAAGCCAGACCAAAATCTTGTGTGAAGAGAGACGAAGTCTCTCGAGAAGGGAAAGTTCACAACACTGAGACCACGACCGAACAAGACTAAAATACTTCATTTAAAATTGATATATATATATATATATATGAAAGGTGGTCCAAATGTAATCTTATTTATAATTGAGTGACCCAAGTGTAACTTTTAATAATTGAGTGACTTAAGTATAATCTTACCAATAACTGAGTGACACAAATATAACTTTTAATAATTAAATGACCTAATCTTACCCGTAATTGAGTGGCTAAATATAATCTTACCTATAATTGAGTGATCTCCGTTTTAGTTTACCCTAATTTTTTATTCGATTTCACGATTTTTTAACTCAATTTATAAGTTCATAAATTTGATTTAAAAAATTAAATAAAATTTAAATTATAAAATAAATTTTCAAATAAGTCGAAACTTTAGTAATAAGTTTTTATATTCTAAGTCAAGTGTCTCGCTCTGCTTTATCACATGTGTAAAATATTAAGTCTTAATTGCACCACATGTCCCCAAACTATGACACTCATTGTAAATTGGACTCTGAACTTTAAAATATTTTAATTTCATCCTCAAACTATGACCTTCATTCTAATATGGTCCCCAAACTTTTGAGTATTCTAGTTTCATCCTCAAACTATGACTCTCATTCTAAATTGGTTATTAAACTTTTTAAATGTTCTAATTTCATCCTCTAATTATCGTTTATACCATATTATATTATTACATAATACATATCAGTGTTTAATGAAAATTAATAATTTTTATAATTGTTTTGTTAACATAAGATATGATTAGTATATATTGATAATTTGGGGATGACATTAGAACATTCAAAAAGTTTGAGGACCAATTTAGAATGAGAATCATAGTTTGAGGATGAAAATAGAATGATCAAAAGTTTGAGGATCAATTTAGAATGAAGGTCATAGTTTGAGGATGAAATTAGAATATTTTAAAGTTTTGGACCAATTTAATATGAGTGTTATAATTTTATATCATATATATAGAGATATAAAAAAACGTTTAAATTGCAATTAGTATGTACTATATCATTACAAATAATTATAATTAAATTTGTATAGAGATTTAAAACTTTGAATCGAAATTTTATAAACTTGACTCGAATCGAAAAAATTTCAAATAAAATTTAAATACAGCATAAACTTGTAAATTTAAATAAACTCAAAAAAAAAAAAAAAAAAATCGAATGGAACATTCATCCTTACTGGGGCAAACTGAACCTTTTCAATCCCTCTCTACCGCGGAGTTGGGTGTTTTGAAGCAAACTGAACCTATAACAAATTGTACGGACATGGAGAAAACAGTGGCGACCCTCGACAGAGGCACGACCTGTTCGGCCTGGAACTATTGCGGCCAGAGATTAGCCGCAGGCTCCGTCGATGGTTATCTCTCAATTTTAGATTCCCGTGACCCTTCGTCTTCTTCATTCACTTCCTCCTCCAAAGTCAAGGTCTCCCAAAACAAAAGGATACATTTCCCCCCTTTTGTATTTATTTGATCTAATTAATAATTGTTGGGTTTTATGCCTACTTCTTTTAATTTTATTTCTTTGATTTAGGTGCATGAAGTTGCCATTGTGAAGGTTGCATGGATCCCGCCAGAGTATGGGGATGCTGTTGCTTGCATTTCCGAAGATGGGACTTTATCAATATGGGAAGAGCTTGTAGAAGGTATTTATTTTCCTTATTTTTTACTGATTAGATTTGGCCTCAGTATTTCGAAAATGGCGATTGATATTGTAATTCTGATAGGTACCAAGCCCCTTGAATGGAAGCTGTGTAGGAGCTTTAAAACTAGCTCCAAGGTTTTAGATGTTCAATTTAGTGTCGGTCAAACGAGTTTGAAAATGGTGAGAATTAAAATTGATTTCATCTGTGCGTTGAGCAGGCAAATATAGTTTATTGTGCGTTGAGCAGGCATTTTCATAGTGTTTCCTCTGTATTCCATAGGTTGCTGCTTACTCGGACGGCTTCGTGAAAGTCTTTGAGCTCCTCGAACCTTTGGAACTAAAGAACTGGCAACTTCAGGTGAACAATTCTTGATATCCCCCCAAGTTCTAGATATTCCAGCTATTCATAGTTACCATTTTTGAAGGGTTTATTACACACTCATACTGTCTGTACTTCGTTCGCTAGTCCACTTTATGATTTTATTTTAACTGTCTTATGTTTTATTTTCCAGGCTGAATTTCAGAATGTTATAGATTCTGTTTCTGTATTAGGGAAGGCTTCATGCTTAACATCATGTATTCTTGGAATCCACTAAAGGGTGAAGGCCAAGAATCAAGCTTTGTTTTAGCTTTCAATTCAAATACACCACAGCTCAATTCTCCCAAGGTATTACTAAATTTGTTTTCCTCACAGCTAAATTCCGCTGTAATATGATGGGACTGGATCTGGGATAGCATCGATTTAGTTCACACTTGCAATGACTCTCTAGTATACCATGTATCTTTATTTGGTTTTATTTATCAAGTTTCAGACTCCTGAGTTATTGAAACTATGCAAATCTTGTAGCGAAATATAGCTTATGCTTTGATGTTAAGAATTTGTGTGGTAGCATTATTCTTGAGCTGACATAAATCTGTGGATGTGTTGTTAAAATTGCTAATTTAGACTTGCACAGGGTTTTGTAGGTGTGGGAATTTGATCCCACTCATCAGAGATGGTTGCCAGTGGCAGAGTTGGCTTTGCCTGGTGACAAGGGAGATCAAGTTTATTCTGTTGCATGGGCTCCAAACATTGGACGGTAATGGAAATTATTATTCTCTGCAAATTGTGTTTTTTTATGAGCCATTGGTTATATTAATAGGACTGTATATGTTTTTATATAAAGTCCACAAGTTCCTGGTTTGCGTCGGGGTTCAACTGGAAATTGGGATGGTATCCAAAACATTTCGATTGTCTGTTGAAACTGATTACTACTATTTTCTTTTTGGTGATGTAGGCCATATGAGATAATAGCTTCTGCATCTCGAAAAGGAATTTCTATATGGCATGTTGGATCAACCACTGACTTAGATGGAAGACTCTCCATGGAGAGGGTTGCATTGCTTTCAGGACATAACAGTGAGGTATTCAATAGTTAAAGCATTATATTTTTGAGGCTCTCTATATTGTTTTCTGTTAATCTACGTATGATTTATACAGTTATCACTCTACTCTAGTTTGAATTTCAACATGATAGATGCAGTTTTCTGTTGGATGGTGAGATAAATCATCTAAAATCATCTCCAGCACAATTTATCTGACCTTAAACGTAAAATTTACATTACTAGTTTAATATACGAAACTATCTCACCAGAATTCTCAAAGTTTCTTGCTGTTTCTCATGGATCTGAGTTCTTCCATCCTTTTAGGAGGAAGTTATAATAACATGGTTATTCATGACATGAAAAATGCACGCAAGACCTATAGGAAAAGGTTATCGGTACGAATCAAAGGAACTGCTAAATTTTATTTGGTCTAAATGCTGGCTCTGTATCCTATTTTAATTTAGGTAGATTCCTTTCATTTTCATGGAAAGGGTGAGTCGGATTATTATGATGATGTTTGATGATCAGGTGTGGCAGATGGAATGGGATATGAGTGGAATGACCCTGGCTACCACCGGGGGTGACGAGCGAGTAAGGTTGTGGCAATCTAACTTGAACGGCACTTGGCATGAACAAGCAGCATTTGAACCCACTTATTAACCCCCCTTTATAACTATGTTATTTAGTTCCTTGCTCTCTTCTCTTTTGCAAGCCAAATTGTGCATGTCTTCAAACACCATATTCTTAAGTAATGGAGTCAAAACTAAAGGTTTTTCACTGCTGCTGCTGCTGTATTTTCTAACACCATCTTTTTTAATTCATAAAGCCATTTTTTAAAATTTCGGATTGGGTCATTTCATGTTTGAGTGAGTTATGGGTTTGGGTTCAAGGGTTGGGATTTTTAGTTTGGATCATTGTGTTGTGATCATTTCATACTCAGGGATTCAAGTTTAATTTAATACATGAATTGTTTAGAGTCGAATAAAATTTTATTCAAAGTTATTTGTACTTTTTACTCGTATTTTCAGTTTGACCTTTAAAGTTACTTGAAGCTAATCGTATATTTTACACATGAATTATTATGATTTAACATGTAAATAACTATTTTACATGAAATCAATGATTCCATCACAATATGATAGTGAAAATTAATTTGTATGTAATATTTATAATTGTATTAATGTATACAAATTTTATAAGCATTGAATTATTATATTATATATATAATTATGGGTTTATATTTTATATTCTAAATCTTTAATTTTAAATTCTGATATTCATATTTAGACTATCTAACAAGTGATCTCAGTGGAAAAACGGATAATGCTCATTCTAGGAGACTTGAGTTCAATCGTTTTGTCTGTAAGGTGTATGAGTATTGTTAAAGAATTAAGAATATTTATGAACATATACTATATTGTAATAAAAAAAAGTTTATAAGTTTAAAACTTTAAATTTAACTTAAAAATAGACATATTTGTAAAAGAAAATTACACGCATTAAATATTCATCCACAAAAAGAATATAATTTAAAAAAATAATTAGCGCGACTCATAAACAATCATATCATCATGTTCTCAAACAAGTTGAAAGTTACGCTTGGGTTGGCCGGTCTTTAGATATTGGTGAAGGGATCCGGGAGAAAGGTGGTGGGCCAATTATGTAAGATGTTGGCATATGGCAATGCTCTTGTCGCCACAGAGCTTAATTTGGACTCGGATAAACCTTGGTGGCTCCGTTTGAGTTTTGTTTATTCATATATATTACTTTTAATATATTGATTTCGTTGAGCCACCGGAGGTTTATTTACATATATTAAAATTAAAAGTTAAAAGTGAAATGATTTTTAAAGAAAAAATGAATAATTTTGACCATAAATTTACCCGTGTAATATTATTTCTGTTTTTACCCATACATTTAATCCCATCCCACCTTTATATATAAACTTTTTATGAAAAATAGTCATAATCACAGAGGCCTGAGCCACTGGAAAAAGAGAGAGGTATCATCCATGGAGAAGCAAGCAACAAGCAAGGTCTGCTGCGTTACCGGAGGTTCTGGATATTTAGGTTCTTGACCCGTTAAAAGCTCCTTGAAAAAGGCTACACCGTCCATGCAACGCTACGAAACTTAAGTTCTATCTATCAATCAATCTATCTATGTTCCTTTTTTCCTATGGTTAAAGAAATTTCTGATGATAATGTGAAATGTTGCAGATGATAAATCCAAAGTTGGGTTTTTAAAGTCCCTGCCTGGTGCAGACACCAAACTGGTTTTATTTCAAGCTGATATACACAACCCCGGTGACTTCAAACAAGCAATCCAAGGCTGTGAATTTGTGTTCCATGTGGCCACTCCAAAGCAAACAGCCGACACTCAAACCTCACAGGTTCAATATTCGTCTTTCTCTTTTCCATCAACTTAGCTAGCTGCTGCCTCCAGGTAGATGACCGTCGACTATTAGTACATACATGCAGGAAATCATTGAAGCAGCGGTTTCAGGCGGGAGAAGCATCGCCGAGTCATTCCTAGAATAGCCAACCATTAAACGACTTATCTACACGGCTTCAGTTCTCGGAGCATCGCCTTTGACGAAAGATGGGTTCAACGTCGAATCTTGCGTAAATGAAACGTATTGGACTCATGTCGACGTTGCATCCACCCACGGCCGTCAGTACATGCGGGTCAGTAATTTTACATTTGCACTAACCATTTATGTTAATCAAAAGTTTATATTTCCAGTGATGTGATAGACGTATACTATTTCGAAAACCTTGGCGGAGAAAGAGGCGTTGAGGTATGACGGCAAAGCTAATGCTAACGGTGGCAAGTTAGAAGTTGTGAGTCTTGCTTGTGGGCTTGTTGGTGGAGAGACTCTTCTTCCTTTGGTGCCGTCAAGCGTGGCTGCCATGTTTTCTCTGCTTATTGGGAACTCATCTACTTTCGCGGAGTTAGAATATATGGAACAGCTTCTGGGATCGGTCCCTATGGTTCACATCGACGACGTTACAGGGTAAGTAAAATGCTTAATGGTTAATTTCCTCTATACTTCTTAACTTAATTTTCAGATTATCCCTATACTGTTTTTTAGGATTTTTTTTGGGTATTTTTATGATTTATTTAAGGGTTAACTACCCCAGATACCACTGTACCAAAAGTTAGTATGGATTATAGAGAAAATTAACTATTTAAGTCAAAGTAAAAAAAGGTAATCCGTATAATATTAATATTTATATTACATAGATGAATTTGACTGGGTGTTACAGGGTGATGGGGGAAGGAAAAGGAAGGGCTTGCATGGGACAACAGCAAATTGGTGAAGATGGGTTTTGAGTACAAATACGACATGAAGAAAATATTGGATGATAGTATAAAATGTGGTAGGCGACTTGCTGCTTTCAACTACTGATTGTTGTTTTAAATATGTTCAAGCTGATAAATAGTGAACTGTGTTAATTAGTAAAAATTGAAAATAAACTGCTACGAATCATATAATTTAAGATTCAAATAAACAAATTAAATTGTTGTTACTGTTTTGAGATAAATTTTAAATTGCGTGTGAAATTTTGATGAAATATATAATCATTTATATGAATTTTGATTATTTTTTTTTTTGTAATTTTACATTCATATGTTATTTTAATTTGATTCAGTTTTACAAATCATTAATATTATTGTCCATGTTGTATCATTTGACGTTTACTTGTTATATATAATTAATTATATTTATCTAATATAAGAAAAGAAGCGATATATTTATTTCATAAATATATAAAATTTAATTAAAATTAAAGTATTTTGGTGACAGATCCGTAAATATTGTTTAGGCTAAACACATATAGATTTAGAAATCTAAAACGAATACAATCAATAAAATAAACAACTAACTGAAAGAATTACATATTTCAGAATGCAAACTCAATAAAATAGATAACTAAAAAAGTTTTCAAATTTTAAGTTAGATACTTGTCCATCTTTCACTATACACAAATCTACCGCTATATATATATATATTTAAAATTATAATCACAATTTTATATGTACAATTATTTGTTTATTATAATTATCGGAGCTATAATGACAAAATAACAAATAATCGCAAAAGCACAAAGCCACTTCAGAAATTGTTGTCAGGGATGACTCAGGTTACCTGTTGGGAGCATGCCATAGATCTACCCGTCGAGTTCAATCGGCTTTCGCAGTGGAGGGATATGCCGCAGTTCATGAACTCTCTTTCGCCATCGACCTAGGTTTTTCTTCGGTGATCTTGGAAGGAGATGCACACTCGATAATCAACAAATTAGAAGCATCCATACCGGACCACTCTGTCATTGGCCCTATAATTTCCAACGCCAGAGCTCTCCAAGGTCAGTTTGCATGTTGTCGATTTCGTTACACCGCTCGGAGTGTTTACCAGCTCTAGCACGGGAAGGTGCATCATCTGCTCAGGACCGGTTTTGGGTTGAGGAAGTGCCACCAATGGTGATGGCTCTCGCGACGACAGATTGTAGATCTCTCGAACCACCTTAGACATCAGGTGATCTTCATTTGTCTACTTGGGGAACTTCGATATCTTTTTCCCCAATTTCCTAGCCTTTCTTTATGCCCGATCGTCTTATGTTTGTCTGTAGATCGCAGAAGGCTCGTCGGACTAATACCCTAGCATTTTCTTTCTGCGTCTTTTGGGTTTGTTGTTTTTCGAGTTATTACGGTTCTTTTATTATACTTAATAGTAATATTAGCTGACACTTGATCAAAAAAACAAAAAAAAATCACAAAAGGCATAAAATAAAATAAACACTACGATTTATATGAAAAACTCAAATTAAGAAAAATTACGAGCATACGAGAGACTTTTATTATGTCGAAAAAAATAAATTACAATTCTCTCGTATCTATTTATAAAGATAAATTATTTAATTACAAAAAAATGTTGTATAAAATATTATTTTACTCAAATTGAGTTCTCAACTCTTCGATGCATATTTAAAGAGTTCCGTTATCACTTTTACCGGCCTGAACATGCCAAAAGAGTGAATTGATTATTTATTAATATTGGAGTCGGTTCAAAAGAAAATTTAAATAATAACTCGAACAATAATGCATAAAAACAGTCAACTTCATTGTGCCTTCACATTGCTCTTCAACTGCATTATTCACATTGCTCTTTCATTTTTATTAAGAACGGCAATAAAAAAAATATGAACTTCCTCTTCCTTTTGTCAATTTTATCATACTCATTGTTCTTCTATTTCCGTACCTTGTTGCAGCTGAAGATGCAAGGAAAAGCTTCTGAGAAGAGAAAGTTGCCCACAGCGCCATTGCAGATGATTTTGCAGTTGCACTAAGATTGCAGGGTTTGTTCGAGGGAGCTATAGTTGAAAAGAGGGAGGAAGAAGATGGCTACATTGAATAAATATAAAACCTAAGAGACTCAATATGTCATTTATCCATTTTTATTAAAGTCGGTCAATTTTTTGATCAAAAGAGCCATATGGCCCAATCTAATTGGCCCGAATTTTTTTAAAACAGACGTTACAAAATAAGGACTAACGGAAGTCATGATTTTTAGTTTAGGGCGCTAAACGTCTCAAAAAATACTTTAGGGGACAGTTCGAGAAAAAGTTTATACCAAAAAGAGTATTATTTGACATGACCATCCAAATTAATAATATGGGAAACTACATATTTAATACTCTAACTATGCTTGTATTACTATTTTGGTACTTTAACTATTATTTTTAGCAAAATAGTACCTAACGTTATGTTTTTTTTTTGTTTTGGCACCCTGACCGTTAAAAACTAATGGAGATGATGATGTGACTTGGTATAATCACAATTTTAGTCCAAAACACTTATATATAGTATCAATTTATTCCAAAATCCATCGATTTAAAACATCATCTTAATTTTGATTGAATTTGTCTCATCCCTTTTCCACCCCTCGTATTCTCGCTGGTATCCTGATCGTGGAGTTTGGGTCCTCAATGGACCTTGCATTAGCTCCCATTGATCCGAAAATCCTAAAGTTTTTATTGTCCCTAGCGTGTTTTTTAAACTCCAAAACCTAAAAAAGTGTTTGAATGGAAGAATAAAAAAATTGAGGAATTTACAATTTTAATCCAAGAATTAAAATAATGTTTAAATTGATAGTATTTTTAGACTAAATTGATAAATTGTATAAGTTTTTAGACTAAAATTGTTATTAGCCCAAGCCACGTAACCATTTTCGTTAATTTTAACCGAAAAGGTACTAAAATAGAACAAAAACTTAACATTATGTACTATTTTACCAAAAATAATAGTTAAGGTACTAAAATAGTAATGCTGATATAGTTAGGGTACTAAATATGTAGTTTTCCCTTAATAATATATACATATTTTTTTCTTCAGCCTAGGCCCACTGCAATCTGCCCTGCTAGTAGCCTGATTGTTGCATTAAAGCCCAAATGAGAAATCCAAGAGACAAATTTCTCTACCTGAAGGCAAATCCATGCTCCAAAAGAAGAAGGCAGAACTTCCACTAATCTTATCCCTGTAACATTTCTGGGTTCTTCTTTCCAGTGGATCCATGGGCACCAAACATTGACTCACAAAGCATTGTTTTTTTTTTTTTTTGCAGTTTCTTTGTTTCCTTACACGGGGTTCTTGCACTTCATCACCAAGCCCAAGTCTGCTCCGAAGCTCACCCTTTTTGGCTTTTACTTCTCGCTTGCCTTCGTCGGCTCCACCAGTGAGTTTTCTGGGATATTTGTGTTTCTTTATCATATCTTTTTTATTCTACTAATTGATATTATGAGGTTAGTTTGTTGGCTTCTTTAATGTTTATGTTTTAACAAGAAACCCACTTGGTTGATAAATGCATCTATGTTGAGATTCCACCATTTTAGAATATGTCCTCTTCTCGTCCTTTTATTATCAATTTGTGTAGTTGATACGCTAGATATTTGAATTTAGTTGCTATTGTTCTCATATTCTGTGCTACTAAATTAATGGTTGTCCTAGCTTAGTGCAAAGACACATATTGTGAGTTTTTTACGGCATTTGCTAGCTGTAACGTTTTTGTTAGACTGTAGGAACTTTGCTGCCTGTTTTTTCTCATTTGATCCCGGTGCAGGCATGCGGCTTGTTTCGAAGTTATATATGTATTCCACCATGTCATTTCTTCTCAGTTGCTATGCAAGATAGTCGCATGGATTTGTATTAAATTGTTCATATTGTATCACTTAGATATGCTACACCAAGTCTGCCTAAAGGAAACAAAGAAGAAATGAGATTCGCAGAGGATTATGGAACAAAGAAAACATGTCTTCATTCAAAGTTAGTTTTATGCAAGTTTTATTACTATTGGATGCTTTTCTTCTGCAATTTGATTTTGCTATTGGTGGCTTTGTTATAATCCTACTAATTTCCTCTATGTTTGATCTTTGGCCGATTTCGTGTATACTGAGCAGTCCCAGCAGGCATTTATGGTAGGATCTAACCAAATAAACAAGAATTACTTTTTAGCACTTATTTAGCCTAATTGTGACTCTATCCATGTGGTTAACTTAAGACAAGAGAGGTGAATTATGTTACTTCCTTATCTAATGCGGATTGGTTACATGGAGGGGCTGAATCACTTCTCACTTTAACCAACTTATTCATTGTCTTGGGGTTGAGGGCCTGAGGCAAGCTATTTGGAAAACTGAGAATGCAAAAGAAAGCACATCGATGTGGAAAAGCATAAGCAACCTTAAATACAGATAAAGTGAAATTCAATTGAGTTGGATATTGCTTCCTTCTGGTTGTTCTCCAAAGATTCCCTTGGCACATATGCAATATGCAAATTCTTATTCGCTGCAGACTAGAGCTTGGTTATTGGTTCATTTCCAAATATCTTCCAACAAATTGCAAGTTTCCAATTTAGAATTAGCCATGCTGCCATATTTTTCAATGTTCTTGTTTTAAATCTCTTAAGGCACTACTTGGTTTTATTTGTTTATGTATACTATCTGACAAGTGTCAAGACAAGCAATGTTGGGTCTTCTAAAGGGATTTTCGGAATGTAGATGCTTTGATCCATATATATACAGATTTTTCTCTTCTAAAGTTCGAGATTTGTTCCTTTCTTGCAGTGTGATGTTCCAGACAACTTATTTGGATTTTGAGTGGCCATCAGTTGATACACATTTTCAACTTGCAATGAATTTGCAGTAAGTGTCGAAGCACAATACATTGTTTATGTGTTTCACAAGAAAGTTTCTATAAAGCCAACATTACCTTTTAGGTACGGTTGTGCACCCAGATTATTATAACCTTGATTAGAACAAATGTCAAAACTTGTTTTCAGAAGAAATGTCTTACAATCAACATTAAATTGGAAGAGCCTTATGTATTGTACAATAGCTCCTGGCAAAAAACAAAGCTAGGTTGAACAGATGCAACCAGCTAATCCGGTCGGTGGAACCTGAGTTCTACATCTACCTTTTACTCTTTATGTCAATTGTATAAAAGAATTACGAGAAAAATCCCGGGGTATCAAATTGGAAGCTTGGATCCAACACCACTTGATCTAGCGGGAAATCCAAGTCCATAATTGGAGAGTTGGTGGCTGAAGTGTTGGCTGAAATCAATCCATTGAGACCAGATTCAGAATTATGTGTATTGAGAATCCCTCCGAAATTGTTCATCTGAGATTGTGAAGCTGAAAAGTAGTGTAATTCAGATGTAACAGGGGACATAAAAGGCGGAGAAAAGTTGCTTAAGATATTGCTGTTATCAAGTACTCCTGAAGGTGAAAAACTATGGTTTTCCCTCTTTAGCAACCCGAATGATGTTGAAGGAAATGAGAAAGAAGGTGCCATCTCTTTGTTGTCCAATACCTCCGTATTGACCCTTAGGCCGTTTTGAAGACTTAAGAGGATATCTTGTGATTGCAATTGTTGGTTATTGTTATTGTTAAGGTTGGTCGATTTATGTTCTAGTTTTTTTGGTGATGCAGGTGGTGGAACCCCCTGGTGTCCATGGGCACATGTGTGAGCTCCCCTGTAAGTGAGCTCAAAGATGGTGGGATCTTCATCTGATCTCTGAACTTGCTTTGTTGCCCAGCAATCTTGAGTGTGCCGGTAGGTGCATCGATAATAGCTTCTGCGGGAGAATAAAATAGGATTTTTACTAATCAATATGGCGTTTAGCCAATGATTAGGCCATCTTAAGCAGGACAATGGAAAAAGACTCCTCACCTAGGATATTTGGCTCCCAGGATGTCTTTTTGGCCATATTTTCTCCAACTGTGGCCATCATCATGAGTTCCTTCAAACAGGCTTTCGGATGTAACTCTCACCCGATCCGTCCATCTCGGCAACATCTTTCTGCAAAAGCCGATTCCGAAAACAAGAATATGTTAGCATCAAATGAAGTTCATAAATAAGCAATAACATGCAAGAAGTACAGCTTGTAGCTTCCAAATTCACCTCTTCTTTGAGACCTCTCTGGTATCCTGGTTATCCTTATCTAAATCGTCACTCCGGGGGCTGCCATTGATGGATAATGGTGACTCTGGCACACCAGATGTTGCACCAACATTCTGTTGTGGCTGACCCACAGGCATAATCCCATTGAACTTCAAAATCAGAAGAGCTTTCTCATAGGAAGATAAAATCTTCTGTACTAACAAGTCTGTGGATTCAGCAGAAGCTGCTGAATCCAACTGCAACCTTAGCTGTTTCGTTAATTCCATTCCTTGAATCAGCTCACTCACCAGTGTCCCCTGCATTTTTTTTCCTTTTCTTTTATCCTTTTAATACAGTTCTTACAGAAAGATATGCTGAAGGAAATGGGGAGGGATTTGGTTATCAAGAAGCAAAAGCTTTCCCCTAAGGAACACAAGCAGGAGCAGCCAAAGGGACTGAAATAACCTGACTGGAGAAGAACAAGAAGCAACAACCATGGAAGTTGGCCTGAATGGGAGTTTGATAAGGTAACCCAAAACTTGAACTTGCTTAGTTTTACAGAAGGAAAGAGTAGGAGAGCAAAAGGTTTTGATGTTTTGAAAATGAAATTGAAAAGTGGGGGCTTTTAAAGGAGAAAAGGTTGGGGGAATGTAGGAAGTTTGAAGTTTGACTGAAAGAAAACGAGTTTTTCAGCATAGACCAGTGAGCACTCTTTGGTCATGATAGTTTTAAAACAGTTGAAAAGGGAGGTCAAAAACTCCAAATTCTGACCAATTCTACCTTCTAAAATGGACCCATTTCCCCTCATTTGTCCTTTTATCTGACACGATGATTAGGGTTAAGTTGAGAAAGTCAGCTTTGAAGCTGAATAGAAGAGTTGAACCAAAGAAATTTCAAACCTTATTCCGCGTTATTGCTCTTCCCTCTACGCTTTTATCATGTGGGGGAAATAAAGAGAGCTTACGTGCACTGAAGTTTCCATTTTTACAATATATTGCATAATCCTGCTAGTGTTAGATTCTTCACGTGGTTAGGGTTTTTTTAATGGTGAGATTCCAATTTCTGTTTTCTTTGGTATTCTTAAATGATGAATCTCAAGCCACTCGTTGGTGGTCTAAATGGTAAGCAACTTAATGTCGGTTAATTATGTTTTGAGTTTGAGACCTTGTGTATGCAGAAAATTTTCGCTGGAAAACTTACCCACCAGAACTAAATGTGCAACGCAGATCGATCTGAATTAATCAGACTAAAATCTTGGAAAATCTGAAAGACAAAGGAAGGGATCATTCTCAAGTCATAAGTCATAACTTTGAATTTTTTAAAAAATCTAAAAAAAAAACTATGTACATTTGATGAATCAATATATATATGACTTTTATAAAACAATTAAAATGGCAACTATAAAAGCCATCTCATAAATAAAAACCAAATAAGGTATAAATAATAACAGAAAATTACTTAAATTTTAGTTGGATTCATATCTAAAAATCTTATTCAAGCTTGGACCGATATATGGGTTGACTTCCCTTGAGTTTTTGTTTTGTATAGGGATATGAAAAAAAATCAATTTTCAACCCTTAATTTTAAATTTTAAACCTTAAACACTACTATATCTTAAAAAATATATCATATATTTAATACTCTAAACCTTAAATTTTAAACTCTAACCTTAAATCATAATTTTAAACTTTAAATCTAATTTTTTAATGATATGCTACAAATAAGGGTACACCAGTTGTCACCGAATTTTTAGGGAGCGTTCATTTTGGTCTCTGAACTTTTAAAATTTTATTAGGGTCACTAAACTTTTAGTCTGCTTTCATTTTAATCCCTCCCGTTAACTTCCTTTAAAAACGTTCACGTGACTCGTTATCTTCTTCTTCAACCTCTTTTTTCCTCCATGAAAAATACTCCGCCACAATAGTACTTTGATTCACTTCGTTCTTTGGAACTTAACAATTAACTGGAATAAAAGAACTTTATATCTTAAAAATTCTCTAGCGCATCAATCTTCCATATTCATGAATCAAAGCGTAAAAAAGAAGCAAGCAGCTTGCTCTTCAAGAGTAACCTCGTATACTGCTTCAAATGTGAACTTTTACCTTCTAAAACATCCTCCAATTGCAAGAATATATTTGAGTTCAAATGAATTCAAAGTGAAATCTTTTGAAAAAAAAAATGCACCTTAATCATCAAAATCCACTTAAAACGAAAAGTGAAATCAAGAAAAGAGCAAATACCCATCTGCGAGGAGGTAAAGATCAGTCCATCCCCAAAGGCAACGGCGAGGTCCGGTCATGGCGGGGCTTTGGTGGACTCTTCTTTCATTTCCGTCATCACCAAGATCACTATCATTAGAATCACTATGAGGTATGATTAAGGAACCGAAAGATGATTGAAGATCGATTATCGGATCATCAGAGAAGTTGGTGAAATCAAATAAAGACAAATCATGAGTGTATAGATTCATCGTTTTCGTATTAAGTTTCTAAAATTTGAACTAGTATTCCGCAGCTTTATCTTCCCCTTTCGGTTCATCGTTTGTGCACATATATTTGTCCATCCTCTATTTGCTTTTGGAGGAAAAACCTTAACCTTTAGTCCGGAACAACATTTTTTATGTACATGGAGAAAAAAATAGAGCAGAGGTAGAAAAAAGTTGAAGTAGAAAATAACGTGCCAGCGTTTTTAACTAAAGTTAACGAGAGGATCAAGTGAAAACGAACTAAAAATTAGGTGACTATAATAAAAATTTTAAAAGTACAGTACTCAAAATGAATGTGCTCTAGAAGTTCATGATCACTGGTATACTTTACCTTATAAATAAAAAGATCAAAAAAGAAGTAACGATTTCTGCTCTAAAAATATGGCCATCGAATCGATTGCTTGTAATTTCCTTCTCTGCATAGGAAGTGCTATTGGCGAATGGGATTGGCTATCCCCTCCTGACACAGACAATTTCAATAAATTGAAACGGTCTTCAACTTTATGAATTAAATTCGTGCTCGTTGGGTCTTCCATGTTGAACAAGGGAAAACATTCTATATAGTGCTTGTAGAAAAAAAAAATCACGAGCACCACGTTTTTAGGGTTTAGATATTAGAGTTTAAAGTTTAAAGTTAGTGTTTTAGTATTTGTAATTAAATTTTATGATTTAAGATTAGATTTTATGGTTTAAAATTTATAGTTTAGGGTTTAAAATTTTAAGAGTTAGAGTCTAGAGCCCTAAATAGAATATGTGGCAGCTTTAGAAGTCCGCTTGTAAAAAAAAATAATAATTTTCATCAACAGTGCATCAAAATTACCCATTAAACAAATTAAATGTTTTTTTCTTCACTTTTCTCTTCAAATTGAATTTAAGAACATTTCAGCTAGCCTCCTTCCTGCACTTATCTTTAGGAAATGTTTAGTTTTAAGACGGTTCAATGATTTATAGAATTATGTTCAATTTATTAAAATAAGATCATTAATTTAAAAAAATAATTTTTTTGTTGATGTATTGCATGTAACAAGTTAATTTTTAAATTTTTTAAGTAAAAGAAAAACAAGTTAATTTTTAAATAAAAAAGTATCCAACGTAATTTATTTTAGATTTATTTAAGTTATGTGTAATCGTTTATATTGTGTCTGTCCAGAATCATCACTATTTAGTCTACACAGGGCCGTCCCTAGGCCAGGGCAATAGGGGCGCCCGCCCAGGGCCCCACCCTGTCCAGGGCTCACGCCCAAAAAATTAAAAGTATAGTTTTAGCTCTTACGGATGAATGAAAAAAAGAACACAGTGATGAACATATATATATATATATATATATAGCTGGATAAATTTCGAGGGCCCTAATAACAAATATTAAAAAAATTAAATCGTATGAGTATGCTCATATTAATAAATATTGGGGTAAATCGGGATCCTAGTAATAAGTATTAAAAATTATTCAATTTGTAAGAGTATGCTCGTAATGACAATATTAAAAATAAAATTTTTAATACTTGTTATTAGGGACCTATTTTTTGCCACTATTTATTATTATGAGCATACTCTTAAAATTTATTTTTTTTCAATACTTGTTACTATAGACGTACTCTTAAAATTTATTTTTTCAATACTTGATATTATAGACATGTATTTAAATAGGGTATGTAACCGCAACAGAGATGTTATATAGCGGTAGAGACACTATCCAAAACCACAATACCTACAACTGTTATGTCCACAATAGCATATGTTATTAAAAATTTTCACAATTGCGATACCCGCGGTGATAGATATAACATTCGTTATGTCTGCAACCGTGATAAACACAACATGACCGAATATACGATCGCAACCGTAATTTAAATCCTTGATTTAAGACTCAATTTTTAAGTTCGCCCTAAGACCACTAAAACCTCAGTAACTGCCCTGAGTCTACATAGAAAGTGTTATTTTCTAATGGAATTGGCTGCCCCTCCTGACACAGACAAATTCAATAAATTAAAACGGACTTCAACTTTATGAATTAAATTTGTGTTCGTAGGGTATTCCATCTGAAATTAAATAAATTAATATGTTTTCACTTTTTTGCTTTAAATTAAATTTACGAACATTGCAGGTAGCCTCCTTCCTGCACTACTCTTTTGGACACGAAAATGTTTAGTTTGCTCGATTGATGTCAATATATAAATATATTACTATTTGACTGCATGATTGTTTTACTTGATATGTGTTGAGATATTTGATTTTGATATAACTTAAATGAAAAATGTTTTTGAACTCAAACTAATTTGTAAGAACATTTTAAAATTTCATTAACTTGAAAAATATGTTTGAAAAGTTTTTAAAGGGTTTTTGACATGTTTAAAATGACTTTATATAGCTAAAGTGTCAAAAACAGATCAAGTGTACCGATACACTTGTTAGTGTATCGATACCCATTCAGCCTACCGATACCCGTTTTACCCATATCGATACGCTCCTTTATTTTCTCAAAACTCCATTTTTCAGTAGCAAAATAGGTATCAACACAGCCTCAGCCATAGATACACTATGGGGTGTACCGATACTCCTGCATAGTGAATCGATACCAAGTGTAAAAATCCCCAATGACTTTTTCTATTTTGAGCAGGTGTACCGATACACTTATACGTGTACTGATACCGATGAGTCCAGGAGTGCATTTAATGCTGGAAATAAAGTCCCAACGGCTCCAAATCAACCCAACGGCTAGTAACGGTCATAAACTCCTTTAAAAGGTTTAAAAGACTCAATCAAGCAGCCATGCAATAACAAGAAACATCATTGCCAACATTCATGTATAGAGAATGTGTTTTTGAGCTTTAATTGTCATTTTTCTTTGTAGACCACACTTGTGAGCTTAATTGTTATATTTGCTCAAGTTTTCAGTTTTGGGTGTGTGCTTAAATTGTAAACATATTTGCCTTGTGGGGATTTCTTTTGTAAGAGACTGTTCTCAAAGCTTTGGGGTATAAGCTTTGAGGGTTGTAAGGGTTATCTCTTTGAGCCCGGGAAAAGGAAAGACAAATTAGTGAATTTGTGAAAAATTCTTAGTGTGGATAGTTAAGGTAGTGGAGGTACACTTGGTTTAGAAGTCGAACCACTATAAATCATTGTGTCTTAATTTTTAATACTTAGGTTTTCATCTACCAAAGTAAAAATCCAATTCACTTCCCGCTTGGTACATTCGGTTGATCGTTCGAGCCTCTTAACATTATGTTTTATGTTTAAGACGGTGGTTGATTTCCTATGCAATTCTATTTGTCATTGTTACTATTATATTTCTTTTTTCATTTAAATTTGTCTGGGAGTATAGGAGGGGCTGAAACTAGCTTGGTCTAATGATTTCGACAGGATCTTTGTAACACCCTCGACCCGGATGTCACATTTGGGCCTCAAGCCCAAACCATTACCATAAAATTTTGACCTAATTTAGTCCAATACACAAATCCATTATGAAAATCCATTTAATTACAACCCAATAAAACATAATAATTATTTGAAAACATATACAATGGATCTCCTTTTAAAATTACATTATAAACCCTTGACTCGATCGTTTGAAAATCCAAATAAGATTTACAATATACAATTGGTTCCTACGAATGCATAGCCTAAAGACCTAAGTACTGTACTTTGAAGATACAAGGCGCCGGAATCCTTTCCAGATGGTGCTCCTTCAAGAACGTGCCAAACTTATTAACCCGCGAACGGAAACAACGATTCCGAACGCTGAGCTATCAAAGCTCAGTGGATACACCGCCACTCAATCATGCTTTATGCAAATCATAAATAAAACAATGCAACAAGAATGATATCATGACAAGATAACGATGGCGCTACCATATCCGCCTAAACACATAACATTATGAATGTATGATCACGCACACAGCTCATAAAAGTATCTCATACGTTTACCTAACATCACACAGATAACCATAATTATATATATAATAAGGCTCGTGTCCACTAAGCAACGGATCCAACATTCTGAGTAAGGCTCGCGTCCACTAAGCATCGGGATCCTATACTAAAGAGATGAGGCCCGCGTCCACTAAGCATCGGGATCCTATACTAAAGAGATGAGGCCCGCGTCCACTAAGCATCGGGATTTTACATCCATGCCTGGAATCTCTCATCAAGCATCTTCGAATGAGGCCCGCGTCCACTAAGTATCGGGATCTAAAATTCGGGAAGTCTTCAAGGTATTGTAACACACTTTAGGGTATCCAAACCCCAACAAGGGATGACTCGACTGTCTAGGTGTCCCATCAGCACACAGCAAGGACCCTAAAAACCACACCGCCCTAAACTTCGAGATAAGGGTCTTACCGCACACAGCTCTAACACCTTTACCATAGTCCTATGGTTTTCTTTTTATTAATTACATCATCCCGCTGAATTATCTATTCATTAGCATACTTATAAAGGTACACATTAGCCGTTCTCATTATTTTATCTTATTATCCAATAATACTCAACCTTATAGGCGCCCTTTCCGCGCACAGTATGGACCAAGATTACCACACGGCATCCATGATCCACCTAGGATCCCTATGGTTTACCACCTTACATAATTTACCCAACATTTACCAAGTCATTAACCATTCATTACTCGTACGGGGTTAAAATCTCCATTTCTCAGCTTTAATATTCATTTTACACCTTAATGGGCCCCAGGGCCCTTTGCCTCGAATTATAACACCCCCGAACGTCAACTCGAAATTATTGGGCAGATTGCCCAGCGAGTAACGGTACTCCAAGATGAGTATCGGTACTCTACTCTAGGTATTGATACTCCTACATGAGTACCGATACTCTAATTAGGTTCAAAAGAACTAGACCCCAAGCCATACTGATACGCTATGTACCGTACCAGTACTCATCATAGGTACTAGGATCGCCCCGTACCGATCCACCTCGTACCGGTACTCTCACAAATGCGTACCGGTACGATAAGCCTATACTAGACAAGCAACATCGCGTACCGATACGCTACGTACCATACCAGTACTCAAAGCCTTTCAATGCAATGTAACAGTGCGTACCGATACTCCCCAATGAGTACCGGTACACCCCAATGAGTATCGGTACACGAAGGCGTCTCTGGAATCCTTACCTTGTAAGGGGTACCGATACACAGGGAAGCGTACCGGTACTTCCCTTACAACACTTCCCCCATTTACACTAAGGCGTACCGATACTCTAGCCCCAGTACTAGTACGCAAGCCCAGTTTTTGAACTCTGGGTGCGGGTTTCACCTAGAAACCCTATTTATCCCCTATAGTTAAACCCCAAATCGATCCTACAAGTTATTATGAAGGTATTAAGTGGGTTTCTACTAATTTTAAGCCTTAGCAACATCAAATCCCCATTTTACCATTAAAGGGGTCAACCCAAAGCTTATCAAACCATAAACACCAAAACATGCACAAAGCTTATTTTTATGAGTTGCAGGAAACAATAGGAGTTAGTAGTGTACTAGCCTCGAATTAAAGCTGATGAAGAAGCCCTCAAAGAACTATTTTCGTTCTTCCACACTAACCCCACCAAAACCTCAATCTTCACCATAACTAGCCATCCTTACCTTGATGTGTAGATCATTTGCTGCTCATCAGACTTTCCTTCATCATCAAAACGTGATCCCCTCTCAAACACTCAAAGATTACACCTTTAACTTCAAACTTGGTTAGAAAGATGGGTATGAGAAAAAGGAAGAAGACAAGGGGACAAGGGCGACTTCACCCTCCAACTTTTCTGCAGAAAAAATAAAGTCCCCCATCAGCTCTCATTGTTTTTAATTATGTTTTTACCCATTTGCCCTTCTTACTTTCCCCTTATCCCAACAACAAACCCACAACACAAGCCCAAAAGCTTTTCTTCAAGCCCAACAAGGCTCTAAAGGCCCAATATCTCAGCCCAAACGCGAAGCTCATGCCTCGGTTTAACCCGACCCTCGAGTTTCGAAACCCAAGTCGTTACAATTCTATCATCCTAAAAGAAAATTTCGTCCTTGAAATTTAGATAGATGCAAGAGATATGTAACCAGAACTGGCCTAACCACTTCACCATTCAGACAGGATCACCTCGATTAGGGAAAGTCCCCCTCAATCCACCTTAAACAGAACCATAGCATTAAACCGCACACTATCAACACTTCTCTTTGAGATTTCCCACGACTCTTTTTCAACAGCCAACAACACCTACGACGATCCGCTAAGCATGGTAACACCACCAACCTTGAGCCACACTGCTCAAACATCAACTTAAATAACTCACCTTCAAGGGATTCTACCTTGGTTAACCAACCCTTCTATTAGCATTCGTCAGCCAAAACTAAACTTAGACTTTATCTACGTCTAAAACACTGCACCACATTCATAAGACATTTTCAGTAACGCATCACGCCTAACAACCATATCCCGGTCAAACCACTTAAGGACAAGCAAAACCCTAACAATCGGTCATTAACATCAATTTACCTTGAACTAACAGCTCATCTCTCCAGACTTGACCCACCAAGTCATAACCTAAAACTTTACTTTATCCATACTTACTTTCAACATGATGAAAACCACTTACGAACTCGTACAAGTAACCCAAAACTAACCATTCTATTTGCGAAGATCAAAACACCTTCTTCTAACCGTTTACTCAGCCCAAACAATCAGACGCTAAAAGCCATCTGACTTTTCTCAAAGATCTCAAACTGGCCCGTCTAAAAAAACATTTTTTTACACCGCAACCATTCGGTTACCCTCAACACAGCTATTGATCCACGTTTTCGTTGCGCTACTCTGATAACTTCCACCTTGTTTGTCTTAACCGATAATAACTTTGGTCGAACTTCATTGGGCAATACTCTAACTTCACGAGATCTAGCTCAATAGGTGTACAAGCCAAACAACTATTATCGCGATTCGCCTTTAAGGCCTCAACCATGTCCATCACAACCTTCATTTACCCTCTTTTACGGTACCTTACTCCGACAACGACACGTGAAGCTCTCACATTCTGTGGCCACAAGAAGGTCGCCAAACTCACACGAACCGAAAACGGTCTTCCACTATTGCACAACGGCTCACACATCCAAAGCCACCCTACACGCTACTCTCATGCAGCCAAGATTCTCGGCGAAACACTTGGCAAAAACACCCAATCGGTCGCTTGCACAAGTGTGCCTCCATCAAAGAGTTCGTTAAATACCATACAACAGGGCGATGGACACTAACACGAACTCATCCTTACCTTTATCACCGTTCTAGACCACAATCAACCGGTAAAATTGCTCATTCACCAAGAGTACCTCCATACCCTCAAAACACCCACAACTCTAAGACTAGGGACTGTAAACCCTTGCGTCTACCATGCAAGCTAAGAACATCTTGAACCATACACAACCTTCCTCGAGCTAGCACTACGGAACACAACATTCACTCTAGAGAGGTCAAGGTTCTTCTCATCTAACACTAACAATTAGATTCAAGCAATCTAAAACTTCTCGATTTCTCACTCATATCATACGGTACCCATGCACTCTCAACAACCATCTACGATAAAATCTTATCTAGCAAATTATTCAATTCTATTTTACCATCTAAAACAACAACAAACCCAAGATTTACCAAGATGCACCTCACAAGAACCAGCCTATTACACAACCAATGAGCTAATCGGCTAACACAATAGCTGAAACCAACACAAAGCTTAATTAACTGAATTATACTCGGTCACAACGCTGTCAACTCTAATCTGAGCAGCATACTGCCTCGCAACACCTCTCGCGTCAACCCTAGCATTAGATCTCACAAGACCTCTACCTAGATGACCTAACGGTGCCCTAGCTATGCTTTTAGCAAAACTCTGATCATGTCGGGAATTAGCCAACCTTTGAGACTGAACTAATGTATCCTCATCCACAACCGGGCAGTCTCTTGCCATATGCCCTAGTGCCTGGCACCGATACTAACCCTCTAAAGCTAAAAGCATACCCCAAGGCGATGTCACCCACAATGCCGATAGAAGCAATGCTCAAATAAAACCATCAATACTCCATTCCAGAGTAGGAATCAAAGAGCCTTTACGAACCCTCGATCTAGATTCCTGAACCAACTCTTGGTGACTGATCTGAAGTAACTCTCTTCGAACTCTTCGAAGCACAAAACCCCTCATGCAGATAGAGAGAATAATCAACGATATCATGGGTCTCCACACCATAACCTCTAGAATCTTCGAACCGATCAAACGCTGAACTCTAAAGTCGCTCAAGTACCTTCGCACTATTGGCTAACTCAGAGAATGTCCCAAGCGAACTTGCTGTCACATGCAACTGAAAATCATCATTCAAGCCTTGTTTGAACCTCTTGCACCTCAACTCTTTCGTGATGACAGCCCTATGGCATAACGGCTCAACGTAAAAACTCTTGCTCATAAGCAAACACCGTTTGATCTCCTTGAACCAGATGCAGAAACTGGTCCTCACTTCATCCATGTGTACCTTACTGATGTATCTCTTTCGAACTAATCTACAAAGATATCCCATATCGGGAGCTCAGGCTGTAGACCCGACTCTATGGTCTCTTACCATTCGTATGCATTACCTTTAAGAAAAAGACGATACAGTCGGAATTCCCTTAAGACTATTCTACGTCATCATCAGATCTTTCTGGGTGTTTCTTAACCATCAATCCGATCGATCAGGTCATCATTTCTCAGCCTCTTTTTCTATACTTAGATTCATAACAATATTGTTCCTCCCTTTAAAGGAACATGGCTCCCTTCACGACTCTCCTTGGTCAAACTCGAGCCGTCGACCCAACGGGTCTGAACCGTACTTAGAAGATGGTAGTTTATCTTTCTCATTACTCTGGGTTTGGTTCCCCCAAAACCTCAAAGCTTCCAACACTACACTTGTCATCTTTAGCTAGCTCATGACCAGACAACAACCGGTGGCCAAGATCATATCAACCACGTATTCTCAAGCTTTACTCAAGCATCGCTTCGCGCAGAACCCACGATGTCCTTCCGACCACTACTATAAACAACCGCAACAAGCATACCTTGCTCGAGATCTCAGGGCATTCGGCCTACTAAGATCATACTTGAGACCTCACAACCATCATGTACTTCTGTATATTAGACGAAAACGCATATCTGCTAGGCGTGCTACATCCCCGTCACATGGTACCCACCATTAAGGCTCACTTACTACGAATAATGAGACCCCCGATCGACACTCTAACATGGGTCAATCAAAAGAAAGTCTTCTTATATGTTCCACAAGGGTCGTCTACCAACACGTAGAATCTCACCATAGGAGGTTCTCACCATGAACTCAAGGCTTTAAGGTAATTTACGGTATTTAACCATAATTACTTCTTAAACGATAGAAGAAGGGCACACCCTCAGCTCCTCAATTCCTTCATAAGCCCAAGCTTACATTTGAGATAACTTTGATCTCAAAACTATCCCCAAAAGAATCTGCCATCATCACAACCCTCACGACAGCGATTGAATCTATCTTAATGTCGCAACCAGCAACACACGCGAACACAGGGCACACCATCTAGATTCCAGTCTTGAAATAGTACAACTTAGACACAAAGGCTCGTATTCACTAGACACCTATCCACGACTCCTAACCACCCTAGTTTTTTTTAGAACCGGCTAAACCTAGGCTCTGATACCACTAAATGTAACACCCTCAACCCAGATGTCACATTTGGGCCTCAAGCCCAAACCATTACCATAAAATTCTGACCTAATTTAGTTCAATCCACAAATTCATTATGAAAATCCATTTAATTACAACCCAATAAAACATAATAAATATTTAAAAACATATACAATAGAGTTCCTTTTAAAATTACATTATAAACCATTGACTCGATCGTTTGAAAATCCAATATGATTTATAATATACAATAGGTTCCTACGAATACATAACCCAAAGACCTAAGTATTGTACTTTGAAGAGACGGGGCGCTGGAATCCTTCCTAGATGGTGCTCCTTCAAGAACGTGCCAAACTTACTAACCTGCGAACAAAAACAACGATTCCAAATGCTGAGCTAACAAAGCACAGTGGATACACAACCACTGAACCATGTTTCATGCAAATCATAAATAAAGTAATGCAACAAGAATGATATCATGGCAAGATAACGATGGCGCTACCATATCCGTCTAAACACATAACATTATGAATGTATGATCACGCACACAGCTCATACAAGTATCTCATACGTTTACCTAGCATCATACAGATAACCATAATTATATATAGAATGAGGCCCGCATCCACTAAGCATCGAAATCCAACATTTTGAGCAAAGCCCGCGTCCACTAAGCATCGGGATCCTATACTCAAGGGATGAGGCTTGCGTCCACAAAGCATCGTGGTCCTACATCCATGCCTGGAATCTCTCATCAAGCATCTTCGAATGAGGCCCGCGTCCACTAAGCATCAGGATCCAACATTTGGGAAGTCTTCAAGGTGTTGCAACACACTTTAGGGTATCCAAATCTCAACAAGGGATGACTCGACTGTCTAAGTGTCTCATCAGCACACAAAAAGGACCCTAATAACCACACAGCCCTAAACCTCGACACAAGGGTCTTACCGTACACAACTCTAACACCCTTACCATAGCCCTATGGTTATCTTTTTATTAATTACATCATCCCGTTGAATTATCTATTCATTAGCATACTTATAAAGGTACACATTAGCTGTTATCATTATTTTATCTTATTTTCCGATAAGACTCAACCTTATAGGCACCCTTTCCGCGCACAACATGGACCTAGATTACAACACAGCATCCACGATCCACCTATGATCCTTATAGTTTACCACCTCACATAATTTACCTAACATTTACCAAGTCATTAACCATTCATTACTCGTGCGGGGTTAAAATCTCCATTTCTCAACTTTAATATTCATTTTACACCTTAACGGGCCCCCAAGGCCATTTGCCTCGAATTATAACACCCCCGAACGCTACCTCGAAATTATTGGGCAGATTGCCCAGCGAGTATCGATAGTCCAAGGTGAGTATCGATACTCCTCTCTAGGTATCTATACTCCTACATGAGTACCGATACTCTAATTAGGTTCGAAAGAACTAGACCCCAAGCCATACCGATACGCTATGTACCGTATCGGTACTCATCATCGGTACTAGGATTGCCCCGTACCGATCCACCCCGTACCGGTACAATAAACCTCTCCTAAGCAAGCAACAGTGTGTACCGATACTCCCTAATAAGTACCGGTACCCCTCTAGATTCGAAGGAATTTAACCCAAGGGCGTACCAATACGTTACGTACTGTACCGGTACTCAAAGCCTTTCAATGCAATGTAACAGTGCGTACCGATACTACCCAATGAGTACCGTAATCCTTACTTTGCAAGGGGTACCGATACACGGGGAAGCGTACCAATACTCCTCTCACAACTCTTCTCCCATTTACACTAAGGCGTATCGATACTCTAGCCCCAGTATCCGTATGCAAGCCCAATTTTTTAACTTTAAGTGCGGGTTTCACCTAAAAACCCTATTTAACCCTTATAGTTAAACCCCAAATCGACCCTACAAGTTATTGTGAAGGTATTAAGTGGGTTTCTACCAATTTTAAGCTTTAGCAACATCAAATCCCCATTTTACCATTAAAGGGGTCAACCCAAAGCTTATCAAACCATAAACACCAAAACATGCACAAAGCTTATTTTTATGAGTTACAGGAAACAATAGGAGTTAGTAGTGTACTAACCTCGAATTAAAGCTGATGAAGAAGCCCTCAAAGATCTATTTTTGTTCATCCACACTAACCCCACCAAAACCTCAATCTTCACCATAACTAGCCATCATTACCTTGATGTGTAGATCCTTAGCTGCTCATCAGACTTTCCTCCATCATCAAAACGTGATCCCCTCTCAAACACTCGAAGATTACACCTTTAACTTCAAACTTGGTATGAAGATGGATATCAGAAAAAGGAATAAGAAAAGGGGACAAGGGTGACTTCACCCTCTAACTTTTCTGTAGAAAAAATAAAGTCCCCCATCAGCTCTCATTGTCTTTAATTATGTTTTTACCCATTTGCCCTTCTTACTTTCACCTTAGGCCAACAACAAACCCACAACACAAGCCCAAAAGCTTTTCTTCAAGCCTAACAAAGCTCTCAATGCCCAATATCTCGGCCCAAATACAAAGCCCATGCATCAGTTTAACCCGACCCCCAAGTTTCGAAACCCAGGTCGTTACAATCTTGGTCCAGACTAATAGCACCGATGCCTTTGATCTCTTCTCCCCCTCTTTTGGAGATCCCCTTTACACTTGTTCGCAACATAGCCAACCTATGTTCCAATGATTGGTCTGTAGACTCTGACTGCATTCGCCGAGAAGCAAATTTTGCTACTGATCACATTGCCAAGCTTGTTATTCAACAAGATAGACCTATACGTACTTTTGTTGCCCCCCGACTTCCTTGAAGGATACTTTGCACCGTAATATTTATGGCCCTCTTCATGTTCGTATGAACGCCTGGTGTACCAGTTTCATCCTCATTTTTATTCAAAAAAAGAAAACTCAACCTTAAAAAATAGTATTTATTTCGTAAAGTTGTTATAATTTATGTTACTTTACTCCCCACGAATAAAGATACATTGATTGTTAGCTGAGTGTGTAAAAAGATATAATAAACCAACGGTTATCATTAAATGATGGCTTAACAATTAAATAAGTGCCCAAACAATACATTTTTTTTCAGATAGATGTTTGAACTATATTTTGGGTCAAATAAATGTCTAACGTTTCATTCTGTGACCCATTTAAGGTTTTTTGTGGCAGACATTTTTTCGTTATCTAATAAAATTCGAACACATAGAATGATTGATCATTTTTTGAAATAAAAATCCAAAAATTAGAAAAATAAAATAATAAAATATATTAATTAACCCAACAATCTTTAATTTCTCTAAACCCTCAACCCTAAATCCCTAAATTCCTCCACTTCGACCATCGATTCAACCACCACCGGCTACCCTTGTATTCATCGGACTCCCTCTACCGAAAGCTCATCTTCTCGTCGTCAGAAACCGTCGATTGTACTGTCGACGAACACCCAACAATGAAAAAAAAGAGGTCGATTGAATTTCCACCGACAATAAAGGATGACAGATATTGAACAGTGAGGTAAACGACGTTGTGGCGATGAACGGTGAACCACCGACTTGTGAAGGACGTCGGACGGTGAGGGAGATGTGATTTGGGAGTTTGATTGAAAAGAAATAAAATTTTGGTATTTTTAAAGAAATTTAGAAATTAAAATTATAAAAAAGATCACGTGTCATGTTTTGATTGAATGATGGTATTTTTTTAACGGTCGTTGACAGAAAAATCTTAAATGATGCACGAAATGAAATGTTAGGCACCTATTTGGCCCAAAATATAATTCAGGCACCTGTCTAAAAAATGATATAATTTGGACACTTATTTAACTGCTAAGCCTTAAATGATTGACTCTTAGTTTTTAGACAATGCTACATCCACCTACTAGGTCATTTACTCGATAGTGATCAATGACAATTTAAAGGCTATTTGTCGATCCTTTCTATCTCTTTATATTCTGTTATTCACTTTTTATTTTTCTCTTTTTTTTCTTTTTTCTCTAGATTTTATTTTGCAAATATATTTTACAGATCTATTTTTTTATTCTATTTAATAAGTTTTTTCATTTTCTTATAAAAATAGTGTATACTTTTTACCGTTCGTGTAGCATACTTTTTGTCTTGTTTTTTTTTTGTTTCTTTTCAGGATTGAATGTATCGTTGTCTCTCTAGTTGGCATTTGTATTATTATTTTGTTAGTCTATTTTACTTTGGACCTTTGTACTAATTTTTTTTTCATACGGATAGATGTTCGTAATCACCACATAATATATTATGTTTGAGTTGTGATAAAAACAGTTGTCAATCTATTGTCATGTTCTATTATTATCTCTGCTCCACTAAAGTTGTTTATTATTGACTCTTTTGTCAATTTTTTTTAAATTTTGATAATAATTATTTTAAAATTTTAAATAATTAATTTTATAAAATATATATTTAAAAACTACTTTATTAAATGAATTTAAAATATTTTTTCATATTTTTATCAATAATAAATTTCATATATTATGAAGTCAAAGTTGATAAATTTTGACAAAAAAAAGTCCTTAGAAAGCAATTTTAGTAGGTATATGAGAAATATTATATTAGTATTGATGGTGCTTATCTTTTACCGTCGACAGTGAAATTTGTTCATGTATTTTATTTTCTAAGTTATTTTATTGACTTTTTTAACTCTTTCATATATGGTCAGATAATAATTTACATTCTTTGATGGTTTTAAGATAAATGATTGATTAGTATGATTCGCGTACTTTAAATTTTATAAATTATTTATTTTTAAGATTAAAACTTTTATTGTATTATTTTATTTAATAAAATTAGTCGTTACTATTATTTGAGTACTAAAATAGAAGCATACCATTTTCTTTAAATGAACACAATAATTTTTTAAAATATATAAAAAATCATGTGGAGTGGTCCTAATAGTAAATGTTGATGTATTTCATTCAAGTGGTATAAATTCGAATGTGTCTTATTAAAAGATTAAAAAATTAAATAAATATTATATTATAATCACACTAGTATATTTAAAAAATATAAAAAAAATTGAGAGGAATTAGAAACGGTGGCCGTCACCCGCGACCCTCTGATAACTTACCAGCATGGAAGCTATGTTTTTTTTCAAAAGAAAAGTAAACAAACACCTTTTAATCATATTTTACATATTTAAATTATTTTTTGACCAACCATATTTAAATTAATAATACATTAATAAGTCAATGTTTTCTTTTATAACTTATATTGTCAAGCGAGTCAGCGCAATCCTAGTAAGTAGTAACCGCGTACATTTGGAAGATTTGAAAAAGATTGAAACCTAAACGTCTAGCGATTTAGCATCAAACGGAATCGTATCTTCTAGAGAGACTCCCCCAACAACCAACTCAACAATGGACCAAGTCCAAGACCTTCGCAGGAACAAAAATCCCCCGTTTTTTATGTTTTTTTTTACGTTTTAACATTAAAAAATTAAATTTAACATTTTAAATTTTAAATCTTAAACTCTAAACTTTAAAAATATAATGTAGCCTTAATTTTCTAAACCTAATTTTTTAAGGTGGGATATAAAAGACAGAAGATTTGAACTCATTGATATGCATATTTTAATGTTTTTGTTTGACACAGTAATAATATATATAATGACGGATTCAAAAATTTTAAAAAATCAAAGGTTTGCAACATTTTTTTCTCAAAATAAATATTTAATTTTTTTCTTTACGCACTAAACTGAATTTTTTTAATAAAATACACATTTAACTAAACTTGTTTCCCAAATAGTACGTTAGTATCTTGTTAATAAACTTTTGAAAACATAATATTTAACTCTTAACTTTTTTTGTAATATATATAATTCAATCTTACTATCCATGTTCGAGGTGCAACTTGCAAGGCTATCTATCCCAATAATATCATTTCCAAGATTTGAAGTCGCATCTTCTCTTTGGGAGTGTAATATATTTTGTCAATACACTTAACACTCATTTGTAATATTTTTATATCAAATGGGCTTACATGATAATATAATTGTGTTGAGGATATTAAGTGGGCTTACATGATAATATAATTGTGTTGGGGATATTAAGTAAGTATACTTTTTGTCATAGTATTAAATTGTGATTGTAATTTTGAAATCGTAACTTTTATAAACGTTACATAACGCATAACAGTTATTACGGAATGATTTGTTTCTTTAAAGTCACTATATCTTTAAATTGCGAATGCAAACATGGTTCGTGATTTGTTTCTGATTTTTTATCAAGACAGAAACTTTGATAAACAAACAACAAAGAGCAAACTACGAAAGTTTGTATTAAAGAAAGGCGTAGGTGGTAATGGATAATATAAGTGGTGTAGAAATAACGGAGGCCCGTGAACAAATGCAAGTATTTTTGTATGGATACCTTTTTACGTACTGTCATTAAAATAAATAAATTTTAAACGTTATCCTTAAATTTTAAACTTTAAATTATAAACTTAAATCTTAATCTTAAATCATAATCTTATATTCTAAACATAATTTTTGGTATGAGGTCATAAATAAGGACACCAAAAAGTGACAGAAGATTTTTATTTGGTTTAAACCCTCGATCTAACTTTTTTTTGACAAATGAATTTTATTAATAACCATGGAAGATATTTCAAATGCAACGCATCCATAAGGAAAAATAATGGAGACTAGTCCACCAAAATCTCATACAAAACCCAAATGTGTAAAGTAAAGTAAATATTTCTATAGAGATTAGCATACTGACAAAATCCAGAAGCCTTCCTGAATCTCATTGTCTCTATCCGAACGAGACGCTTCACGAGGTGAAAAATGAGTGGTGAGCGAACCAAACTATCAGGCAGATTGATGATCCGCTACCCAGGTCTGATTACATCAACAAACAATTATCAACCGAGTGGGGATCTATTTTCTTACGACCACTGACAGAATCAAAATCAGATGACAAAGATTTTTATTAAAAATATAAAAAACACAAAAATAAAAAAATAAACCCAACAATTGACAATCAGTACTAAAATGAATTTCATCCGACGGCCAAGAAAACAAAAGAAAAAAAGCCTGTGGCACTAGATAGGGCAGAGAAAATAAACCCCCAACCTACCTTATATGAGATACAACTTAGTATGTAAATGCTCGCATTTTTACACAGGTCTTCATATGATGTATTTCTGGCCCTCTGAACCGTCCATGACTCTCGACATAGTACGGATAATTGATGGGGTTAGATTAATTGTCTAGGGAAAGACATTTCACATGCTATTTTCGACAGAATTGAATGTATTGTTAGGGGTTCGAATTGTTAAAGAGTTATATTCAAAATTTTGATGTGTACAATTATAAAATTTTAGGAGTGCAAACTTATACCTCGATTGTTAAAAATATATGTCTTGGACATTTACGAATGCTATAAAAAATTGTATGGAGGAACCGAAACCGGAGGTTATTACAATGGAGGTTGTTCGAATGAGTTGGAGTACGTTCCTCTGCTTGATAGATCGGGAGGTTTTTTTTTTGTTAAGTTGAGAACGGATATGTTTTCAGGTTGCTAACCCGAGCTCGTGTTATGAGAAAATTTGGAGGCTGGTTGCTTTGTGATTATCGTTTCTTTTGGAATAGAAATTATTTGTTTTCTTTCGGTGTTTTAGTTATGTTCCTACACTAAAAATTTAAGTTTAAGGTTTAGTATTAAAGTTTAAGAAATATGAGGTAAGGTGTATTTTTTAAGGTTTATGATTTAAAACTAAAACTAAAATTTAATATTTAAAATTTAATTTTTTAGTATTAAGCATAAAAAAAACACCGAAAAAAAGACATAAAATTTTACCCTTTCGTTTGTGGGTAGGCTTGGTGATGGGATGCAATGGTCTGAAAGTTGTGGTAGACTGGTAGTACTGTTGTTGTATGGTGTAGGTTTCGTTGCTTCTATTCTCGTATAGATCGTTATGTGCGTTTTTTTCTCTTCCATGGTTGGAGAGATATTTTAACGAGTTACCTAATAACTATATTTTGTATGTTCTTTGACGATTAATAAATTTATAAATTTTTGATAAAAAAGGAAGCTAATTAAAAAATACAGTGTCAAATATTAATAATTATCCTTAATATATAAAAGATAACTAGAAAATTTAAATATATAATATCAAATTTAAATTACGATATCAAGATTTTTAAAATATATAAAAACATTCTTTTTTAAATAATATTAAATTTATTTTTAATACTTTTATATAGAATTTTTGTATAACTTTTTTTTTCAAGAAGTTGTGGGGTGTTGATTGCTTAATTGTCTCCACCATTGTAGATAATTAATTAAAAAAAATATAGAGATACATTTTAACAATTATTATAAGTATATAAAAAATTATACTATTGTCTCGTATCAAATTAGATATTTTTATCCTAATTATAAACTTAATTCGATTTGAACCCAAATTTTAAAAAAAATAATCTGACCTCATAAAGTCTAGTTGATCAAATCCCGTCGGGTTTGGCTCAAATGACCATCTCCCTAGAAAACTTTTTTTATTATTTCAAATGAAATATAAGTGCCCAAATTATATTTTTTCTAATTTTAGGTGCCTAAAATATTTTATGGTCAAAACGGGTGCATAACGTTTTTTTCGTTATCATTTCAAGTGCCCAAAATTTCAATTCGTTATCGTTTTAAGTTTGTGATGTTAAAAGTTATCACCCATTTGAGTTAGATAAGTAGAATTTATTTTTAATTTCCTATTAAAAAACAACTGAATATAAAGTAATTTAAAAATTCTTAAAATAGTCCCAAATCTTCAACTCAAAACCCAAAATATTTCAAATTATCACCGTTATTGCTATCGATAGTCTTGCCAGACCCAATCATTACCACTGTCGGACGCCACCGCCCATTCCCCCACCCACCAATCAATGGTAATCGACAGTAGGTGTGCTAATAGAATATCACGTTTGTTGCTCTACGTTCGATTGACATGCCTCTTGTCGGTTATCGACGATTAATGGTTAGGGGAAATAGGTGACGATGTTGATGACAACAGTGATGAGGTCTGACAAGGCTATCGAGAACGAGTTGGAGATTTTGGGTTAGGGATTTGGGGCTATTTTGGGTTTTTTTTAAAAAAAAAATATTTTCAATTTTTTTAAAAAATTAAGATAAAATTAACGATCATGTGTCGTGATCTGATTGGATGACGATTTTTTAACGGTCATACACCTAAAATGATAATAAAAGCCAACACCTAAAATTAAAAAAAAATGTATAACTTGGACACTTATTTTTTTATTAAGCCAAATAAAATTGTATTAAGTTGAACTCAATAAGTGATTATAATGAAAAATGATTGATGATCTCTCTAACAATCAGAGTTTGAGTAATTTTTATTTATAACGAATACATAAATTTTATTAAGTTTAAAAATAAAATAAACATTATCATAAAACCATTTAAGAATGCTAAAAAATTATATGGAGTTTAATTGATTCAACATATAAAATATATATTTTGTCCAATTTCAGGCTTGGTCAGGCGGACTTCCCGAACTGTGAAATAGTCTACGGCAAGTGAAGCCAATGAAACATTGATTAAAAGCTGTCAATAACCAAATGGAGTAAATGATTATATTCGAACTTAAATTAATTGATCAACAAATCTGATAACAAATAATTATATAACAAACAATTTAACCACTAAGTAATGAAAAAGTCTATCTCTGCAAAACAAAGGATAAACACCCAAGAAAAAAAATAAGGAAAGATCGAAAAAAAAAAACAGAAAACGATGATCGTCGAAGGTTTCGCCAAGCCCTCAAACCGATATCGAGAAAAACCATCTACCGAGAAACAAGAAAAAAACACCGAAAAACACGATATCTCCCCCCAAAATCTCGACTCAAGAAGATGAAGAAGACATCACAACGACCGAGACACTGCTCCTTGGGGGATCTGACGACCCATCCACTGGAAAGAAATTTAATAGGCTGGAGGGAAGACAGTCGATCACTGACAGCTAGTGACCGGCTAAAAAAAGCACGATTAGAGTTTGCAACGGAAGAAAGAGGGCAGAGAGTTTTTACTTAGAGAGAGGGTTTTGCTTGAAGAACCTTTTTGCAAAACGCAAAGTTGAAATAGATAACCCAACAACAAATAGTCGAGGTTCAAAAAACAACAAAATAGATCCTACACCAACCTGAGATCACATCAAAAATTCAAACTAAGCTTAAACCTGAACATGAGAAATACCCATTTCCCAAAATAACAAGAGCATGCTCAAGTTGGCTCAAGAAACAAACCTTCAAAGGAAAAACCCGAACTAATAGTTAAGTGGAACACTAAAAGGAAAAGGACATCGAACGTAGCTTTCGCCTTCTCGCAATCCTTTGAGCAGTTGATGATTTCGTTGAAAGAGCATTGGGGGCGAATGAGGCTTTTCCATTCGTAAACAAGCTCTTGTATCATCGAAAAATTACCAGCAAAGATTAAGGGGGAAAAAGAACTTATCCAACAACCAGCGGCAAAATTTAATGTTATTTATTTTGAGATTAATTAATTTTTTTTAATTTAAAAAACAAACCATATAAATTATATATTTTTAAAAAATTAAAATATAATTTTATTATTATCCAAATTTATTTATTTTTTCTTTTTTGGGGGAGACGTGACATTGCAAGTCTTCATTAAGCGTCGTTCCTACCGACAACGCTCGAGACCAAACTACACAACGACAGACGCTTTGAACAGTCTACGACCCGAATATATGCACATGGAAACCGTGATGTTGGGTCATTGACAAACATATGAAAGGGAGAAAAAAAAAACAAAAGAAGAAACTTAAAAAAACAAAACAAAGCAAAAAATTGTGAAATCATGGGACGTAAAAAAAAAAAGGAATAATAAAAAGAAAAGAGAGAGAGTAGGGGATAGAGCGGTGGCGTTGGTGTCGAGATCTATTGATATGGGTATAAATAAATTGAGTTTGAACAAATTTTTTTTGTATTTGCTTATTTAATTTTTAAAGTGTTCATGTTTGGTTTGTGTTTGTTTAAAATCTTAATATTGTGTTTGTATTCGCTTGTTTATTTTTGAGGGTGTTCGTTTGTTTAACGTTCGCGAACATGTTCGTTTTTATATTTGCCAAAATAAAGAGATTACACCACTAATCCTTAAGCTCTTTAGACTTCACAGTTTAAACTAAAAAATTCATATGTTCAATTTAGTCCATACCTCCACTAATATTGAAAATGTAAAAAAGAAAAAGAAAATGGGAACCTAGTAAACGAGTTGATAATGAGCTTATAAACGAGTCGATAAACGAACTTCTTATGAACACAAATAAACTGAACAAAATTCTGTTCGTGTTCGTTCATTTATTAGATGAACAAACAATTATGTTCATAATCGTTAAGCTTAATAAACGAACATAAGCCAACAATTCATGAAACTCACTGGTCATTTACACTTCTATCTATTGGGAAAGAAATAAGGGATATAAATGCAAAGGTCGAGGCGTTGGCATCAAGATTTAATTGAAAATTGGCCGAATTAATCGAACACTATGAGACAAAGAGGGGTGTTGGCTTGAAGATTTGGTTACTCAAATTCGAAAATCAACAAAATTAATCGAATAATTTTCAAACAAATTTTGGTTCGATTAACAATTAAAGAAAAAAATAATTAATTTAGATCAATCACCAACATAATTAACCGATTGAATACCACTAGAAAACCTTACTGAATATCTCTTGAATCGAGCTGTTAGTATCGAACAACAAGAAATTGATTGAATCGGTTAAAAACCCGATTTGGCGCGGAAAAAATTCTTTTGACTTTTAACCTAAAAATCCAATTGAGATATTTTCCAAGTTAAGAGCAACAAGTTTCAGGATTGGCCATAATGGCGAATCATACCCTCGGTAGAATTGTCAAGGTTGAGACTCTAGAATCCGTAATAGCGGTTGTAGGTTCAAACCTCTTCATGTGTGACTTATCTAATTCTCTATTATAGTTTGAAATAATTTTTTAGGATAAATTACGTAAATCATCATTGAACTTTACTCTCAAATCTATTTTAGTCATTGAATTTTCAAAACGTTCAATTTACTCACTGAAGTTTAGACATTGAATATTTTTGGTCACTCATCCGTTAACTTTTTGATGACGTCTATTTACCAGCGAACAAAGAAATTTATTCAAGATTCGAACGTGAAAAACTTCATCGGCACGAGAAAAGCAATATACTGAAAATGAGCTTTATTCGACAGTGGATGAGAGAGATCGATGACAGAAAAACCAGAAGGTTTTTGGCCGATTCGTGAACTTCGGAGTACTTTCCGACAAAATGGAGGTCAAATTCAAACTCAGGGCTAAAATAAAGTGACTGGTGAAATTTGAGACTGAACGACAACCATCTATGATCGTTTGGGGTTTAAGCGTGACAAAAAACATTTAATGTCTAAATTTTAGTGACAAAAAATGTTTCATGTCTAAATTTCAGTGAACAAATTGAACGTTTTGAAACTTTATTGACCAAAGTAGCCTTAAGAGTAAACTTCAGTGATGATTTACGTAATTTACCCAATTTTTTATTTAATTCAATTTGGCTTTGAAATATATTGATCGATGTACTTCAAAAGTTCTACTTAAACAATTTTGAGTGGCATATTGTATAATTTGGCAACATAAGCTACTGATTGTAGACATTAAAAGTGAGTTGGTTTAGTAGGATGTGACGCTAAATTTTTTAAACAAAGTAAAGTATTGGTCGTCCCCAAAATAGACTTTTATAATACCTTATTCGAATTAGTCAATCAATGAGTTGTATACAAGTGGTTATATATATAAAGCAAACAAGAAGATATGAGAAGCAGGAGGAATACGAAGGAATGTCAACAAGGAATTATTGTTTTAAGAGTTGACATTCAACATACAATAATTTCATGCATGGATAAGGATAAGATGCCTAATAGCCTGCTTTAAATATTATTCTTTCTTGAGAGGGAAGAAAAAAATCGATTGCCTTGCCAAGGTTCTTAAGGGCCAATCCTCATGTTTTGAAGGTAATTCTTAGGTGGTCTCAAGCTCAAGTGAGCTCTAAAGTCATTCAAAATTGATTGGTTGATTAGCACCTCGTCGGTACAAGTCTAACAACTTTCAACTCATCTTGTGATTTTATATTAATGAAAAGTGCAAGCACATGGTAAGCATGAGCGTATCTGATCATTGACTTTGAAGTCAATTTGAGAGGTTCCTTGGAAGCAAGTCAGAAAATGTGAAGCCTCGTGATATAGAGGGCCCATATCAAGGTTAAATCCACCAATTGTTTTTTTATGTGATTTATCACGATTTCCCTATGTGTTATTATCTTTTTCAAGTCCTATAAAAGGGTCTCCTTGCACCCAATGCTCCTCAAGTAATTGACAGTGTTGTGTGCATTTTTCCATGGAATTCATTGCTCACTCTCCCTCAAGGGCTTCTGAATTTGCCTTTGTTTTAAGGCTTAAACCGAAGCGCTTGTAGGGAGAGCGGATAATGTTCACCATTATCTCGGGGATACATATTTCGACAAGTCGTGCCGTGTCTGCGTTTTGACCAGCTAGCAAAAACTCAAAAACAGTTTCCGTGTTTGAAGAGTAATAAGAATAAGGACAAAGGTTAAGTTCCAATTTGGTCTCTCTCAATTGGAAACTTCTTCTTAGCATCCGCGTTGGAACGTAAGTGAAGATATATTTGATGAAAGAAACTCTTGGTTTCTATTGTTACATTTTGAAGTTCGGTATCTTTCATGTCCGTTTAACCGTTCGTAATTTTAGTATATTGATCCATTTTAACTAGTAGCGATGTATGATATGGGAACATGTTGCATGTGACGATGGCCCACAAAGTAAGGCACTCTCCCAAACCATTGTTTAAGATTAGAAGCATTTCAAGGAATCTACCTTGGACATGAGATTTTATGGACTTTGGCATTCTTCATGTTGGATGTCACAAGAATTGGGCACCCTATGTACTTTCAAGTTTCGACATTGGTATCCTTCATTTTCTTGGGAGAGTCTAAAAAATCACATCTTAATTTAAGACTAAAAAAAATAAGTTTCAAAATTTGTCAAGCAACCTAAAATGTTATACCTTTTAATAACGTGTTTGGTTGGTTTTTTTAATAAATTTTAAAATTTGTTTCTTTTAGGTTGGTGGTTTTTTCGACAAATTTTAAAACTTGTTTATAAGTTTCGAAATTGCCCCCTAGACATATGGCAGTTACAGAGCACATTCATTCCACTGGTCAAATTTAGTAAAAAGATATTAACCCGCAAGTGGTGGGTGCAAGGGTAGGCACAAGACTTTATGTTAGGGGGCGAATTTATTAAATTCTAAGGGGCGAAAATAGATTTTCAATAGAAAATATATGAATTTTTTTAAATCATATACAAATTTCAAATTTCCAAGGAGCGACTGCCCTCTCTAGCCCCTTGGTCCATCTCTGGTTGGGTGCAATGGCAAAACACATTGCACTTTCAAGGAGAGAACACAAGTTTAAACTTTGGAGACTACATTATTGGGAGAGAGCCACGAATAGCGGACATTGACCATAAAATGAACATGAAGGATACCACTGCCATATAGGTTAGTGCTTCAAAGTGACTTTTCGGTCAAAGTTTTGACATTTTTAGCCTAATGCCAAATGTTATTGGGCTCGTGGTTATTCTTATTGGGCAAAATCTTCAGGCCTAAAGTTTCCCGCCAAAGGATTTATTTATTTGCCCTTATCTCCTCCTTTTTTTTTTCCCCGCCATCCTGCTCTGTTCCTCCTCCCTGCTTCCAAATTCTTCCATTCAACGAAAAATTAGGGCTCATTTTGAAGCAAAGATGACGAAAGAAGAAGCTGAAAGCGGAAGAGATGACATGGTGATTGATGGAGGAGATGAGCAAGCAAATGCTGTCCCTGATGGATTCGAAGCTAACTATCTCAGAATCTACTATGGTCGCAATTTTCATTTTTCTCTCACAAATCTTCATCCTATTACTTGAATCTGGAAGTTTCCTTTTATTCCAGCACTTCCGATTGAAATCTGAAACGAACTTTATGACAGGAAAATTATTTCCTCACGCCGATATGTTTAGGTGGATGTCTTACGGAAATGGTAACCCCAATCTCTTCTTCCTTTTCGTGTATTTTTTTTTATATGCTTTCGTGCTTTCTCATTGTACTGATGTATTTCGCGATCGCGGTATCCGCAGATGGCAAGCATCCGGCTTGTGACAGGTCCTACTTTGGAAGAAGGGAATTTTCTTTCACGCTAGAAAATGGCATTTATATTCGATTCCAGTCTTTCAACAGTGTTACAGAACTGGAAAATTCCATCAAAGAGAAATGTCCATTCAAGATAGATATTGGGCCTGTCTATAGCGTTGATGTAAGATTTCATTCAGTTTTCTTCTTATATGCCATCTATGAATCGTTTCTCAGTGAACTCTGAATATAGCTGCTGATATTAGTTGTTTTATTAGTTATTAATGTTAGCTGATTTATTGGTTGTTAATGATGTATCTTCTGTAAATGCAGCCTTCTAAGCGGCATGCTTATGCTCAAGGTGGTGACAATGTTTTCACTCCAGTTGAGAGAGAATTGGTTTTCGATATTGTAAACTACTGGACTTATAGAAAACGAGCATCTTAGCCAACTTTTTAAACTGAGTATATGTAACGGCCATGTTATTTGACTTGTTGGCGTTATGTTTTATTCTTTTCCAAGGATATTACAGATTATGATGATGTTAGATATTGCTGCACGGGTGCTGATGTTTGCTTGGAGTGCTGGCCTCTAATGACAATTGCAATTAAAGTGATTGATACTGCTCTCAGAGGTAAAAACTGGAATACTATTTGTTTAAAATGCACTCTGAAACCCTAGCTGGCTTACTAAACTGCCCTAGATGACAGTATTCTAATTGGAATTTTGTGTTCTTAAGCTGTCCTACATAAATTTTGAATTACTATATTGGCACATTTGGCTTCTTGAGTGCACATGATGTATGCATGCCTTTTTCTTACATCATCAATTAACTTCAAAGTTCTAATAATGTAGATGACTTTGGCTTTAATCACATTCTCTGGGTATATAGTGGTCGGCGTGGTGTGCACTGCTGGGTTTGCGATGAAAAAACCAGAAGGTAATGTAGTAAACAATTGAAATCTTCATATTATTTCTGTTATTCCTTTACCTGTATTGTTACATAAAGATATGAATTTTACTCTCACAACTTCTCCAGGCTGACTAATGAACAGAGGGCAGCTATTGCTGATTATTTCCGTGTATACAAGGTGGTTGATAAGTGCTGTGAAATACAACTGAATTTGGCTTTCTTTCCTCCTCTCCCTCGTAATATCAATAAATCATTAACTTTGCACCTTTTCAGGGAAATGAAAATAGTCACAAAAAGATATCTTTACCAGGTCCTGTTCTTCATCATTTCTTGGCGTAAGTGATTTTGTATTTTTGTCTTGAATTTCCTTTTCTGGACCTACGGTCTCCTTCACTAAGGCATATTCTGGCTTTTGCAGAAGATCCTATACTGAAGTTCTGAAGGGATTTTTTGAGGTCAAACTGCTTCCAAACCAAAATTTACTTTCCTGTCAGGAGAGAAATGAGATGATCCTAGAAATGATTCCCGATGCATGTGAAATTTATTGTCTATTTGATGGCTAGCTCTGTCACTTATCTTAGCAGTTGCTCATGTAAGTATATTCTATCTTTGCAGCTGTTGCTTCTGAGCTTAGGGGTAGGTGGCAAGAGAATAAGCGAGCTTCCATGTCAAAAGATGACATTAATCTTGTTAGGTGGGAACAACTAAAATCTGTCCTGCAATCGGGTAATCAAAAGGTATGAATTGTGCTCAAAATTAATGTTAAGTACCTAATGGGCTGTTAAAACCTCTATTTAACTTTTTTTTCATAAACAGTGACAGGCCACTCTGTTTGAATAGGTGGTTTGAACACTTAGTGCCTTTTTTCAGTTGTAGATTTAAATTTGTTTTTAGATTAACTACTTTGACAGTGATGCTAAAATGTACTGAGTTGGGATGAGTTTGCCATATTCAAAATATATAATTGTCATCTTAAATTGATTATGGCCATCAAACAGATCATACGATTCTGAGACTCAAGATCAGTGATAGAATGCTTCATAGATCCTAAGGTGAGCCTTGAGCCTATTGACATGTGAAAGTATTTACAATAAAGGGGGTGAATCCACTGTGTTAGAAATGAGATTCTACAGCCCTCAACATTTTCATTTTATCATCTCTAATCAGCAATAAATGAGTTGGATCAAGTAGTAATCCCTTAATCTGAAAATCCATTACAAATTGATTGTTTTCCTGGACAAGTTCTAATACATTAGAGATACATTTCTGAAATATATTTTTCATCCAGATGTTAGTTTCACTGAGAGGCAGGGTTATTGTATTTTAATCTTTTGAACTATTTTGCACGATTCACCTTTTCAGACACAAGGACTACGGAGATGTGTTGAAGAGGTCGTCTTTTCCTTTACATACCCTAGGCTCGATATGGAGGTCTGTAACAGTATTACACTTTTTGGTTTTGTTTTGTTTTGTTTTGTTTATCTATTATTAATATTATTATTTTGGGTTTGTTCTCTTTCAACAAACATGGGTATTCTTAGAAAGTACATCCATCCCCATTTCATAAAAATTGCATTTTTCAAAGCAAGAAGTTCCTATATATAAGAATATCTATGCATGATCCGTCATAGGCAACTGCTTGTTTTTGTATATCAGGTGTCAAAGCACATGAACCATTTACTGAAGGCACCATTCTGTGTACATCCAAAAACAGGTTAGTATTGAAATTTCTGTTCTATATCAGCTGTTATGAATGTGAAGATTGGCCAGAAATCATAGCCGGGGTGCCTAAAACTGTAAATGTGAATTCTGCTGTAAGAATCTGGACATTTAAACCTAAAAGATAAAGCACAACAATAACAGCATTCAAAACCAGAAATATTATCAGTAGCTGTATTTATGATATGACACCTTGAATGGGCGGAGTTGGATTTCTTTTGTAATTTCTAGTCGGTTCTCTTTACATGCATGCATGAATACATACATACATATCAATACTACATGATAGGTAACATCTTCCTGTTCCAAGGATATGTAAGAAGGGGGAAAAACTTTATTTAAGCAGACCCTAGCATGAAATTTAGTAGTCTCCAAGCGTTTTCAACTTTTTAATTTTATTTTTCCTCTAGGTCGTGTTTGTGTTCCAATTGACCCAAACAATTGTGATGAATTTGATCCAACTACAGTGCCAACCCTATCCCAGGTATTTGTGCTATCAGCTTTCAATTTTCTTTTTTATCTGTGGGAATTTTTCTGGTGAATATTTCCAAATCTAAGTTTAATAATTTGTTAGAACTTCAACCAAGAGAGAATAATCCTGCATTTCAATGTTGTAAGTTTGTAAATGATGAATTCTAGCTATGTATTTCTTCCTCACGTGTACATTTTATGAGCTCTTGCCCCTTTGTAGAAAGATCAGTCTATAATTCTTGTGATATATTTACGTGGCAGCTTCTGAAAGAACTGAACAGGGGAGGACTAAGACAAGATGCTGAGAATGGTATGTTTATTCTTGTGATGGTTAGGTTCCTATACTTTGAATTAGTCGCCTGCGAATAGAAGATAAAAGACCAGGGAAAGTTACTCAATCTGAAGAAGTTGCTCTTATTTAAACATGTTCTAGCTTTCTTTTGTCCTTCTGTGATCCCTTAGACATAAACATAATTGGGGTTGATTTGCGAGGCATCGGAAGATTTGAGAGTTATTTGGGATCACAAACTGATGCGATTGATCAATTATGTGTTGGGATATGCTGCTGTAATGTTTGAACAGCATGAACTTGACTAAGAATAAAGCCAACTGCAATCTGTATTTTCTTTATTTCTGATATTGTCAGCTTTGGTTGATGGCAGAATGGGACGAAACATCACTTGGAGAGTCGATCAAGTTTTTCAGAACATCATTTTTACAGCCTCTGCTAAAATCTTGCAAGGATGAGATAGAAAGTTCTTACAATGCAAAGCTGCAGCAGTCCAAGAATACCCTCAGTTGGTAATGTTTTCTAAACTAGTCTGATCAAAGAATCTGTTCGTTTTTTATTTTGATGTGTAATTATATAAATTTATGATGTTTCATGCACGCTTTTATGTTATTCAAATCATGACACGACAATGCATTTAATCAATGCCAGGAGTCATGTTTCATGGAAAGTGCTTCTAAATATAAATATAGATTTCCCCCTCTAAACTCATTCAGCAGAGGCCCCTTAAGAAGTGGTCTGGTGTACATTTATTGTCCTTTTTTTTTTTTTTTCTGGAGGAGCCCTTCAAGCGACCATGCTTTTCTACATTCCTAGAGTTCCAAAATGTAACTAAAGTAGTCTCCATTCTCAAGCTATTCCAAGTAACTACCCATTGGCACAAACTGTAATTATGATTATAAAAAAGGAAAGTATCTATCTAATGGCAAAGCCTCCGCCCAAACGCTAGAATCTTGCAAGGGATTTGTTGGTCCCAAATGTTTTTTCAAATCATGGGATATGGGCAATAAGATTGCGTCATAACGTAACGACATGAATTATGGATATCCACTTTTGACGGTAAATTGGCCACCTTTCAAAGTGACAAATTAGTTTGTCCAGAGTGTCTGATTTGATCAACAACTTACGATATACAATATCAGCTAGGGATGTTTATAGCAAGTTAATCTTACTGTTTAGTTTTAAATGGTAGATTAATCTTTATAGGTTATTGAATCATAATTTAATTGTTAAAAAATGAGTAACTATTTTAATTGCTAACGGTTACTACAATTGTTTTTACATGTTCGTTGCTTATTTGAAAATAATAAAATGATCTCTCTAATAAATAGTATATTATAAGGTCTCAAAATCTTGTGAACAATATATATATATATATAAATAATTTAATAACTGTTTAATTTTAACAATTCAGCTAATCAATTTGTAAAACTTTTACGATTATATTAATTTACAATTACGCCCTAATATCATTATCAGCATCATTCTCGTCAAACGTAGCCTTATCTTTTCAGTTTTTCCACATGTCATTAAATCAAGAAACAAATAAACTTTTAGAAAATGAAAAGAAACAAATAAACTTAATTTACATCTGACCAATTATTTTCTTATTTTGCAATCATTTTTGTTATTATTATTATTATTATCTACCTTCACTTATTAAAAGAAGAAACAAATGAAGTTAAACACCGTGACCAAGCTTTATCACTTTTGTGTATATATTATCACGAGTATGAGAGCAGAGTTTGACAAAGGTCTCCTGCCTTCACATTAACAGTGTGAATGATACAGCACAGCACTCATCAACCTCCCAATTTTTCACAAACAAAATGCTCCAAACACTGGGTGGAGTTGTTTGAAAAATCAAAAGCAAAAAATCTTGCCTCAAATGCAATATAATGGAGGAGAAAAAGGAATGGTGAGATCGGACCACTCCAGCTTTCTCCGTGATTGCCTCTCCCTGCCTTGATTTGCGCTTTAATCCCAACCCTAAATAACTGAAATCCCACATTTTTATTTCTCTAGGTCAGCCTTTGACATTTTATTGGTTTAATTTAAAGGGTTTGTTCCGTGAAATTTAAATTTAAAATATACCTTCAATTAATCAAAAATTTCACCTTTTAAATACTAAAGCATTACAATGATTGTGCTTGGAAAAAGTACTTGCCAAAATATCCTCCAAGTCTCTCTCTGCTAATTCGAGCTAGGAGAAGAGAAGGGACCCTCACCCTCCATGAATGCTATAAGTATAACTAACCCTATACCATTCGCAATAGGAGACATGCATATATCACCCTAAGATCTTCATAGGGCCAACAGTCCCTTGGAAAGGGCTACTTTGCACGTGAGAAAATGGATCCAAAAACCTCCCAACTCAAAATGGAAGCTGCACTTTTTCTCTCAATAATCTGTGTTTCCAAGCAAAAGTTTAAACTGCAGAGATAAAGGTTCTCTTGTCTTGTCCCTGTTACATGAGGAGGGGTGGGGTGCCCTTGCCTCGGGTCCTCCTATTTACTGGCAGGTTACAAAGTCATCATCACCTCCAACTCCGAGGATAAAAGAAAAACTAGTCAAAAAGATCTTTTTTTGAATAGTCTATAGGTAATTATCTGTTAATATATATTCATAACCTTTTACAATGCACATAACTTGCAGACAAAACGATTGAACTCAAATCATCTAAGATGAATAACATTCGTTTTTTCGCTGGGACCACTTGTTGGATTCACCAGTTAAAAGATATTTATGTGCGTGCTTAGTTTTCATGCCACAAAAGTAAGTAGACTATGATTTCAATGGATAAAGGAAAAGCTCACGTCTCCTCTGCTTTTTAGACAGACATGGTCATTGATTCCATGCTTGTGGAACGCCCTTCTTGAGTTCTGTTCTGTTCAACAAAGTTTTCTCAATTACATGCTTCCTGCTTTTCTTTTGCTTAATGGTTACATTGTTTAGTATTTTCTATAATAATAATATCACTCGCTCCAGAAGCATCCAAAGGGCTGAAAAAAATACTTTGCGCAGGTTCTCAATGGATTTTATTAACTATGCTTTGCTGCTCATTCCATTGTACGGTCCAGGATTTTATGTTAGTGTGCACAAATTTATGAGGTTATATAAAAAAATTGAGTGCGTAAAATTTAAAATTTTAATAAATATAAAATTAAATCATTAATAAAAAATAATTAAAATTTTCAAAAATGCGACTACATGTCAATACTCCTCGATCTATCTTGGTCACTTCTACTTCCAAATTAGATGCAATGAAAGAGACAGTAGGTTGGATATATATGCCAAATTTATCTCAGAGCACATGTCTCTTATTGCTATCTTCTCACACATCCCTTTCTTGTTCTTCATACTTAAGTTTGTATAATTATTTATACGTACTTTTTGTATTTTTTTAATAAGTATCTCTAAAGCATACAAATATTACCTATTTCACGCCAAAAATTAACTTATTAATTTGTTCACTATAAAAAAATTGACAATTCTAACTAAAAAAGTATGACTTTAATAAAATAAATAAATGACATTAAATCTCTCAATTTTTTAATTTAGTCTTTAAAAATTTCATTTAATCTTAAATTAATCTCTATTTATTTTTAAATTTTATAATTTAATCTAACGTTCAAAATTTATAAACTATTACCCATAAAAAGGAACAAGAATGATCAAGGAAAGTGAGTATGAACGGTGAGACCTACTAATTGGCCAAGTGACTAAAGAGACGCATGTTACTCTCATCTTGTATGTATTCGAAACTCGATATTTTATTTTGGAAATGTAATATCTCTCTACTTAGTAAAAAAAAAGTTAATGCGAATGGTATTATTTTGAGGGGCAACAACTAAAGAAAAGTGATCAGCATATGAAAGCAGGGTAGGACATTCATACCTCTTTGGAGGACTTCAAAGCCCCCAACAGCTCCACCAACCTTTAGGCTTTAACCCAATAAACATTATTATTTCATACATTGATGATAAAAAAAATAAAGGACATATGATAATAGTATAATAATTCCTTGAAAAGAAATTTCCCTACAGCAACTTTGATGGTTTTAGAGGATTTATCTTTTTGGTATGAACGAAGAGTTACAATCGGTGAAAGTCGTGTGAAGAAGACAAGAAAAACGAGAGATTTGGGGAGTGGGATGCTGATCTTCTCTCTTGTCCAAATTTTATGGATATATAAAAATCTCTCTGGTGGGTAGTATAGGTTTTAATGAGTGACAGTGTAAATCCGACTTTTAAGTAGTAGAATCAGCCGACGGCTTTGACCGACCACGTCATAAAAGCTTTAAAAGTCAGAATCTCGTATGCAAAAAAGTGATATAGTGGAAGAGCACTTGCGGGGGATCCGAGTGATCATGTTTAATTTTTTTTTATAAAATTAAAATAATTTATTGAGTATATGTCAGATTAATTTGAATAAAATAAATTTACATAAGTTCTTTTTCTTAAACACTTGTACATGTTTGTTCAAACTATTTTACATAACCATGTCCTTAATGGATGATTTCTTTACATTAATTGACATTGTAATTTACATAAGTTCTTTTTCTTAAACACTTGTAGATGTTTGTTCAAACTATTTTACATAACCATGTCCTTAATGGATGATGTTCTTTACATTAATTGACATTGTAATTTACAGCAGTCTAACATCTTTCAAAGACAAAAAGTTTGCAATAATTACGAGTCAACTAATTTCAAAACTTTAACTGATTCCCCTAGCAAATGCCACATGTCTTTTGACAAAATACATTCTTAAATTTTAACATAAAAAAAAACAATTTAATCAAACAAAATTTAAACTTTGCACAAGCATTCTCGCTCTATCCTTCTGGAAAATTATATTTTGGTATAATTATTAATTTATATCCGGCTTTGTATATTGTCACGGGGCTAGACTTCTGAACCAACCCAACGTGCGGCCTTAGTCGATGTTCTTAGACAAACGACTAAGTAAGCCTGAAATCCTTCTCCGGAAGATCGAATACTTCCAAACACAAGATCGTTCCAAGAGGAACCGAACAAATGAGAAAGGCAACGAGAATAAGAGAAAAAACGCTCAAGAACGCGAAGAACACTACATAGTGTTTTTAGAGTAAATGCCAAGTGTATTACTCAAATGATGGATGAATACAAGTGAGGTGGGGAGGCCTCTATTTATAGTTGAATCCCCATACAATGAACGAACGAGATCGAATTATACTAACGGCCCAGATCTAAAGCCACCTACCAAATCTACACTAACTAAGGAAACTCTATCACTATGAAATTATTTCCTTAAGTTTGTGTTTACATTGAGAGATATTCTTATCCCTTGGAATATTCCCCGGTAAGATGTCATCTATTAATTTACCAGGCTCAATGTATTTGGGCTTTCTTTCAGTCTCCAACGATCGGACCAAGTCTGGTGGTCTTCTTGACAAGCCTAGAACCTCTTGGGTTGCTTGTTGCGCATCTGTCTCGGACCCAAATGTGCGGGCCGTGACATTCTCCCCCACCAAATCCGGCGATGCCCTCATCGCTGTCTCAGAAAGGACTTCTCTTGGTTGATCTTGGATCTTCCATGGTACCTTGGCTTGCTCCCAACTCAGAATCGGGCAACGATGTTCCCCCATAAGAACGGCTCCCCCCATAAAGAGTGCTCGACTCGGACTGGGTTGTCTTCCCATACAGACTGCTCGCCTTGGTTCCTTCCGCTGTGTAATTTCTCGCTCTGCATCATTGCGCACATCTCGATGAAGTTTGAGATGCGCCTCCTTCGTGGCATTCACTCTAACCGGCATCAACCCTTCCCTCGTGAAGTTTGGTGCCTCGTTGCCCATTGGCAACTTTTCCCGCATTAACCCTTCTTCACACTTGAAGTTCAATGCTTCTCCCACCTTGCCCAAAGGTGCTTTTTCCACGGGCCTCATGTCGCTAGCTGACTCGGGAAACTCTTACCCCACTAAAGTAGTTCCTCCAACAGTAGCCCCCAAAGCGATGTCTCTTTGGCTTGGAGCATCCTCGGCAAGCTGAATGGCAGTCAGCGTCTTGGTTCCTTTACCCTTGTCTCGGTACGTGGGCACAACGCAACATTGTTTGCGATCCAAAACACAGACGACGTCGGCATAAGGAACGATAAGAGCATCTATACGGTCAAGGAAGCTTAGTCCCAAAACAAAATCAAAGTCATCTAAATTGATTACCTTGATGTCTTCCTTGCCCTTCCATTCACCAATCTGCAGCTCAACCTTCCGTGTCGTTCCAACAATTGGAACTTCTTTAGCATTCACAGTCTTGATCTTTCCAGTTGAACCCACAACTCTAAGACCAAGTTTTGTCGGCAGCCTTCTGGACATGAATAGATCGGTTGCTCCGGTGTCCACTAGAGCACTCATCGATCGTCCCGCAATGTTGATGTCGACAAACATTAACCTTAATTGCGTACTCCTCGCCTTAGCGTAACTCGGTATCATCGAACCAAGTCTCGCTGCCCTCGCTCTGTTCGGGCTCGTCCACCCCCTTGGATGGCTTGACTTGATGTGGGCATGCTCGCAACTTGTGTGGCCCTTACATTGGTAGCACTTTAGTTGCTTCTCTACCCTCCGTTTGATTGCTTTGACACTCGCAATCGCACCAAGTCTCACACTTCGTCCGACTCCTCGGACTCATCGCCTTTGACAAGATTAAGACGATCATTCTTGGGGCAATCTTTCATCATGTGCTTCCCTCCGCAGATACAAAGACACAAGACCTTCCATCTTTGACTCCCCACCATAGCCCTTGCCTCGGGGCTTGAGGACTCTGCCATCTCGAACTCGGCTATGGACTCAGTGCGGCCATAGCCTTGGAGAGTTCCTCGACTCCCATCCTCTTGACTCCATTTTGGCCCATCGCTTAAGCCCGTTCTTGAAGATAAAGAGGCCTTCGGCTTCAGCGATGTCCGTGATTTGGAGTTTGAGTTGAGAAAAACCGTCGACATACTCAGGATGGAACCTTCATGCTTGAGTTCGTGCAGCTTCTCCCGAGTCTCTCTGTTGGGCGTTCTTTGGGTAGAACTGTTCCTTGAACTCACCTGAAACTCTTCCCAAGTCCCGATGGGAATATCCTTGCTCTTCTCCTCGAGAGCATGACGCCACCCACCAAAAGTGCAACGTCGGTTAAGTAAATGTGAAGCAATGTTTACCTTATCCGCATCATCCTTGATGCCTGTAGCACGAAAGTATTATTCCATGCTCCACACAAAGTTCTCCACGTCCTGGGCCGATCTAGTCCCGCTAAACTTCTTCAGCTTCGGCACGCCTAACTTTGGCCTCACTGTTGCCGTGTTTAACATACCAGTCACGACAGCCTTGTAAACTTGAAGCTCTCCCTTGAGCCCCTTGATTTCCTCCATCATCTCTGCCTTCAAAGCCTTTAGCTCGGCTTCGAGTGCATCACTCCGTCTATCCGCACACTGGTAAAGGTCTCGCACGTTGTTCTTTAGATCCTGTACGTTGCTTTCGAGCTCCTCTCCCGAAGAGTCCAGCTCGTCAAGACGTACTCTCACAACGTCAATCTCCTATCGGGCATCATTCATGGATCCTTCGAGCTTTCCCAACCTTTCTTCCAACGTAGGCATAGTGTTGCTCGGACTGTCTCGCTTTCCATCGTCAGCCTGGGTCTCTGCACCCTTTTGTGCTGCAACATTCCCTCCTTTCTTTGCCATCTCCAATCAGTGTTTGTGCTCGAACACTCGCTCTGATACCAACTGTCACGGGGCTAGACTTCTGAACCAACCTAACGTGCGGCCTTAGTCGATGTTCTTAGACAAACGACTAAGTAAGCTTGAAATCCTTCTCCGGAAGATCGAATACTTCCAATACTCACAAACACAAGATCGTTCCAAGAGGAACCGAACAAAAGAGAAAGGCAACGAGAACAAGAGAAAGAACGCTCAAGAACGCGAAGAACACTACAGAGTGTTTTTAGAGTAAATGCCAAGTGTATTACTCAAATGATGGATGAATACAAGTGAAGTGGGGAGGCCTCTATTTATATTTGAATCCCCATACAATGAACGGACGAGATCGAATCACAGTAACGGCCCAGATCGAAAGCCACCTACCAAATCTACACTAACTAAGGAAACTCTATCACTATGAAATTATTTCCTTAAGTTTGTGTTTACATTGAGAGATATTCTTATCCCTTGGAATATTCCCCGGTAAGATGCCATCTATTAATTTACCAGGCTCAATGTATTTGGGCTTTCTTTTAGTCTCCAACGATCGGACCAAGTCTGGTGGTCTTCTTGACAAGCCTAGAACCTCTTGGGTTGCTTGTTGCGCATCTGTCTCGGACCCGAATGTGCGGGTCGTGACAATATGTATTACCACTAGTTTAATATTGATGAATAATATTATTTAATAATAATATTATTATTAATTATTATTATTATTATTAGTGTTAATATCATTACTATTATATATGTTGTTAAGATAATAATAATAATAAGGGATTTGAAATGAAAACTCAATTAAATTATATAGTCTAGTTTATTTACATAAACGCAATATTTTTTTATAAGGTCTGTTTTGTCCAAATCTATCTAAATCTTAATCCAATAACATCTTATTCTCTTTGCAGCAGCCACACCAGAACCGTTAGATCGGATTTGATCCAACGGTCATGATCAAAGCGATGAGACCATTCGGATGTCGCGTGAGATACACACTCGGGCCGTCCATCTTCCCACATGCGCGTGCAATGCACGTCGAGACTCTTCAGCTCCCATGCGTCACACGTCACAATTCAGTGTTGCCGCGTCACCCTCCAGATCAAATTAGGATCGTCCATCTTCATGCAATCTCAGCCGTTGGATCAGATCTGATCCAAAGGCCCAGAATAGATCAAACCGAGAGGCTATTGATCTTCCTTCACCCAATGGCTACCACGTGTCTAGGTCGACGGCTTCCCTTGATGCCGGAAAATCCGCTGCCATCGTACAGCCATTGGATCTCTCTCAATTCGCAAAAATAAAAAAAATAAAAGGGATATCAAAACCCAAATCATCTACAATCTTTGCATTTATTTTGCTTATTCTTGTAAACAAAGTAAATCGGATATATATAATGGAAAAGGCCATCTTATAATCAATTTTTGAAATCAATCAAAAAAGTTTCAAAAGGTATTCCTTTCTCTCTTTGCATGTAAACAAAAATAACATAATAGAGTTAGGATCTCTACCTTTCTGTCGTCTGATTTTTCGGTCGTCCTAGAACTTTCGATGATGGAAGAGTCACCTCCCAATGATAATCTCTCAGCTTTAATGCAACAAAGGTGAATCGGAGGAGTAGGGATTCAAAATAGTTACAGGTTTTTAAAAATACGAGGGGTTTGGATGCTTATTTATCAAAACAATGGTGGAATTAGGGTTTAAAATAGAAAAAGGGTTTGAAAAGATTGTTTTGGTTTCTGAACTCGCCGGCCGCCGCCGACGAGACACGACGGTTGACACGGCAGAAGGCTGTCGGAGTACAGGTTTAATCCCAAATCCTCAAAGGATTTAAGGGCTTTTTGAAGCGGCCGAAAAAAAAGGAGAAAGGTTTTTTTGGCTTGAATATGTGATATATACTCGGTTCAATTTATAAATGGGTTATTTGCAACATAAGGACTTCCGCCCTAAAATAATAACCCACCAGGCCATTACGCCTTTTCAAATTACGTCCTCGTTCCATGATAGTTTTCCAACATTTTCAATTTCGTGATTTGATACAAAAATCGAATGGTTTAATTCTCTTTTTGGCCCTTAAAGTTTTAATTCCCTTTCGATTAAGCCTCAAATCCAGTTGTATATCTCCCTATTTAACCGATGTTCTTCATGCATATTTAAATTTCAACATTGTTTCTACATTTATTTAATTTCAGTCTTTTATCTTACATATTTATGTTCAAACATTTATTTACTTGTTCGATATATGTCGTTTATTTTGGTTTTTTTTTTGTGTTGCCATTAATTTGTTTCATGTTTATTTATTCATATATATATTATGTTTACTGTTTATATATACACGTTCCTTTTCTTTCCTTACATATGTATTATTAATATATGTCTTTATATTTTATTTATTGTCGTTGTATATTTACGCAATAGTATTTATCAATATATATATATATATTACGTATTATGAATGTTAGCATGTATATTATATATACCAATAGGTAATTTTCATAGGTATATATTTTACATGTATTATAATATATAGTATTATGTCATTATATATTGCGGTATTTTTAACGTATGTATATGTATGTTCTTCCTTTATTTCATTTATGCGTTGTGGAGGTACTAATCCTTCCTCACACTAATCGACTCCCAAATTCTTTTTAAATCTCTAGTTTTATTTTTTGGTGTCCGGTCTACTTTATCCAAGTGACCAGTAACGATTCCAAATCCTTATTTTAAAATACAAACTTTTTTAAATTCCTCTTAAAATATTTTTTTTTATAAAAAGTGGGATCCATGGCAATTTTTAGTCGCTACATTTGGTAAACTATATTATATATCATTGAATATTAGACGTATATCACTTATATTACTAAATTTTTTAATTATTTCAATTATATTATTAAACTTTGATTTTTGTTTCAATTCTATCATTAGACTGTTAAATATGAATAATTAATTTTATTGAATTAAAATTAAATTGATAAAATGTATATGTTTTAAAATTGTTATTATACCAGATAATATTTAATTTTAGTTTTGTTTTTAACAATTGAGTAACTTGTTTGTAATCAAAATTTAATTGACTGATTAAATTATATTTTTTAAACAAACCATGACTTGTTTATATTCGAACGCATAAATGAGTGATCTAAAATGCAGTTTACCCTATATTTAAATTATACTTTTAAATAGCTAAATAAATGTTACACACCCTGAATCCACGCCGACAGAGAGTAGAGACACCCAAACGATTCTATAACTTATTTTGCCAAATGCCGAGGGAAAATGAATAATTAAACATGAAAAATATTCAAATTTAATAAAATATTTTTCATTTATTTATCGTCCGTCTCCTTCGAGATTTTTTTATTATAAATTTTAATTATATTTCTAATCCTAACTAAAGGAAAAGAGATGAGATTTTTTTAAAAAAAAGAAGAGATGTTTTTAGTAGGTTTAAAATTTATAACCTATAAATTTATAAAATTTAAGGGGACATAAATAAATTTTAATAAAAAAATATATAAATTATTTTTAAAAAAATTATAAATTTGTAGGGGTGACCTCCAGGCTCCAGCTCCTTGGTTCATCTCTCTTCCTCCACCATATATAGACTTGAGTTCCTATCCCCAATCCCACTACTCCTCTTTCTTCTCTTGATGGTGTTGGGTTTATCAGGATTTTTACTTTTAAGTTTTAACTGATAATTTATACCCACATTTTCTCTACTTTGTTTAAATGAAAATGGGTTTTTCTTATCAGTTTTAGAAATCCGAAGGAAATCCCATTTTGCAGTATACAAACTCAGCTGCAGAAACAAATTGTTCTTCCTTTTTTTGAAATTGGAACTCGGTTTTTATCTTCTGATAACCGTGAATACAAATGGGGAAGTTACAGAGGCTCATTTCAATGGCTCCTCTGTTTCTTCTACTTTGCCTTCCTTCTGCATTTGGCGGGCATGACTACAGCCAAGCTTTGAGTAAGAGTATTCTCTTCTTTGAAGCTCAGAGATCTGGTTACCTCCCTCGTAACCAGAGAATCACATGGAGAGCTAACTCCGGCTTGAATGACGGCAAGGCTAGTGGGGTAAGCTAAGACCTCACTTCTTTCTCACTCGATTCTACATTTTTACCCACAAAACCAAATCGGAACCGATTTGTTGGATTTGTTTGTGGATGTTTTTACAGGTTGATTTGGTCGGAGGATACTATGATGCGGGCGACAATGTGAAGTTCGGCCTGCCCATGGCGTTCACCATAACAATGATGTCGTGGAGCATAATAGAGTACGGTAAACAAATGGCTGCCAATGGTGAGCTCCGCCACGCCATGGAAGCCGTCAAGTGGGGCACCGACTACTTCATCAAAGCTCATCCCCGTCCCTTTGTCCTTTACGGAGAGGTGTTCAATTCTCCATCAACATTTGCTCCTGTGATTTTGATTCAAGCTAGAATTAAGAATTTAAGTAAAAGATCCATTTTCAAACGAATGTTGTTGCTAAATTTTGGTGTGGGTGTATTCATTTATAGGTCGGAGATGGTAACAGTGACCATTACTGCTGGCAAAGACCAGAGGATATGACCACCGACCGTCGTGCTTACAAGATCGACCCAAGTAACCCCGGGTCGGATCTCGCAGGTGAAACCGCGGCAGCCATGGCCGCCGCCTCAATGATCTTCCGCCGGTTCAACCCTGCATATTCCAGGGAGCTCGTTCGCCATGCCCACCAGGTCACTTTACCTCACAGTTCCCAAACTCTGCCTTTCCAGTGAAAAGCTTTTAGAGCCGTAGTAAATAGGTAGTTAAAGACGGTTGGTCGCTTTTTCTGTAAAAAACGGTGTCGTTTCATTGGATTCTTAATTTCTGATTTTGGTTTGAAATATAATGCGGGTAAACTTTTTCGGCGCATAATTTGGATCATGGGAGCACTTCGCTAGTTTTCTTTGACGGGTAATTAATTATCTTTTTAACCGTACAGATCCATCGTACTAGCAGATCTTAACCGTCCAGTGTACAACTATTCGTTTGTTTTTCCTCACGTGCCAACACTGTCGGTGCTTTTAATAAAAAACCCCATATTCCTAAATTACCCTTGTTTATTTCCTCATATTACAGAACCTAGCATTAAATCGTTAACATCAGATTTCAAAAATTTTTGTTTTTAACATTTGGATTATTCGTGTTCTGTTTTCAGTTGTTCAAATTTGCTGATAAATACAGAGGCAAATATGACAGCAGCATCACCGTGGCTCAAAAATACTACCGATCCGTCAGTGGCTACAACGTAAGCTTCTCTAAACTCTCTTAAACAACTAAAGATGTGAGTTTAAAGTTTAAACCGAGATGTCGAGTCTAATAATTTAAAATTTTCAAGTCAGAGTTTTGCACACCTTACTTTTTAATTTTAATTAGTTTTGATTTTGGAAATTTGTGTAGGACGAGTTGTTGTGGGCCGCTGCATGGCTGTACCAAGCTAGTAACAATAAATACTATTTGAACTATCTTGGGAGAAATGGTGACTCAATGGGTGGAACCGGCTGGGCCATGAGCGAGTTTGGTTGGGACGTTAAGTATGCCGGCGTTCAGACACTTGTTGCCAAGGTAATATTTTTCAAATTCACCCCATTGTTGTACGATAATTGGTTATGTAGTTATGTCTCATCTACAATTAATCACTGTTTAGGTGTTTATGCTTCAAAACATTTTAAAGTGGTGTGTTTTGTTTCACATGCAGTTCTTAATGCAAGGTAAAGCTGGTCACCATGCACCAGTTTTCGAAAGATACCGTCAGAAGGCGGAGTACTTCATGTGTTCGTTGATCGGAAAGGGTAGTCGGAACATTCAGAAAGACTCCAGGTGGTTTGATTTTCCAACAGAGATGGAACAACATGCAGTTCGTGACCAGTGCTTCATTCTTGGCCACTGTCTACTCTGACTATCTTACTTCCTCTAGAGGAAGCTTGAAGTGTGCTTCTGGCAATGTTGCACCATTCCGACTTCTTTCTTTCGCAAAATCTCAGGTGATTATGGATCTCTTTGTCAAATTAAATCTTTACATGTTTTTAATGAATGGTGACCGAGTTCAGCATTTTAACAAGTTTGTTTTTGATGTTTTGCAATGTTGAATTCTCAGGTGGATTACCTTCTTGGAGACAATCCAAGAGCTACAAGCTATATGGTTGGTTATGGAAACAATTACCCTCGCCAAGTTCATCACCGAGGGTCTTCGATTGTTTCGATCAAGGTCAACCCTAAATTTGTTGCCTGTCGACAAGGTTATGCCGCTTGGTATACGAGGAAAGCAAGTGATCCTAATGTCCTCACCGGTGCTGTAGTTGGAGGGCCTGATGCCTATGATAACTTCGCTGATGAAAGAAACAATTATAAACAAACAGAGCCTGCTACCTATAACAATGCTCCTCTCCTTGGCATTCTGGCTAGACTTGCTGGCGGTCATGGCAGATATAACCAACTCCTTCCAGGTATATTAACCCAAATTTTCCCATTAAATTTTATGGTTTCAAACTTTTTCAAGTTTTCGCATATCAATCGTGAAGATGACCTTGGTTTTCCCTGCAGTGGCTGTCCCAGCACCTAATCCAGTCATTGCAAAACCGAAACCAGCACCAAAGCCCAAATTGACTCCAACACCTGGTATATTCTTGTTTCTGTTTGAAATCATTTACATTGGTTACAGAATGTTTGATTCTCTGTCTCATTATAATAGGCCATTAAATAACACGATACAACTTCGGGATTTTTGTTTTGCAGCCTCATCTTCCAGTCCAATTACCATAAAGCAGAAGATGACAACATCCTGGAATGACAAGGGAAAAACATACTACAGATATTCCACAGTAGTAACAAACATGTCTTACAAGACACTAAAGGATCTCAAGCTTTCTATATCAAAGCTTTATGGTCCCATATGGGGTCTCACTAAGTCTGGAAGTTCTTATGGTTTCCCAAAATGGCTCAACTCTTTACCTGCCGGAAAGAGTCTCGAGTTTGTATACATCCATTCCACTTCTCCTGCTGATGTCTCAGTTTCAAGCTACAATTTAGCTTAAGAATGGAAGACATTGCAAGAACAGAAGAGTGAAGTCACACATGGTTTCTGGGGTTGTGGTGTTAGAATTGTGCAGCTATACAAAATGCACTCAAGAAAATGGTTTTCCTTTTTTTTCATTGTTGGGGGAGTTTCAAGTTTCAACTTTACTTGTTGATTTGGTATTTAATTAGGGTTATGGCTGATACTAGATGAAATAACATTGAAGATAAGAGGAGAAATATATAGGACTGAGAGACAGTCAAATGAGTGAAATTGAGAAGTAAACAAATGACTTCTCAATAAGATTGCAAGGAATCTTTTTTTATTTCTACTTACAGTTACAGAGCAGTAGCTGATGTCTTTTTTTCTTCTTCTTTCTTTTGGTGTTATGTTGCTGAAAGCTTTGCAGCATTTTATACTTTCCTTATTAATACAGTTTGCAGAACAATGTTTTGTCTTTGTCCCTCATTCTCTGTTCAAGATTCAGTTCGATTTGTGATTTTGTTAAGATTTGCCTATGAACATTCCATCAGTTCTCATGGATATTTCCTGGAAATCTGGTCTGCATGACATCTACAATTGTCAGTTGATTTTCTGCTTATGCCTTAAAAATTCGGTTACTCTTAGGTTATTGTACTCCTTCAATTCAAATCATACAATATAATCATATTTTCCCAAAAAAACTATTTATTATAACAATCATCAATGAATTACGGAATGTGTGGATGCACTTCTTGAGTAGTTTCAATAGTATGATCAAAACGACATAAATATTACTATGCTAACGTGGAGCAACGGTTTCACCTGATTGACGACATCTTGAAAGAGAAGAAAGTGTAACTCCATATATATCTGAACCGCTGGAAGCCCGAAACCATCCCTTGAGATTCCATTGTATGTATTTTGTCAAGCATTTGGCTTGTTTGCAGTTTTATACATGTTGTCAATCACACTCTGCATCCAAACGACTACAATCATTGCCCGCGCAAGCCAAACAAATATGACAAAAGGAAAACAGCTACGTACCTGATAATACATTAGCAATTGAGGCCTCTTCTTCTTATACGTGGGGGTGAGAAGGTCACATTCCATGTCAAATGGCACAGGGTCAAGATGGACAGCTTTTATAAATTCAAAACCTTTCAGCTGAAACAACAAGGATCCGATTAGTAGGAAAAATGTGTTTGTTTCAATAGTAGTGAAACTAAAGCTGTCGATTTAGAGAATTTTATAATTTTTTGGTCATTTTAGGCTGAGATCATTTCAGATTTCATTAGCTTCAAGCTCGAGTCGGTTCAAGTTTGATGGTCGGTTTATTCTGACCTTTTTCTCTTTGGCAATCTTTGTGAGCTCCTCAAATATGTACTGCCTGGCTTTGGGATTCTGGCAGATGGAAGCAAAGTCACCACTCACACCATTCTCAGCAGCCCAGGTTTCAAGTGCATGCTTATTGGGGTTAACGATTGCAACAAGGAAGGACTCAAAGCTATTCCCATAAATCCATATCTGAAATCGATTAGACAAAAAAACCTGCCAAGTTAAAACACTGCAAATGGCCAAACAGAAACGTATAAGACAAGTACTGGGAAAAAATACCGAATCAGTAACCGACGCAAGACCATAAATATTCTCCAGATTCTCAACTGCAACATATTCCCCTTGTGAAAGTTTAAAAATGTTCTTCATCCTATCAATAATTTTCATACTTCCATTTGGTTGCCACTCACCGATATCTCCTAATGTCCAAAAATGATGAAAGGACGTCAACATGGAGAGAACTTAATGGTACATGAACATTAATTTAAGAAGAGGAAAGAAATTAGCAGACCTGTGTGGAACCACCCATCAATCAATACTTCAGAAGTAAGGTCTTCACGTTTGTAGTACCCTGAAAATAGAGTGTCTCCCCTGATACAAATTTCCCCACGTGGTGTGCTTCCAAGAGCATCGTATTCCATTTCAGGAATAGATTCTAGGCGTATATCTACGTTCGGTACTGGAGGACCTACGGTACTGAGCATCGACAATTCATTTGGTAATGAGACAAAAGTCCCCGCACAAGTCTCCGTTAGACCTACATTCAGATCCAAATAAAATTGATAAATGTTACACGCTGCAGTAAGTGTGGACAATCAGTGAAGAACAAGGAATCACTTATACAAAAGGCTAATTTCAGAAGATAGTTTACCATATCCTTGCAGAACATGACAACATGCAACCACTCGCAGGAACTCTTCCACATGAGAAGACAGAGGTGCTGCTCCAGATAGAATAAGCCGCACATTCCCTCCCAATCCTTTCTTTACCTGAGAAATTGTAAACACAAATGAGACACGAATAGACGACAGATTATAGTCAAGATGCAAGGACCCTTGTGTGGATTGTATGACAATGAAAAATTTAATCACCTTGTTGAATACAACTTTGTCACAAACTGAAGAAGCATCTTCATGTTTAATGCCCTTCTTCATGTTACCGAATTTGCTGTAGGGGTTATCACAGATGTTAGAACCAAATACCAACACATTGTGAAACCGAAGCCAACAAACCTTAATCCCAATTAGGTAAGAAAGGAGAGCACGGTGACAAGAAATGCAAGGACAAAATGCAGTTTAATGCCCAAAAGGATTGAGATAATTCTATTTTTGTCAAGGCTATATCCCATGTTCTTAATACCAGGTGGGAATGTGGAGGTGAAATTAATTTCCCTGTTAATTTTACCCTCTTTTTTACTCATTATATTTTATTAGCTGTCGGCACACACAATGAAAGAATGTTACTCACTATGAGTATGCCACATTAAACAACTTCCTTCTCAATAAGCTTCCCCCAGAAATCTTCTGTACTAAACCTGAATGGATTCTGTCCAACACACGAGGAACGGCACAGAAGATACTTGGTTTTAGCTCACCGATATCTTCGACCAATAGCTTCACATCCTGAAGAAGCAACAAATAAGCAAGTAATAGTTTCAACAAACTCTTAATCTTGACACAATTTCAAATAATCCTGCTCACCCCACGCCAGAATCCTATTGCAGCACCTCGAGAAATAAAAAACTCCTCAATCACGCGGTCAAAGATATGTGCAAGAGGAAGATAAGAAAGATATACATCCTTCTCAGTCAACTGTAAGATTTCACAAGAAACAAACAATTGAGAGAGACAGAAAAGAAAGAAAAATCATATGTCAAAAATGTAGAGCAAAGAAAAAATAAAGACAGGTAAAACGAAATGACCACAGAAACAGTTTGTCTTGGAATCAAAAAGTTCAGTTAAAAGATCACCTCTTCATTTACACTCTCTAGCAGGAGTTTCACCCCTGCTATAAGAGTAACAATACTACAATTTGAAATCAAAACTCCCTTGGGATCACCAGTGGTTCCACTAGTATACATTATTGTGCAAATATCACTTTTCATCTTCTCTGGTAGATCAAATGTTTTATTTTCTCCCTGCAAGAATCATACATCAGAACTTAAACCAGAATTAGTCATCACCACAAATTAAAATGCAGCGATTGTAACTGATGGTTAATAAGATAATTAAACAATTAGCAAATAAGCATGACATATGGTTATCAGATGATATTAGGCATGCCAATTTGTATATTTTTGTTATGTTCATGATTTTTCGTGTTATGAATAATCATGTTTAAGTTATTTTTATTTATATAACATTTGACAAGTCAATAATTTGTACTTTATAAATTTTGATATGTTCATATATTCGGATTGTGTTTATTTTTATCATGTCATGTCATATTTCTTAGCGTGTTTTAGTTATTATTTTCATGTTGTGTCCAGCATAGTATTGGAAAATTGCTCGAGCATCCTCAATCAGGATGAATAAAAAGGAAACGCCATATATCTGTCGAGCCAGAACTCGGATGCTAAAACTATCAAGACAGGCTATCGTCTTTGCTAGTCTACAGTTCAGTTTTTGGTTGAAAAATTATTCAGAAACTAATGACATCATATGGGACCATGCATAAAACTATAAAGGATCTTTAGCTAATATTAAAGATTTGTAATGCAATGCCAAAACGTGTTTTATATAGCTAGATGTCTTTCTCTGAACTCGTAACTAACATGGCTAGCAGTCTGCTAAAAAAAACACAATAGCTTCAGCAGTATTGAACTATTTTCTAACAAATTAAAGAGGAGAATAACAGAGCAAATGCCTACCAATTTCAAAAATTCTTCCCAAGGATATATTGTCAAACCATGCTTCTCAGCTTCTGCTTTTGCTCAGGTGTTACCTTCCCAAAGCTAACAATTGCTGTGTGGCAAACGTACATGCACAATTGCATATATATTATTTCTTAAACACCCCAAAAATTAAATAAATAGATGACTTACTTCGTAAGTATTTTGATGAGTTTGGAAATGTTTTAAGCAGCTGAAAATGCAAAGAGAAACCTTACATGAGAAAATAACTATTTGTGCAACTACAAATTTTTAGATTAAAAGAGAGAGATAAATATCTTGCCTATTAGTTAATATGCTTACCTCATTAATCTTTTTTTCCTCTACAAATGCTATTGAAACTTCTGCATGGCATATGATAAACTCCACGGCACCAGAACCTGTAACATAGATGAAAAAGGTTCAAATATTCAAAAACAGATGCATGTTATATTGAGATGCACACATTATTAACAGAGTTTAAACTTTAAACGTTTTAATATAACAGACAATCACTGTATTCAAAAATGGAGAGGCATAAAAGACACATAAGATAGTTGTCTGCAAAAACTTGTGATTAAACAAAATTCAAATCGTGTTTGTAGGTTCTCAGTAACAAATACCTAACGTGTCATACAAGGGAACACAATAGAGTCCATATGCATTGCAGGCCTGTATCAATCAATGTTGCTGTATTAGTAAAACATTTTGGGCAACAAGAATTATGAATTCAAAGAGTATGCTCAATATGAATATATATATATGTATATAACAACATCCGTGTAACTAGAGATGTTTTCCATGCCAATCAGATAAAAACAAGCAAGAATGATCATACCTCCATGCTTATTATCCACTCTGGGCAATTGACACCATAAATACCACATTTTCCTCCCTGTAAACAGTGAATAAGAAACATAAATTTATAAAATACACATTGCATGTGGCTGTGGATGATGATCACAGAAATAGTATTTTCGTTGCAAAAGTTTAGTCAATAACTCTAGAATAAAAAATGTTAGAGCCGTACTTTCCCAACACCACAGCTCCTGATGGAATTTCCGAGTTTCATTACAGTCTCATAAACTTCTTTGTAAGTTTGCCACACGTATCTTCCAGCCTGCAGTTAAAGCACAGCAATTTACAAGCACAAACTAAAAGGCAGAGGCATAAACATAATGCAAAAGCAAAAACAACTGAGAGGCAAAGAACAAATGACACTGCAGTGGCAGCATACTTTCCCGTTCACAATCTGCCGGCGACCAAGCATGGGACTATCAGGATGTTTCTGAACTGACATGCTGCGAGGAGAGGAGATGAAATGCAACAATAATTCAATCATTATCATCAAATAAAACAATAATTCTTTGCAATGCAACAAATTTGAGTTATATTACAGTTGGATAACAAGGTGATTCCGTGCACATTAGCAAAAATTTGATCTCCAAATCATATAAACACCAAAAAATCGAAATAATTACAATTATTGAACTTCTTTTTTTCAGTTTTGCAGTGTTGAAAGAAATATAGAGCATTCAACTATAATCATGGAGATGTAATAATTATATCTCGGCATGAGTGAATGTCAAATTCAAGTGTTTCAAATATTAGACGTTTCGATAATATAATTAGATCTTATGATCTCTTCCATGTCCGCCTCAGATTGAAATTAAATAGATAATCAAACAATTTTTTTAAAAAAAAAAATCAAATGAACTTCTTAAAAGAAGTAAAAATTCAAAATTAGCAACTATTTCTAAAGTCGTCAGATATCAAACAGGGAAAAATAAAAGGTATCTTGTCATGTTTTTAATATTTTTTTCTAGGCAACCAAGCACTTAAAATAGAAAAGAGAAGTGAAAACCGTAACCGGAAAATGTCCCAACAACTCTCCATTCCAGGAACCGGAGCAGGGAAACCATTCTTGGCAAAGCAACTGCGATAAACAGGACCAGTGGACGGTTTTCCATCGGCGGCGGCCTTCCCCTCCTCTACTTTTATAATATAAGACTTCTCAGCCATTTGATCAAAATCGTCTCAAGCATACGCCGCTTAGCTTTTCTTTCTCTTTATTATGATCTCTGTTTCAAATGTATATAAATATATGGTTGATCGCAAAACCTGAATGCCGAGATATATATATATATATATATATATGCTGCCAAACACGAGTTTAACAACTGACATGTGTACAATTTATATGACAGAAAAGATCAGATATCAAGTTATATGTTTAAAACAATCATCTAAAAATATTTTTAATTTTGATCAAATTATTTTTTTTTATTTTTTTACCTCCTTGTTCTATAAAAAAATTATGAATGATTATGATAAAAAAAAATCCATCTAAAAGCATTTTTTGTTTTGATCAAATTATTTTTAAAACATAACTTGTTTTTTTGGTTCGTGAATTAACTATAAAATTGGTTTAATGTCTTATTGGTTCAGGGTTTAGAAATTAACTATCCACTAATTAATGGTTAAAGATGTTCATATTATCTTATCTTATATGAGTTCGAATCTCGATATAAAAATATAAGACCTCTCTATTTAATAAAAAAATATTTTATCAAATGTAATGTAAAAGATTGAATTATTTGTAAAATAATTATTTTAAAATCTGAATTGATGTATTAATCCGATAAATACTCAAATCATTTGTCACTAAATATTTTGTTTTAGTGAATTATATTTTGTACAATTTTATATTTTACAAAATGAAATGTAAAAGATTGAATTATTTGTAACTTTTTAATACTTGTAAAATAATTATTTTAAAATTTGAATTCATTTACTAATCAAATAAACATTCAAATCATTTGTCATTAAAAGATTAAGATTAAATTTAGAATTTATAAAAAAAAAAAAAAAGTAACAGATGTGAATTCAATATTCATAATAGTAAAACAAATTCATATATTTGAATCCCCCTTCGCAGAACTCGAATAATAAATACCCAAAGTTAAAATCTATATTATTTGAATTCCCTATAAAAACCTGAATGTTATAACCAACATGGGTTTTACACATTTTTATTTTGCTTCACTACTCAAGAATGCAGCGAATACATCTGTTACCCTTAATGACAAAGAAAATTCTAGAACTCCTCAATTGCATAAAATAACTGTCATTTGTGTTTCTATGGCCCCAAAATGTAAGGACTACAAAAAAAAATACACGAAGCAAGTTTTTAATATAAATACAACACCAATAAGCCTCATCTCATTTGTCGAAATTAATGGCGGATCAGTTTCTGAAGAAGGAAAGTTTCTCTCACCTCTTCTTGTTTTTCTTCCTTCCTTTAACTTGTTTCTCTAAATTTCAAGCCTCTGATTGAGGGTTGAAGATGACGAAGAAGAAGAAGACGTTCTTTGGTTTGACGCTTTAGTTGGTTCAACAGGCAATGAGGCAGACTGTTCTGATGCTTGTTTGGCTTGTTTGAGTGTTTGTTTCAGAGCTGTATACAGATCAATAGAAGGCCGCGGTGTAGTAACGGCTGGTTGCAGCGGTATTTCTGGAACACCTAAACCCTTCTTCAATCCAGGAGCCTTCAGCACTGAAAAATCAAATATTGAAAAAGCAAATCACGTCTCGTGGTATTCACAAATCAAATGTTCAAATGTTTGACTGATCATGAAATTTACGGACTCACCTAGTCCATATGTAAGGGAAAACAAATTTGATGTGATCCAATAACAAAATATGGCCTGTCGAATAAAACGAGATAGAAATTATAATCAGTAAGTAAATATTTGGCATTATTTTCCAAAACCAGTTTGTTAGAGTAGGCAATGCAAATGTACTACATGAGTTTGTTAATGGAAACTGTTACATAAACGTGCAATGACCCATTCGAGTAGGAAAAATCTTAAATGATATTGACAGCTGATGGCATATATGAGAACTTGCAGAAGCCGGGAAAGGAAGTGGAAATACCTTTGGGAAACTCATGGTAAATGGAACTGTAAGAGCAGCAAGGACCCTAGAAACATTTTTCATAGTTTTAGCAGCAGGGTTCCCTTCCATGCCTTCTTGCATGTTGCACTGATGACATAGAGCAGTTAATTAAAACTGATTCATCGATAGAAAGAAATACAGAATGTTGCTCGATGCTTTAAGTTATCAACAAAATGAAAGCTTACCTCCACTGTTAACAAAAACGTCAGTGCTGTCAAAGCTGGAAAGATGTATAAACTATCCGGAATGCTGAGATCTGTAAACCAATATGCTCCACCATATTTAAATGACGGCATCTTCTCAGCCATTGTTGAAATCTGGAGTAAAAGACAGATTATCAGATATAATTTGAAATGTACCATATTCAATCTAAAGACCAAACCAGAGTGAGTTACTACAAAAACATTCTTCTTACAGCCATGAAAAAGCTGACAAAGATGGGTCCCTGAATAAAAAGCCCTTTCAGCGGTGTGAATGGAGTCACACCATATCTGCAATTATTTAACACAAACAATGAAATTGTCAGGAAAAATCAGTTTAACAGTCATTATAGATGAATTAAAAACACATTCCGATCAATGTCAAGCTACAAGCATATTTTCCTTCAACAGAATATCAAAGAGGAAACACAAACCAGGACCCTTCGAAAGGTTAAGAGATAATAGCATGAAAAGCCAAATTAACAGATTTTTGGGATTCAATCATGGAACCAAAGGGTATGGAATCTATTACAACAAGTATGGCCTCATCCTAACGGAAAAGTGGCTTACTCCTTGAAAAGCTTTTTCATTTCATTTTGTCCATCAGCCATTGACAGGGAATCACGACCCTGCAGAAAAACAAGTAGATATTTGATGAACTTCACAATATCACAAAATAAAATAAAAATTGTCAATGGAATCTGAACATGCTCCACGATCATTCACAACAGCAAAAAAAAAACAGCATGCTATACATAGAGAATAGATGGTTCAAAATAATGACACAACTATAGTTGCAGCAGGCACCAGACCTGGCTTGCCATCCGCTCCTTGATTTCCTCCAAGCGTGGCCTCATTAGCTGCAAGATAGACACAAAATACTAAATATGGAGATCCATACTTAAATGAAATAGGAAGACCACTTTTTGTTAATTAAGCTATTAGCAGTCTTTAAGGTGCAAAACTACTCGTGAGAAGAAAGAATATCTAGAGGAAGAGCCATACATGCTTCCTTTGTCCATGCCTAGTAATAGTTTTTTTTTGATATTCATGATAAGCAAAAGAATGTTATTCTTTTTCTGGGGTACCAAAATGTACAAGTCAAAGTCAAGCAGAGGCAGACTAAATTTTCTAGAACTAGAACACAATGGTTATTTCTCTCAGTTCTTTTGTTTTGTAACAATGTCATTATTACTACTAGACTAGAACACGATTCACATCATCAAATTATCCAGATTATTCATATTATACAACTTTAATTCCTAAAAATGCATACTAATCATAAAATTATCCTTTGTATAAAATTAGGTGAAATGGAGTGTATACAAAGCACACGGAAATGAAATGAACACAAGGATGTAAAAAATAAAATTACACATCGTCATTTTTGTGGTAGTTTTAAGTTGATTTATCAAAAGTGGAAGAGTTGAACAACGAATCAAAACAGTTGTCACTGCTATGGAAGCCCACCTGAATCAATAACAAAATAATATTATTAAAAAAAAACTAAAAGGTTAATCTCAATTGCAATTAATCAAAACTTTGAGATTAGCATAAACCTCATAAAAAGAATAACACATACACAGATTCACATCAGGATTCATTTTCATCATTAATTCAACCTCGTAAAAGAACAAACAGTTGATTGATTTGACTAGAAACTTAAAAGAGTAAGTATACTCGAATTATAAAGCATGCAAGTTTAACCAGTGTTCCACAGACAGGAATCCATATATTTATAGCCCTGGACCCCTGGTAGTTTATGTCGTCACCTTTTCATCATATAAAGGTTGGCTGGGTGGATAGTCTAAAGAATCGGTTTTGAAGCAATTAATTGAACCATTACATTAGAGATTTGGCAGTTCAGCAAAATGAACGAAATCATTAACATTGCACATGCCGTTGAAGTAAATGCAACAACATACCAGTTGAAGCCTGTAAAGGAATGAACAGCATCAATAACTTATTGCAACGTAGCAACAGGTAACCAACAATCTGCAGCAGCAATGGCAACCTCATTCACAGCAGGAACCTGAGTCACGGCTTCAATAGCAGTATCCTTAAAAGCTATCACAACATCAGTCATAAGTTCAACCTCTTTTGCCCCGTCACTAGCCATAGTCGACATGTACCGACCAAAAGAGATACCAGTGCTGGGAAGAAAGGCTAGTTGGGAACATCTTCTATCTTGGAACAACACACCAAACCCGGAGGATGGATTACTAAACCCAGTTCCAAAAGATCTCTGCTGACCCAAATTACCAGGCTTTTGCGGCGATTGGGACTCGTTTAAAGGACAAGCCTTACGGTCATCGTCATGGAAAATGTAGGCAAACGATGGTTGATATCGTCTAGCTACTAGGGTTACTCTACGGGAAAGGCTACGGCTAAACGCCATTGATACGAAGAAGAAAAATTCCAATAATCAAATGAAAAAGAGAAAAAAATGAAAAATCAAATTAGAAGTTTAAAAGCATAACCAGATCAAGATAAATACATTAAAAAAACACATTATTCACCTATTATTCCATTCAAACAAAACCACTACAATAAGATTGCTGATGCCAGAATCTAGGACTTTAAAGATTAAAACATAATAAAAATAGCATAAACAATACTGGAAAGAAGAAGGAGAGAAAACTCACAGTTTCAATCTCCTTTGTTCGAAAAACAGAGAGTCGCCCTTCGAACAGACAGGGTTTAACTCCCAAGATTTTTGCTTACTCGAACACAACAGTTCTTTTGTTTGCCCTGAATGTAAGAGTTCCTCTTCGGGGGTAATCCCGTCCTCTTACGATATATAGAATGGGCCGCCTTTGTCAAATTTGGGTCCAGGTTAGCCCAACCATTGGCTGTCATTTAAAATATTTTAGTAATTTAACTCATAAATTTATCAATAAGAGTTTTTTTATATACGTGTATTTTTTTTTATAAATATATCAATAATTTTGACAAATTAAACTGATTATAAAAAACAATATTTTATTTCAACCCTAATATAAAGTTTTTTTGCCTCCATCAAAAATGGTAATTTTCAAAATCTTGTAAATCAAGACGCTATAAAAGGAATTTTTTTAATGTCATGCATAAATTAATTTTTGAAGTAAATTAAGTCATTAGTTATTCAAGTATTTTCTATTTTACACATTGAATTATTAAAACTATCAATTCCTTTCCAAATTTTGATTTTTTTTTTGGTAAATTTTCGTTAATTTGTTAGTGGAAATAATGACATGACTTTTTAAAGTGGTATAATAACACATTTAGCCCTCAATGTTAATACATTTTATCAATTTATTCTTCATTCTAAATAAATTAACAAATTTAACTCCATTTATAAATTATAAATTTGGTACCAATTTTAAAAATTCATAAAAATATAAATAATTATACATTTTCAAAAAAAATATATAATTATATGCTATTCCAACACTGGGTTCAAAAAATTAAGACGCGATAACAAGAAAAAAATTAATTTCATGCATTATTTAATTTTGTAACAATTAAAAACATTGGGAGATAAATGAGAATGATTACAAATTGGAGGAACGGACCACGTAATTTGATTCCATTAGGGCACTTTGTGGCGGGAAAATGACCATACGCTACTCTGTCCCTTTACGACTATTTTACTAGGTATATTTAAACCCTAGCTCCTCCGCTCCAAATTCTCAATCCCTAATGTTATCTTTTCTCTGATATCTCTCTTGCGTTTGTACTGCAAGAATCCGATTCCTTTCATTTCGAGGTTGAAAAGGTACAGTTATTCTTTTTTTTTTAATATTAGGATTTCTCGTTATACGGCACAACTAATTCCCCAAATGAGTAAAATATCCTTTTTTTTTCTTTTTTTTTTGGCTTCCCCCAGATTTTGTTCATTTTCAATTTCAGTTTCGAGGAGTGAAGGTTTTGGTTTTGGCTGTCACTGTGATTTGGGGGAAATGGCTGCCAATCTCGACGATGACGGTGAACAGACTGTGTCAATCAACGAGTATCTTGAGAGCATCGAAGAAGAAGAGTTGGTACAAGCCTGTCTATACCCTCTATATCAGTTTAGGGTTTTGTTTTGCATGAATTATAGAATTTATTTAGAGCTTTTCTGTTTCCTCTGGTTTATGGGCTTGGATTTTTTTTCTATTTTTATTCTTTGGCTACAAATGATAAAAAAAAATCTTAAAGTTGTTCGTAGCATAAATTTTTGTTAAAAATATTTAATATTTGAATCATTTGTGTGAACGTTGATTATATTTTTGAGAAAAAAATCGGGAATTTAAGTGTTGTTTATTCTATGCTGGCTTGGAATGCATCAAACTTGTAAGATCGGTTGAATGCGTCTTCTATCCTAAGTTTATACTAAAAAGCGTTTGGTGCAAATGTTTCTCAAGTATAAGAAGAGTGAACTAGATATTGGTTGTCTTTCTAAATATGTTGTTGGGCAATATGTAACTTGTTATTGTTTAACTAAAGGAGGCAGATTTGGTTTTGGGTGGAGATGAGGGCGATGAATGCACATATTCTAAAGGTTACATGAGGAGACAGGCGATTTTCTCTTGCCTAACATGCACCCCTGAGGGGAATGCTGGAATTTGCACGGCTTGCTGCTTGTCTTGCCATGATGGCCATGAGGTAAGTTTTATCTCTCATTCTGAATGCTAAGCTTTGATTTTTGGTAACAGTTTAATTCTTAAGATGTTACTGAAATTATAAGTTAGTAAAGTGGAAGTTTGTGTAGTGTTTTTGCTTTATGCAGATCATGACTTTTTCAGTTGTGTGATGGTTTGCACTTCGTGGGTCAGGCTCCTTGTTACAGGCTGGTTTAGCAAGTTATGTAGTGACACCAAATTGGGAGTTGATTCCTATGGTCATATTACTTCCAACTAATGCCAGCTTTTCCCTTACATTATACTTTTAAATTGGAATTACATTGACCTCTTTGCTGCTGGATCAGTATTAACTGCATTAAACATTTCCACTGTTCACTATTTCCAGTATCTAACACTGCCCATTGAGAGTGGTTCCAGGCTATATTTTTATCATCTATTCAGTTACCTGCTTTTTTTGGGTCACAATAGAGTATTGGTTTTTATTATGTTCTATAATGGGAGAATCAGAAATTAATTTAACAATTCTTGATTGGTTAAAACATGGGACATGCAAGATTTTCATTCTGATTAGTTCATAAGGTCATTTGAAATTCTGCATGCTTGAGTCTTGAGTGCTGAACGAAATTTATTAATGCTATTATCAAAAAAGGAAAGAAATGCTCAAGCTTACTTTAGTGTTTGACTTAAGTTATGTATCTTATGCTGGAAATGTTATTTGTGCCCAACTGGTCAAGGTTTTTGAAGTTGAGTGCTTATTATACTTGTTTTTCTTCATATACTTATTCGATATCATCATTTCTATCTGCTTACATGGATGTAAGGGATTTTCATCATTGCAATATATTAAAGGTTTTGGAGCTCTGGACCAAGAGAAATTTTAGATGTGATTGTGGAAATTCAAAATTTGGAGAGTTTTCATGCAAGCTTTCCCCAAATAAAGATGTAGAGAATATAGAGAATTCCTATAATCACAACTTCAAAGGTCTATACTGCACCTGCAATCGCCCCTATCCCGATCCAGATCTCCAGGAACAAGAAGAAATGATACAGTGCTGTATGTGTGAGGACTGGTTTCACGAGGAGCATATCAGCATCAGCTCCCCCAAAGAGGTTGGTAAGCTGGGTCTCAATGAGTGTTCTCCAGTTTGGTATTATGTCTTTTTTCACTCACTAGCTTTTGCCTATATATCTAGAAAATTGCTCAATATTTTGGTTTTGCTGTTAAAATTACCAGCAAATCTATAGATGCCCTATTTACTAGTTAGCGTGTTCATTTTAATGTTTGTCTTTGTTTTTCTTAGACTAAAATGTGCTGTCTTAAAATTTTTTATTGTACTTGGTAGAGGAAAGAAAATTGAAAGGATGGAAACTTAGAAAAGTAGAAAGATGGAAAATATTTTTTTCTTTCCATTGGTGTGTTTGGTAGGAAAGATGGAAATTAAAAGAAAATATAGTTTTCTTTCCATTGATTGCTTGCAAGAGTTGGAAAATGAGAGGAAATAAAATAAAGCTTTTGAAAAAATACTTAATTTTTGAACTAACGTACATCTCTCACATTTCTGTCCCCTTTTCATTCCATATTGGAATGATTTGTTTTTACATGAGGATGGAAAATGATAATCCCCATTCTCTTTCCTCTCACTTTTCTTGCATACCAAGCACACACAATTTATTTTCTTTCCACTTTTCCCCTCTTTCCTTCCACTTCCCCACTCAATCAAGAAAAGCCTCTGTGAATATTTGGTTGCTCTCTCGTTTAGGGGAAAGCTTACATCTGAAAACAGTGGATAATTCGGTGAGCATATGATTTCCATTGACAATTTATTTGTTTGAAGGACCTTTCCATGGGGAAATTTTTACATGGTTTCTTTTGAGTTATTGGTATTGGGTAACGGATTATGATCTGAAAATGTGTATGACAGATTCCTAGAGACGAGGAAGGGGAGCCACTATATGAGGATTTCATATGCAAGGCATGTTCAGCTGTTTGCTCATTTCTTACTCTATATCCTAAAACTATATGGGCAGCTGGGAGACAGCCTGTCGCTGATTGCAAGAATAAAAGTGTGGAGGAAGACATCCCTCCTAAAGATGGAGCTGGGAAAGTTGATAACTATTCGTGCTCTGATGCTGTCCAAAAGGATCATTTGGTTGTTGATACTAAAGGTAAATCTGTAACTGATGAGAAGAAGTTTGTTGTCGGAGAAAGCTCTCAAAACAATCACAGCTCAAGTCTCTCCGGAAGTATTGCCAGTTCACATGCTTCTTGTGTTCTTGGAGTGGACTGGATGGCTGCATCACTTGATTCAGAAAGTAGACCCTTTTTTCTTTCTAAGAATTGGAGAGAAGCCCTCTGCAAATGTGATAAGTGCTTGGCTATGTACAAGGAGAAACATATCAGTTATCTACTTGACAAGGAGGACTCAATAGCAGAGTATGAGAAAAATGCAAAGCAAAAAAGGGATGAAAAGTTGCAGCAAAGGGAGGGTGCTGAACTGAATTTCTTTAACAATCTTGGTCATGTAGAAAAAATGGAGATTCTAAATGGCATTGCAGACTTCAAAGATGAGTTCCGGTCCTTCCTGGTATGACATTGATTGTGTATCTTTTTGTTTAGTAATTTGTTTTTCTTGACAATGATCATGTGTCTTTTTAGTTTCTAACCTGCGTTGATTATATTCCCAGAAAGCCATACATTCTCTTCCTGTCCCGGCATCACCAGATTATTTCTTATGTAACTTTCAGTAGCTAGTTGCTGTCCCCGAGATTTTTATTTAATACTTTTGCTTTTCTGATCTTTAGGGGTCGGTTGATCCTTCAAAGGCAATCACAACAGAAGATGTGAACCAGATTTTCGAGAACCTTAAAAACAAGCGCCGGCGTGTGTAGTTTAAGGCTTTGTTTTATTGCATGTTACTGCACTTGTTGAGTTTAAAACTTAGACTACTATCTCTAATGTTATGAACCATATGCACTTGTGTCTTGATGACTTTGTATTGCCTAGGTTTCTGTATTAGCTGAAGTAATGCTATGTTTGACAATATATGTGTATGTACCCTGTTAAGAGGCTTCTAGCATACTTTATGCATATCTTAGTAGGTTTTACCCAAGTTATAACATGCCAACGCCCAACTGATGCAACTTTTTGCCCTCCTGTGTTTTTTTCTTCTTTTGGTACTATTACAAGTGGGAGGAGGATTAAAACTAGCAGTGTCTGATCCCTGGTCATTTGGGATGCCAATTAGGGGCTTAACTATGGTTCCTCTATGCCGTTGGCATGGCCGCCTGTGCTTACTGTTTGTTTTCTTACTGGGACCAAACTATAAGCTTTAAGTCTTTCGAGGTCACCAAACAAAGTAGGCAGCCGGACCCACCCTTCATGGGTAGTCTATTTGATTTCCAGTTTAAAGATTTTGTAATTCAGTTAAGATTTTGGGTCTATATTATGTTAGTCACGAGACAAACAGGAAAAAGAAGAGAAAGAAACAAAACAGTGATCGTACATGATGCAAGGATAAGGGTGACGGATTTAATATTGGCCTGTGTTTATTTCATAGGGCATCATCTTCTGTTATTTCTATTGTCCGATTGAGGAATTTGGGGAACGCTCGGATAACATGTAGGAGTGAGTTTAGGGTGCTGCAGGTTTCGAAACTTGTTGTTTGTTGTTTTTTAGCTGCACATTTACTTGTTGTACGTTACGTTAGACTCTCCCAACATTAAGCCTTATATGGTGTCTGGTAAGCAGGAGATTGCATAGTTGCAGTCAAATAAAACATAAAATAGGGTAAACATCTATCTTAAAACAAAGTTGAAGTGGAGACAAACTGTTAGGTTGTAGTTATGTCGTGGAGGAAAATGGAAAAAGGTCATTGTTCCCTGTGTTCACACAGTATAACTTTTAAAATAATTTGAAATCAGTCACTCCCCACTCCTAATCTTGAGGGACTGTCGACTAATATAACCTTCAGTCACGAAATCCTCTCCATTTTATATTCAACACAATTTTCAACAAGAAAACACACGGTCGATTACCGGACTAATATGCCAATTCCCATATAGTTAGTTTTCATTTTTTTTTGTCCATATTGATTTGTTTATGACTATATTATCTGGATTTGAGAGTTAAATGTGTCTAATTCCTTTTTTTTAACAAAAACTGGGAGTCTTTTCCTTAACTTTTAATTTAGAATTGGTAAAAGATACCGATGATCTTGTATATACTTCTTTTACCTTACAAGTGAGTTCTAAATTTAGTTAAGGATTTTAAAATCTTTATATTATTTATATTTATACACAGGGATAAATATGGCGTGTAAGCGCCAGCGGAGGTTCTAGTCCTCAAAATAGTAAAATAATAGTTTAATATCTTGAAAAGTTATATAAATTTATAAGTTAATTAAATTGTATTTATCCTCTGTGAATTTATAATCACATCTAATATAAATTTCTAACCACAGCACTATAAAAATAAAAAATACTGAAACTTTGAAAAAAAAACTAAACTCTGAAAAAAATCCGAATATCATAAGTATATATATATACGTGGATATTCTGTCATGATAACCTCATACACAGTGGGGCGTCCTTCAACCATCCCTGTCTCAATCAGCAGTGTCAAAGGATTATTAAAACTGTTGGTTGGCAGTTTGTACAAACATGGAGTAATTAACAAGTGGAGGCAAAATGGTCGACCCACATCTACATTCATTCCCCAACTTCATATTAAAATCACTGCCTTTAATTCTTGAAGTTCTTTTTTCAACACAAACCTAGAAATACAGCAGAGTTTTTCCATAACAAAATTTTGATTTCATTACACAAGACAAGACATTAGGTATAAAGTAAAAGTAGTGCAGCAGAGGATGTTGTTGCCAACATTAGTTACTGTTAAGATCTTTGGGAGGGGGCATTGTTTATATTAATCATAGAGAAACACACATTGAAAACAGAGAATTTTGGAGCATAAAATCTATGTTCACACCGTCTAGTAGAGAGACGGTTGCTGACCACGTGGTTTGACAGGAATTAAAACCCTGATTAATTAAGCACAACAAACATTGAACAAGTCCCAGGAGATGGAAAAATTATTAGATCAACCATGTTCACCACATCATTCGTGATTCCAACCAATCAGGTACCTCTATTTTATTTTTTCCTAAAATAAATCATTACTTTTTTATATTTAATTGGAGAGTAAGTAATTATTAAATAATTATTTTAAGATGAATAAATCTGATTAATTGAACCATAAATAACGTAATAAACAATATTTATTTAATAATTTTCCCTGGAGAAGGACTCCTTTCACCGAGTGGATGAAGAAGATACGCGGTGTTTTCAAATCAAGATTATTAATTGTTAAACCAATTAATAATACTGATTATTTGTCACTATCAGGTCTATTAATACGGCAGTCCGATCAACAAAAAATCAAAAGTAGTTGAAAAATCCCGAGAAACATCGTCTACGTAAATTCTGCCACTTCTTCACACAAATCTCCACCATATACATGGGTTGTTATTTTTTAACAATATAAATATACTAAATTATATTTAAAGTAAAAATATTACAAATAATCATATTATAAATATTGAAAATTCAATGTATGAAAAAAATAAATACAACAAATTTTAAAGATGTGAAAGACAAAAAAAAGTATAACTTATCATTTTTACGAAAACTTATATAATCTTCCTAATAAAATTCAACAACTGTATACTTTGATCAGAACGCTCTATGTAGAAAGCAAATTCTTCCGCCACTTGTTCTTGTCATATCGACAAAATTACAAAAGGGGATCACGACCATAACAAAACACCAATCTTGACTATTATTTATATGCAAACTATATAAAAAATTATACAATTCCTATTTAAATTAGGCCCTAAACCTTAAATTTTAGCTATTATCCCTAAATTTTAACCTTAAACGCTAGATTCTAGCTGCTATCTTTAAATTCTAAACCCTAAATTCTAGACTCTAACTAAGCCCCTAAACCCTAAAACTAAGATGCTTTTAAAAACTTTTAATTTCTACCGCATTTAGTATAAATCCTTCAAATAATTAAATCTAAAGTTTAAATATCTAATTTTGAAATATTAAATCATAAATTTCAAACCCTAAATTCTAATTCTAAACTCTAAAATAAATAAATTTATATAAATTAAAATTTACACTATCAATGTATTAAATGATTTAACTGGTAGCGTTAATCAAAAAAATAAATATATAGGATTTTGTTATTTAATATTGCAAGAGTGTTTTTTATAAGAAAAATACTTTGATATTAGCTAGTTTATACAAGTCTTTTAATTTTAGGGTTTAGAGTTTATAGATTCAATGTGTAAGGGGTAGAATTTAAGATTTAAGGGTTAAGTTCTAGAGTGCTAAGATTTATGATTTAAATTTTAAATTTTATAAAATAAGCGTATAAATTTTTTTACACAACTTATGTATTAAAAAATAATTCTTTTTATAGACTAAATTAATTATTGTAATTTTTTTCTTTGAAGGTTCACTTTATATAGATAGATTCGTCTTCAAGTAAGGGTTCACACTTCAAATTGTCAAAAGCCTACAATTATTCTGTCTTTTTCCTTTTTCTTGCCTGAACTGTATCATTTTGCAATCAAGTATACAATTAGTAATGATCTACTTTTTACAAAATAGATAAATAAATAAATTGATTTTTAGCGCATCTTTTTTCACATTTTATGTTTTCGTAAATCTTTGGCTTAACTGTTAAATTGATGCTCAAATTATGCTATTTTTCGAGTTAAGTGTCCAAAATATTTTTTAAGTCAAATAGGTGTCTAACGTTTTATTCCGTGATCCATTTGAGGTTCTTCGTTAATTCTTACCGTTAAACGACACATGTCATTTCCTAAAAATTTCAAAATTATATTAAAAATAAATAAAATTACTTAATTTTTATAAAATCTCTAAGTTTTACAGATTTCACAAAACAACCCCCAAATTCTAAAATCTCTAACTCCCCAAAATCTAAATCTCGATTTGGGCCGATTTTGCCGCTGATTGCCACGTTGCCGCCTACCACATCGGTCGCCAGACCATCACGACCATTTCTCCCACCACCCGTCGTTGAAAATTGACTGACGCCGTGCGAAACGCTGAAATTGTCGAGTAGTTTCTTTGAACGATTCACGACAAACGACGACAGGACGGACGACGAACGGCGTGTAGGTTGTTCGGCGAGGGGAAGAGCTTCATTTTGTCGCTGGCAACGCGGCCAATGCCAGCGAGAGTGGTCGGATTTGGGGTTTAGGGATTTAAAGACTATTTGGGAATATTTAAAAATTTTAGGATATATTTTTATTTTGTTTTATTAATTTTATTTATTTTTAATATAATTATAAAATTTACAGGAGATGACACGTGTCCTTTAACGTTGAGAATTAACGAAAAACCTTAAATGAATTACAGAATGAAACGTTATGCATCTATTTGGCTCAAAAAATAGTTTGGGCACTTAACTGAGAAAAAGAATATAGTTTAGGCACCTATTTATCTATTATGTCTAAATCTTTATGCAGAAAAGCAAGTCTTTGGATTGGAAGCAGAAATTGGGTTTTTTTTTCTTAATTCCAAAAAATTGGTTCTTTTCAACTAAACCCTAATTTTTTTTTTATTGATGAAAATTGCTACATGTAAAAAATGAGATTACAGTGTATAAGAAAAAAAATTGGTTCGTACCAATTGTAAAAAGCAATATTAATAAACACTTAACACATATTATACAAATAAGATTGTTTTTAGAATTATTATAAAAATGTATGAATATATATTTTGATATATGAATTTGACTGTAATTTGATAATTATTTTTGTGCTCAACTAGGTACCTCAATTTGACTTTAAGGTTCAATTTAATGCTTAAATCTTTTTATCCAATTAAGTACCTAAACTTTGTTTTTAGGTTTAAATCGATACATAAACTTGATTTTATGGTTCAAATTGATTTAAAGAAGTCATTTATTTTAAGTATCTAATTTGGACCAAAAAGTAAAGTTCGAGTACCAAATTGAACATCAAACTCAAATTCAAGTAACTAATTAAAAGAATAGATACCAAATTTCACATTTAAACTAAGTTTAGATACCAAAGCATATATTTACTCTAAAAAAATATGTATTTTTTGCCATTTGTCAAAAAGGACGATTTTGCTTTTGCCAAAGTTCTACCCCGGTTTTAACAGTAATATATTTACTTTCGAGGGTATGATTTGAAGATAAAAAATATATATTTTGATTCTTTTCGGTATTTTTTCTATGCCTAATATTAAAAAATTAAATTTTAAGCTCCAACCATAAATTTTAAATCCTAAACCATAAACTTTAAACCCTACAAATACATTATACTCTTAATTTCCTAAATCCTAATAACCTTAACCCTTAACTAAAAATTTATTTTTTTAATATGAAGGTATAAATAGAAACACTCAATAGGAAGAGTATTTCTATTATGATATAAAGCTGGTCTAATAAATGGCATAGTAAGTTGTAACAGTTTATATTAAGTTGGCTGTTGAGTTTGTCACTTAGTATTTGGAAAAAGAAACAAGTCTCGTGAAGAAAAAAAATAAGTCTAATTGCTATTATAAATACTCTGATTCACAGCTTCTCATCTGTAGTTTATTTTCTCAAACATCCCACAACTAGAGTTTTTCAGATCAACAAAAGAGTGATCTTTGCTGGGTTTTTCTTTATTTCTAAAAAAAACATGGGGAACTGTATGATGAAGAGATTCAGATCAAGGCAGCAGGTTGAAGAAGAAGAACTAGAAGAGATTCGTGAAGCAGCTGAAAAGGAAAACGAAGGGGGAAAAGGCAGCATAAAGGTGAAAATAATGCTTACAAAAGAGGAGCTGGAATTGTTTTTACTGAAGCTAGAGAATAACAACAGTACTGGGAATGGTGGGAAAAGCTTAGCGGAACTTCTGGGTGAAATGGAGAAAGCAAGATCGGTAAAAGTCCAAAGTTGTTGGAAACCTTCGTTGGAGAGTATCACGGAAGACGACGACGACGATGTTATGATCGATTCATAGGAATCTACCAAATCCCATTTTTTCTAACTCTTTTTTTGGTCCGGATCTTTGGTTTTTGAGTGATGAATCGGCTTCGGATTGTATCTCTCTCTGCGTTGTTTAGGCCTTGGGAGTTTTTTTTTTACTGCAAACTTGGATCTTTTGTTCAAGTTTCCTGGATTTTGTATGCATATATATGATCTGAAAAAGGGAGGTGGTTTTAATTTTTTAAAGTCTAAACTCCGGCCAGTTATGGAACTAGCATTTGTAAGCTGTGGTTTTATGGGAATTCAGAGATAGATTTTTCCCTGTTTTGGGGACTATATATATATATATATATATATGGAATGAGAAGTTAGGGTTGTTTAGTGTGCGACTAAAAGACAATAAATTTTGAAATTTGTCATTCAAATTAAAAATGTTAAACTTTTTTATAACATTTTCGGTTGATTTTTTGAGTTTTTCGACTCTGATCTACCTCCTCCCTCGCAATTGGAACAAGAAATCATATGCTCCTCTTGGTCCATTTTCATATACTCCAACACTAAAATAAATAAATTCTAAGTTTTAAACCCTAAAAAATTCCCACTATCCTCGATTTCCTAAATTCTAACCTTAGACATTGATTTAAATCTTAAACCTAAATTTTTAAGATGAGATATAAATAAGAACATGAAGAGAAAGCACACGATTTGAATTTTCGCGATTGCATATGATTGCATGAGTAGTAGTATCTCAATGAAAATTGATATAATAAACAAGAACCCTAAACTTATATTAATGTTTTAAGGGTTAAATATTTTGAAAGTTCATAAATGATCACTAAACTATGATAAAATACTTATTTTGGTCATTTAACTTTTAAATGGTACAAAATAATCATTATTTATTTATTTATTATTAAATATATTTAAATAAAAATATAATTTATTTTTAATATTATTTAAATAATATTGAATATGTTATATTGTTCGATAATATTTAATAGTATTATTTAATAATATTTAAAACTAATAATAAATAATATTAAACAATGAATAATAAATAATATTATTTAGACTTCAAAATTTTTAAAAATTTTAAGTTAACCCTTTTAAACTTTGTTGCCAAAATCTACCCGCTGAGAATGCTATAGTGAACTTCTCTCTAAGCGAAGTTCTGCAGAGATGGAATCGTTGGTGAGTCTAACATGTGTAATCAAACCCTTTTGTATATGTTATGGTTTTTTTAGTAGTTCACTCAGTACTAATTAACTTAAGCACTACTCGATACACCTACATTAACATATTAGGTAAATAATCATGAATATTAATTGCGTTTTTAAAATTTTAAAAATATGTGACAGAAAAAAATGCATAAAAAATAAAATAACTTTTTTTTGAATAAGGGACGAACTGGCATTTATAAACAAGGGAAACAAAACAAACTAGGATACAAACGGTTATAGAGAAATCGGAGGAAACAAGGGGAAAATAACACAACAAAAGACAACAAAGAGTTCAAAAGACTAAGCAGAAAAAGACAGGGGAAAAACAAAAACAAGAACAATAAGCCCATCGACCGAGCCGAGGGAGCACAATGCCGGCAAATCCAGTGGTCACCGGCTGCATGTCTATTCCGAGAGTTACCGAAGAGCAGAAGCGGTTGAAGGTGATGCAAAGTGGGCCGTCTAACATAACGTCACGTCAGATTTGTGGTCGTTGATGTTTGGAGGAGAAGCGGAAGCACAACCATTGACTTCTGCCGATAAAAACAGAACGAAAGAATTTTTAAAAAATTATCAAAATCGACCTCCATCCGAGACCATCACTGAAAAATAAAATAAAACAAAACAGAACCAGCCACCAAGAGCTGGAGACAAAACACCAGCAGGGGAATTAAACTTAATTAGTTGGTGGAATTAATTTCTTGTACGTTAGACTTTGTATCATTTTAACATTTGACGCTGTCTCCTAAACTTAAGTAACAAATAAGCTCATATAAAGGGTTTATTTTCCGGTTTTGTCCCGAGAAATCAATAAAAATAAAATATTTTTTCTTATACTAATTTGGATTTAAGAGTGTCTCCTCTTAACCTATATCTTAATCACAGATTTAATTAAAAATCACTGTCAATATATCAAAAAAGTAAACTCTTTGAAATTAAAACAACCAACTTTTTTTTCTATTAAAAAAACAATCAACTTTTTTTAATTCTTTCAGGAAAGTTCAACATTCCTAAGGTGTGGTTCAATCACGGCCGTGAATAAAGAAAAAGGTTTAATCCACTTTTAATATTTAGTTTATTTATACCAACCAGTGTTTGGTATATTGATAAGGCACATTGCACTCCCAATAAGAGGACGCAAATTCGAACCTTAGAGACGATATTATTGAAAGGAATAGCCTCGCACTCCGAACATGAATAAGACGAACATCCATATTACCAAAAAAAATATTTAGTTCATTTATCAATTTTTATTTTTGGGGCTTTTTAATTTTAAAATTTCAATCTTAACTTAAATGATACTTTGACAATATGATTAAATTTTTATTATGATCTAAATAGTAGTTGTTTAAACTGTCAAGTCAAGTTATATTTTTCATATTATGAGTATGTTATAATTTAGTTGATGCTCTCCAAACCAATTATTTTTAAGTCTATGTAATTTAGTCATGTTATCAATGTACCTCGTTTGGGTCAAACTGAAATTTCAAAATTTATAAACTACATGACTAAATTGGATAAATTAGAGTTCAATGACTAAATCGAGAACTTAAGCATAGTTCACAGATTAGTGATAAAATTTGGCCAAAAATTTAAAGGATGAAAGTCATTTGGTTAAATTATGTCATTAGTCCACGTTCTTTGCATAAATCATAAATTTAGACAATGTCCGTTAATAATATGAAAAGGTTGTCATATTCGTGTTATTTTTTTTTCAAAGGCGATATTTCAGGATAAAAACCTATAAAAGTAATGTATCTTATGATGGTTAGCTGGTGGCCGTTCGGTCCCAGATTTCACCGATCGCTTCATCTCGACCCATGAGTCTGAATTCGACCTCTATTTTACCGAAAAGTATTTTGAAGTCCACGAAAAGGAGATCGAAAGTGAGGAAACTAAAATTTTTAAGTGAGGGAGGCCAAGCAGTCATTACTTGATCACTTCTATATACAACTGGGCAAAAAGGAGGTACAAAATATCTTTACTCCTGCATTCTCTCCCACATGCACAAACATTCATTTCACACATCCGTGTAACACCCACTCGGTAATTTGATTGTGAACGGATTCCATCCAGACTGTTGCGACGTATAGTGAGGGTTCTTTGCTGACTTGTTTTCATCATTTTCTTGTAGGGCAAGCAGCTGGCACAGTTATTGGATGAAGACCCTGCATTGTTGGAAAGGAGGCAACAATGTGTCAAGAGGCTTGAGTTATACAAATATGCAAGGGATGAAATTGATTCAGTTGCATGGGCCAGATGAAACCACCTGCGACCCGACTGCCTGCTAAGAATGTGCCTCACTCCTAAAGAACAAGGGATACTACAGAAGGTGCAAGTTCTTTAATTTTCAACTTTTTTGTTGCATTTTCTTGTGCAGCTTCTGTTCCAACCAGTTAAACTAACAATTTTCTAGAACATTGGTCTATGCTTTTATTGTTTTCCAAAAGTATGGTGCTCAAGATCGAAAGGAAAAGAATAATATCGCAACTGTCATGGAATGGAACTTGGGCAATGAAAGTATCCAATCCCATCTTGAGTAAAGCTTATCAAATATGATTTGGATACATGTGGGAAAGGTTTTGGCCTCTCCTACAGAATTATTATTCAAATAAAGTAAAACCTCCTAAACTGCTGTGGCATTTAAGCTCAAGCTGCTGATTTTAAAGAATCACCCTTCTTATCAAGCTCCTCTAAGGCCGCCCACAGCTTCTGATCCTCGTAATCCTTTACGAGCATAGTAGGATTTGCTTCCAGAAGTACATTTTCAGGATTTCTGGTTGTCAATCCTACAACAGGCACCCCAGCTGCAACTCCTGCTCTTATTCCTGATGCAGAGTCCTGGACAATGAAAAGAAGAGAGCAAGTTTTCAAACTCGAGTTTGTATTTGCTATCTTTTGATACCGAAAATCATGGTTGGGAGGCATACCTCACATATAAATGTGTGATCCTTCGACACCTTCAGTAGTTCAAGTGCCTTCAAGTAAGGGTCCGGGTAAGGTTTGGCACGCTCGCACTCGCTTCCAACAATAACAACATCAAAGAAATCTTTGAGGCCGAGTTTTGAGATCATGAGTTCTGCATTCAGTCTCGGAGCATTAGTAACAGCAGCTCTCTTCAATCCGTGATCTTCAATCCATTTCGTTAGCTTATATAATCCCTTTAAAGGCGGTAAGTTTTCCGAGGCCAACCTGTTTATCCATACAAAGTATCAGCACTATGAAACACTACGCTGCAAACCGGAGAACTTGAATATGATCTTTTTTTTACCTCCGGAACATAGCTTCCTTATCAACCAAGAACTTTTCACCCCTCGGTATATCATCAGGGAAGAGAGTAGCAGCAATATCGCTATTGTGCCTCCCAGCAATATTTTTGATAAAGAATTCTTCATCAATCGGAACTCCACCATTGAAACCAATCTGTTAAACACATTAGCAACTATTATGGGCTAATTTAACATTACTTTTGAAAAGCGATAAAAATGGATGATATAGTAAAAGATAATTGGGTAATTTTGTTCAAAATTTCTTTTGAAAAACATTAAAAGTACAATATCAAAAAATACCCCTAACATTGAATAATTATTTTGATCTTATTTTTTGAATTTATTTAAACATTACCCTTAAATGAAAACTGTTAGTCAATTAAAACAAACAACTTGAAATGATTTAAATAATCTGTTAGTCAATGTCTATATAACACTATCATGTCATGCATCATTTTAGCCATTTATATTTTGACTAAAATAAAACATTATATTTCTCAAACCAAGTTGAAAATTTCTTTGAACAGGTTATTTTGGCCCAAAAGACTTTTGATAAAAAAAAAAACATTTTTGAAAAGCATTAAAAAAGCGGGTCTAAAACTACCCCCTTGAGCTTGAAAGGAAATTGAAATCGATAATTTAAAGGAAAAAAAAAACTTGTTAAAAAGTAAAAAATAGTAATAAAATAAAAACCTCTAGGAGCATTTCACGAAAGGCATGGTGGTGGATAGGATCGGAGTCGCACAATGTTCCATCAACATCAAACAAAACTGCCTCCAAAGGAGCAAGATCAGGAATAGATTTATTGCTGCATTTCAAAAAGTGATAAAATCAATACAACCATGTTGTAAATGTATGTAATACCGCGAAAAATATCGATTGTATTAAAACATAAAGATTTGAAATGATCGGAGTAGCAGAACATATAATCAAAAAAAAATACTATCATCTTAAGCACATAATTCACCAGTCTACATCGGATCAATGTTAGCACGAAAAACCGAAGAACAATTCATCTCAAATCCAATACACATATATATGTGAATATCGAATTAAAGCACGCTAAAGAAAGAAGAAAGAAGGAAATAAGAATTGCAAACCTTTTAACAAAATTCTGGCCAGCAGTCATTGTGATTGGGGAAAATATGGTTTGAAAACAATGGGGTTTTGAGATGCAGATGGAAGGGAAGTTGGAGAGGAATATAAAGACGAAAATTTAAGAGAAGGAATGTACCAAAGAATCCATAAACGGCAAAAGGGAATAATATAAGCTAGTGGGAAGGGGTCGGGCTTCTATTAAGGGGAGACAGCACCAGGTTCGGGTTCAGGTTCAGGTTCAGGTTCGGGTTCTTCACTTTTAGTTAGGAAGGTCACATTGGGCAACTGACCACCATATAACTTTCCTGGAAATTTGGGGTTCGCTTGCCTGCCACACATCAATATTTTATATTTTTATTATATTTAATTACATTTTTATATGAAATTAAAGCAACCGATGAAAAAACAGAGTATAAGATTCGATAATTAACTATTTTCCTTTTATATTTTTTAACATTTTATATTCTTAAATTTTAAACAAAAGAATAAAATGATTTACGTCAGCGTTGAAGAAAAATGGAATTGTTAATATCAAGATTTATCAATTAAACGAAATAAAAGTGTGAGGATCAAAAGAAACAAAAAAAATTTAAGGCTTAATTTTTGAAAAATTGTGCAAATTATATTTCTTTATTTTGAGTGTAAAGATTTTTTTGTCAAAATATATGTTTAATAAAATATTTTTATTTTAAATTTTTTATATTTAATAATAATAAATTATATCATGTCATACCAAAATATTAGTAAGATAATATTGAGTGACTAAAATAAGTTAATGTTTAAAGTTTAGTAAGTAAATTAATCGTTTTAAAAGTTTAATGACTAAAAAAATTAGAAAATAAAATTTAATGATAATTTTTGTAATTTACTCAAAAAATAATTTTTTTAAAATTTTTATAATTTATGAAAGTAGAATACTACTGTTTTTTTATAAAAAAATGTTTTAATACAAACAATATTAAATCTTTTGATGAACATACAGTGTGAGAGAATCAAAATTGACAACGTCTTAATGATAAAAACCAAAATTGCCTACGTCTGCTTACGCGTTTGGAGGCCGACAAAAATGTAAAAAGAAATGGGATAAAAGTGAATTAAGTCAATATAATATAATATAATATAATATAACATCGTAACTTAATAAATGTATTAAACAAGTCATTATAATAATGAAAAAAATGATAGTTATAATTTTGACAAGTCTGATGCTTATATTGATGAAAAAAAGATCAAGTTTAGAAAATGGACGAAAATTATTTAGGGTAAATTATATCTTCAGTCGGATTTTGATTGTGCAGATTAAAAAAATATATTTGGATCAATAGTAGGGGAATAGGGCGGGGCGGGAACGATTTTATATTTCTCATTCTGTCCCATACATTTGCAGTTACGGTTTCGATTTCGAAGAATTTTCATTAAATGCTTTAGGCATATTTTCGTCTCATACTCTCATCGTGGGGATCCTCATAATTTTCGGGAAATTCTCATCCCAAAAAATTAAATAAAATTACAATTTTACTAACCAAAATAAATGATAAATTCAATTTAAAATATAAAAGTTTGGATAATTCGATTGAGAGCAGTTACGAAATAATGAAGGTTAAAAGAGTGTTGTATTGGGGAAGATTTAGCTGAGGGTGACTAGGTTTGAAAGGAAGTTAAGGTGATAATAATATAATTAAATTTTTTTAAGATATGTATAAAGGGTATATAGATAAATAAGTATATATATATATATTTAAAATATTATAAAATATCGGGATCCTTGCGGATATTTGTTAGAGATCCCTATGGTTATTTATACGATTACGGTTTGGTATCCCCACGGTTTAGATGCAACAATTCTCGTCCCCATCCTCATTTGAGCTTTGATTATAAAACTTTGCCCGTCCCAATCACCGTAAGTGAGAATTTTGATTATTCTCCATCCTCATTGGTTTAGATCCCCACAGTTTTTGAATATTCCACAGTTTCGCATGTCAAATTAACTTGGATGAAATAATTACATATCTCTAATTGATTTAAACTAATTAGATAAATAATACAATTATTATTTAATTAAATGATAAATGATATAAATTCTATTTATCATTAAATAAAAGAAATGAAATCAAACAACAAATAATTATTTTTATTTCTAATAAATAAAACTAATAGGAAATAAATGGTAAATAAAAGAGTTCAATTCTTGTGTACCACTCAAACGGAGAAGTCGTATCAACGACAACTCCTCTTTACTCATCTCATTGGCCCTGCAAAAGGGAGTCGGCCTCAAGCCATTCATTCTCAAGTTAAACTAAGAGTTCAGAAGCTCTGCAAAAACAACTCAAAAATAAGATTTTGAAGGATAAAAAAAGTATGTTCTTTCAAAATCTCAAGATGTGTTTAAATAACGTAAAGAACGTCCTATTAATTATGAAGAACTCTTCGGGAGTTGCTATATGATCAAGTTTACATACATGCCCCTCATATCGAAACACAACCGAATAAAAGAATCAAATGATCTACTAAAGATTGCAATCAAGTTTACATACATGCCCCTCATACCAACATATCTCGAAAATCAATCTCATCAAACGGTCGTTGGCAGAGATCTAACCAAGAGAAGGCCCAAGCTTTAGTTTCGAGAAAAACCAACTCAAATAGAAGAACGAGGGGAGAAAAGAAACGTTTTGGTGCGAATTTTATTGCAAACAACGATTGAAAGTGGTAAGTGTCGTAACTGAATTAAATGTTCAGCGAACTGTTCGTGATTTTTTTGTGGAAAGTTTGTTTTTGTTCGTTTATTTAACAAATATGAACAAAATTTTTTATTCGTTTAATTAAATTAAATGAACGAACACAAACAAAAGACTTGTTCGTTCATTTATGTTCGTGAACGTTCGATAATTCGTTTTCTTATGTTCATTTTATTTATTATTTTTATAACAAAAAGTGTTATATTTAAAAAAAATTAAAAACATATATTAAAAATATGAAATAAAAAGGGAAAAATTAAACAATACTCAATGTTCGTTCGCGTTCGTTTATGTTCGTTTATTATTTTCACAAACGAACATGAACAAAAAATTATGTTAGTTTAGTTGTTCGTGTTCATTTATTTGTTCGGTTAAAATTAAACAAATAAACATGAGCATACATTCGTTCGTGTTTGTGCTATAGTTTCAACTTTTTAGTTTAGTGATTAAAACGTAAATACGGTCAAATTTTAGTGACAAATGGGATCATTTATCCAATTGTTTAATATATTTTATAACTGTATATGTGCTTTTGTTTTTAAATTTAATTTAAACACAGACGATCAGAGTACGTTAATTTGGGCTTTAGCCAATACTGAGACCAGGCCCTGCACAGTTGAATTGATTTTTGTTATACGGATTGGATTTGCATGGGCTTTTCTTGGTTTGATATACGATTCGAAAAAAAAAAGAGAAATGAAGAGGAATTTGAATTGACGATCTTTTCTGAAAATTCCTTATAATTGACCATAAATGTATTCTTTTTCCTAGTTGAGTTTTAACAAACTTGGACTAGTTTCGTTTAACAGCCGGAATATAAATTTTCTGCTTCTTTTTAGTATCCCTATTTATGTCTCTACACTAAAATTTTAACATTGTCATTTAAATTTACGACTTTGTACTATCACCAACTATTAAAATCGATGGCAGAAGCTGAAAACTAAGCATATGGGATTATATAATCTCTTCTCCCATTGGAAGGCAAAAAAGAAAGTATCAGACTGAGTGGAGCTCCCAATTTATTCTTTGGTTTCTATATGTATATACAAGCTATTCTTTGTATCATGCAAAAGTGGCAATCTGTCTCCTTCAAAAGAAAGTAGAAAAATGAATGAAGAGGAAAGCATCCAAAAAGCATTTTAGTTTGTTTTGAAGGGTGGCCATTCGCCAGCAATGCATGTACATCATTGTGAAAAGACTTTTAGAAGGCAACAGTCCTGATATGTGATACTAATACAAATTGATGAAATAGATAGGCGTCCAGTAGGGTTTTCCGAAATGGTTTACATGTCACGACTGATGTGGTTCAATACATTTCTTTCAAGTCCATCTAGACTTGACAAGCTTAATTTGAGATTCGAGATTAATTCAAACATGATGAATCGCTATTATCCCGATCAAAAATCATCTGACTCGATATGAGCTGACTTGATACCCGAACAAAATCACTATAGACTCAAACTAAAACTAAATCGGATTTAAAATAACCTAAACCGAAACCAACTTAAACAATCCGTTTCCCACGTCTACGTCGGTCTACGTTGGCGTGCTGGGTCCAGTTATCAATCCTTATGCTTGGTTCCATGCCTTTAAAATATCACATCCTACAATTTCTTTCTATTGGCTCTTGAATATTGACATGGGGGAAGCAAGAGTATTGTTTGATATGAACCGGTTAAGAAAATACTAGCCGGAAAAAAAAATGATAAAAGAACGTATATAGTATACAATATATTAGCGTGTTTTTTAAGCGTAATGTATATACGGTATATTTTTATAATAATAAGCAACAAATAGTTCTTTCTTTTTTTAATAGTTAATCGCTATAACAATTAATCGTTTAAAAATTTAAAATTAATTATTTTAATAATTAAATTACAATTTAACCACCGTTATAACAGTTAACCAACTAAACGGTAGAATTAACTTACCATGAACCCCTCTTATTATTTCCCTTGCAGCTTCCGCTCTCTTTCAAGAAATCACAGCCCATGTGGGTCATTACCCAATGAAAACAACAGCACACATGCAAAAGAGATAAAACAACTATAGGATTAGGCTTCTTAAATTAGTGGAAAACCACCAAACTCTCCTCTTGTTAATTAACTTATAGCCCCAATAAAAAAACTAAACTATTGTTCCATATATTCTCGTTCAAAATACTTAAGCTATCGTTTCAACTTTCAACCCATTCCCCCTTGTTGCCTGTTAGGTATGTAAGGGTCAAATAGCTTGCATATTCAAATTAGAAAATGTGTAAATCTCCACCCTAGTCTTATATATAAAATATTTCCTTTCATGTGAATGGGAATATTTAGGATATAATATTGAAGACTGCAACCTGAACGAAGTCTTCATCACAAATGATGGTTTGGGATAACTTCAATTAATAATATATATAGGTTTATGAATATGTATACGTATATACTCGTATCTTTCACACTATAATAAAGTCTAGCTGCATGATTATCGTCTAAATGTTTGCAAGAGATTACATACATAACAAGTACTTAATACAATCTAACAGAATTCCACTCAATATAATTATTTTACAGAATGTCAAAGTTGGCAAGGTTTACCAAACCAATATATTTTGGCTGCTTGCTTCGCCTATATATACCAGCTGGAAACCCCATTGTTCCATGCACTACCATCTTGTCTTCTTTGCTTTTTCATTCTAATCTTTTCTTATTGAATCCTCCATGGCTCTCTCTCTTCGATCCCTTTTGATCCTTATAACAACTTTGTTTCTCACGACAGAGGCATCAGATTTCATCCATTCACGAGCAGCTTACTACCCGAACTCCGATGAACATGGAACAGATGGTAATGGAATGCAGGGAACCTGTACCTTGTACTGTGTTTGTGTATGAAATAAACATAAATGCTCATTAGTTTTGTTTACTGAATTGCAGTGGGTGCCTGCGGTTTCGGTTCTTTTGGAGCAACGATAAACGGTGGAGACGTATCGGCAGCATCCGATCTCTACCGTAATGGTGTTGGCTGTGGTGATTGCTACCAGGTATTCAAGAAAGATGTACCTGCAGTCCTGCACATGTCATGAAACATAGCATAGATGGCCTACCAAATGCTTAAACGATACCTAACCAGCTCTTCTGTTATGCAAATGGCAGTTTCAATTAACATTGCCTATTCTTTCTCCACTATAATAGGTGAGGTGCACCAACAGCCAATACTGCTCAGACAAAGGTGTGACTGTGGTTATAACCGATTCAGGCTCAGGCCCCAACACGGACTTTATCCTTAGCAGTCGAGCCTTTGGTAGGATGGCTCAGACAAAAGATGCAGCTGCATCTCTATTAGCCCTCGGAGTTGTTGACATCGAATATAGGCAGTAAGACATCTCTATATCGAGGAACACATATAAAGTAGTTTCTCAAGAACCTATAAACCATATAAACAGAATCATGAATCTCTTACCCATTTCCTACACTCTGTTTATCCAGAGTTTCATGCAGCTACCCCAACAAAAATATTACTATCAAGATCGATGAGAACAGCAACTACCCTTATTATTTAGCATTTGTTCTATGGTATCAACAAGGGGATAAAGATATCACAGCTGTGCAGCTATGTGAGGTAATATGCTCTTTCTGACCATAACTTTCCGTTTAATAGAGCGAATATAATACTTACAAAATGGGATACTTCTAATATCTGCAGACTCAGAACTTTGTGTGCAAGCTCTTGGATAGGAGTTATGGAGCCGTATGGACAACCACTTCGCCACCAAACGGTCCATTGTCCTTAAGGATGTTATTGAGCGGAGAGGATGGAGACGAATCATGGATTGTACCTGTTAATAACATACCAGAAAATTGGAAAGCTGGAGAGACATATGACACAGGAGTTCAAATTGATGTCTAGATATGTGCACCAGAGTCATTAATTTCTTCAGTTTAGCAATACAACTAAAAGAATAAGTTTTTAGGTTTCTTCAAATATGTTCTTTCATTATGTTTATTTGATTAGTAAATGTTTTTTTATTTTGTGTCAATGAAGGGATGACAAATTCAAGTAAGAAAATTTTTAATGTAATCTTTGACTAATGAAAATTTATGGTTCTTAATAAAGATTTGAATTTCTAAAAGCAGTCATAATAGAAAACATCACTATCCAAATAGTCAAGGGAAAGACCTCGTTCTTCAAATTCAAAACATATTTTTTTCTTCATGTTTTTCTGTTCTTCCATCTCGGCTTTCCGATTTTATCCACATAGTATTTTATTAGTTGACTACAACAAACGAATTTCATATTCGCCATGGCAGTTTTAAATACCTTGTTTGTGCAGCAAAAAATCCTACATGCCTTTTAACAAAAATGACCTGATAATCATTGGCATAATGCTTTCTGTTATTAGTTTCCGGTAGCTAAGGTATGAATATATCTAGTTAATATCAATAGTGATACTATGATGATGATTTTCAGTAGTACAAAAACAAATCATCTCACAATAGATTGTCAAATATCCTTGGCTGAAGAGCCTGAATAATTCTAAACTGTTATCATAGAACGAGGATACGAGCGAAGCATAAACACAAACCTAAGTATGAACTTCAATATTCGGAAAAGAGCACAAGGGAGAAAATGAAGGTTTTACGTGAAATGTAAGTTTTAGAGTTACATATAATAGCAAAGTAAGATGACAGGATTTGGTGATTATATGCACTTTGAAGAGGGTGGAGAAAGATGGGGAAGTTCACCAACTAGATTCTACAATGGCACAGCATAAGCTGGAGCAAATTCATGGAGATTTATTCTCACTGGTCTATGAGCTATAAAAGAAAAATGAATAAATTCTGAACAATGTTTACAGAATGGGGCTATATAGCTCGCCATGCCATTTTCCAAAGACATTTTCTCTGGAGCTTTTCTTGGCTATAAATTTCTGTTTGTTTGATTTTCCATTTAGTGATCATTCCTAAAATCTCAAAACCCCAATAGAATCCATCTCCATCAACATATGGTATGTCGTGGGTCTCTGATGCAGTGAAACACTTGTTTCCGGCAATCCCCTGCCCTTGACAAATTTTCAAATGTTCTCTACTTCACTCCGCTTCCCTTTCAGAGAATATATGAAAGATAATAATACATAGTCTCCAATATCCATCTTTTCCAAACCAACTACTCACTTGGCTACAATCTCCCCAAGCTCTAAACTACTCCATGCAGAAAGCAGAGCTCTCTGCAGGGCAGGTCCTGCGTCTGCAGGCATCTTAATCTTAAGCCCATCTGAATTTAGCTGAATGTTCCATTAAATGATTCCATCTAAGTCAATAAAACATGCAACCAAAGTGTTCCGCTTTGATCGCAATCTTGTAAACTTCGATATTTTATCCAAGCACCACCAATCCTCTAAAACCTTTCACCCGTGCTTCCATGCAGACAAACAACTCTAAGGCTTTCCAAACATGTCATGCATCCCATATCCCAACATGTCAGGCATGTTATCAAAGAACATTGCTAGCAATCCATACCCCACATTTTGCATACATTGTCAAAAGAGCAGTTGAAAGTAACATATCACATTTGATCTTGTTATATTCATCAAAAGAATGAACCCCCAAGCCCTTATCAGGCCTCCTCAGATTCACACATGCTACGAGAGGAATTGTTAACCGAAACCTCTCATCTTTCCATCATCCTATCAAACAACATTAAAGCCTGGATGGCATACTTCTTTTGTATGATTTATCAGAAATCCCAAATATCTAAATTTGTAAAAAAATATTTTTTTAAAAAAATTTATATATATCACATAATAGAACTGTAACATGTCATATGACAGTAATATCTCAACAAAAAATCTTCAAAAATTTATATATGTCACATAATAGAATTATGTTATTCATCTTATGTAAAAATTCAACAAACAAATCTCTGTCTCTATCTAATTAGATGCTTAAGTTGTGATGTAAAAAAGGTAATCAATAAAATTAATTTTGCACACTGATATATTAATAGTTCTAAAAATATCAAAAAATTGACACAAAATAAATATAATCATATAAGACCGCCAACATTTTATAATCAAGAATGTACGTCGTGATGATTTATATACAAACGTTAGATTATAAAAGAAATATACGAAAATTTTGTTATAAGTTAGACGGAAAATATATTACAAGATAAGTTTTTTAATAAAATATAAAAAATAAAAATAAATAAAGAACAACGATTCTTATTAAAAAAAATAAATAAAGAAGGAAATGTAGAAGAAAAAGTAGAAGGTGAGAATATTGCATTAAATATCATGATAAAATACTGTCACAGTCACTTGGTTGAAGGCAGATGACGCCATCATCTTTTAAAAATGAGTAAAATCATCACTTGTATAACATCCATAACAAATTTATGAATTTAATAAATTATTCTCTTCATTTCACTTAATATATTTTTTTTAAAACTATTTTTATATTAAAAAAATAATTTTACAGATATTTTTTTATTTTAAAAATAAAAATATCATTTCAATTATTTTACGTCGCTTCTTTTACAAAAAATTTGTCTTCCTAAAGTTACGTAAAAAATCTACAATAGACACATTAAATAAGACAGTAAAAATAATTTAATTAAATAATACGATATTAGTTTAAATTATAATATTATATTTTTAACATTATATTTACTTGACCTCTTAATTTATACATTTAATCTGTTGGATTCATATACTATTTATTAAAAACAAAAATCTTAAAATAATACTTTAAATTTGTTCTATTCATAATGTTAAAATTTAATTTTTTACTTTATTTAAGAGATTGAATGTCTCATCTCAATAAACTAACCAATTGTTGGTTACGCCACCTCATATTTTAAACTAATGACATATAATCTAATTAGTCACCTCGAGTATGGGTGATCTGCTCGAGTATTGCATTGATTGTCAAGGGGTGAGATGTTTTGCTGTTGTTAGTTGCTTGGCTTTTTTGATGTCGTGGTGTTGCTTGGTGAGTGTTGCAGGCGATTTGGTTTTGTGCGTTGGTTGAATGCAGTATTTGATCGGAGTGGGGTGTATTTTTGAGTTGTTCCTTGTTCTTCCAACTATCATGTTATACTTTTTTTTTCTAATAAGTTTAGAGAGATTTTTTAACGATATGTTACTTTTTATTAATAAAATTGGTGGTTGATAAAAAAAAAATCAGTCACCTCATTGAATCGATAGTCTTTTCCCTTTATTTTTTTGTATAATAGTAATTTATGTCTTTGTATTTTAGTGTCAATTAAATAAGAAAATTTTCTTTTTCATTTTTAAAATTTAAATATTTAATTCGTCTTTAGTCACTCCTAACATTTCATCCCTAGAACTGGGATAGGAACCCTAAACTTCTACTATTAGTCTATTATTGTTGTTTGATATAAACTTTTATGGTTAAGAAGTGTAAACTATTAAGAAGTTATATTAAAAATGTAAGGGTGCAAAATTAAAATGCCAGTAAAAAATATTAAAGAAAATATCTAAATTATAAGAGAGTTAGCTTCCTTTCCTGTCTATGGTACTAGTTTTAGTATTATATGTAATAATATCAAAGTTTGGTTAAGATGTCCATTCATGGAAAAACATGAGCAATAGATTTTCAGTACCTCTGTACTCTTGTAAAGGAAGTAATCCCTCCTGTGTTTGACTACTGTACAAATTCCACCAGCTTTTATTTCTTAAATCTTAACCAACCACTCAATTTACCTTAGAATATATAAAGCTACTTTGACAAAGCTTCCATTGATTTGATTATCAGAACATTCACCTTCACATTTCACTTAATCAGCCATTAATTTCTCAATGCTGGACTCGTTTCGTATTCGACTGTAATGAACCGACATGGCGAGACTTCTTCGGTTTATATTTCAAAATAATTCATCAATCATACCTAATTACTTGGGGTGTAAGAAACAATTAACTTCAAAATATTTTCACTTGTGGCCCTTCAAGCTTCCCTATAAATGGCAGCCAAATCTGAAGTACCAGCCATTGATTAGAGCTAAAGGTTTTACCCAACAATGGTGATGGCTTCGAGAATCAAAATCTCAGCTCTGGGTGTTGTTGTTATGCTTCTCCTGTTGCTTGCCTCGACTTCGAATGCTGCGATTTCATGCAGTGCTGTGATAAAGGACCTGAGACCTTGAGTGAATTATCTTGTGAACGGGACTGGAAAACCTCCGTCGACTTGTTGTGCCGGAGCCTCTGCTCTCGCATCGGCCGCATCGTCGTCGTCTGACAAGAAGGCTGCTTGTGAATGCATCAAATCAGCGACTAAGAACATGAAACCCAAGACCGAGTTAGCTCAGGCGCTTCCTTCTAATTGTGGAATCAAATTGCCCATCACCATTTCGCCAAATGTCGATTGTTCCAAGTACGTAGTCCCTCGAAAAACTTGAAAAAATGCTCATCGTTTTCGTATATATTGATTGATTCACCCTTTTTATTTTGCAGGGTTGGTTGAAAACTTGAAAGCTGAAGCTGGAAGTGTTTGGATGGACATGAAGTGATTAAAACTCCATTTTAGAAGCTAAATTGTTATGCTTTGTAATAAACTGGAATCCTGTTATGGTATTTGGATTCCGATGATGAATAAAGCTTGTTGCCATCATCTGCTATTTTTTTCACTTTATTTGTGATCGTGTTGTATTCAAATATTTTCTTATTTTACGCTCAAGTTGGATGTTTATATTTATAATTCAATGTTGAGTTTCTTTGGATTTCTATGCCACATACGACATGCCTACCCATATTTAAAACTCTGATTTTTTTCTTCTTCTCATTTTAGATTCTACACTGTCGAATTCTTCAAACTGTTCTTCTGATCTTTCCATCATTTAGGACCTCTTTGCATGTTGCATCTTAGTGCTTGGGCCATTCTCTTTTTAGTCTCCATCTGATTTGGGCGTCCCTTTCCCAAGCCTATTTTTCAAAACTCTATCGTTTTCGTTAATGGGTAATTATACCATGCACGAACATTTGTAGAAATCTTGTTTACACAAGCACATTAATTTTAGGGTTTATAGATGTTATTGATAGAATTTTAGGTTTAAGATTAAAATTTAGAGTTTATATGTTAAATCCCAAACTATATTACCCTAAAACCTAAACCATAACTCTAAATCTTAAATTCTAGCCATGAACTATAAATTCTAAAATCATGCACTATAAATCTTAAACTAATACCTTAAATCATTAAATTAAGACGTTTATAAAAACAAAATATTTTAACCGAATATGCATGAGATAATAATCATTCCCTTAATTCTCTTTTTTTTTGATAGGGGGAGACTTATGTATTCCAAAGCTATGACGAGCGATTATCGTAGTCTTCACTAATGAGAAAATACATTACTTCTTGGGGATTTTTGGGATATCTATTTCTTAGGTTCTTTGTTTCTTATTTTTTAAATTTTAGAATGCCGGCATATGTTTAAGGTAAAATAAGTTTTTTTTATGATAAACCTATAATTTTTCTTCTAAAAAATAATTATTTAATGAAAATTTTGTGAAAAATAAGTTATTTTGTTGTTAAAATTGAAACATGTAACTTTGTATAAAACAACATTTTTAGTTTTAAAGTGTATACTTTATTCTATTACTTTGATTCTAAATTGAAATAATCCATAAATATAAGCTTTTATATTTAAAAATTTCACAAGTATGCTATATTTAAATCATAATAAGTTTGTTTCATTAGCTGATTAGTTGTCTAATAATAAAATAGTTGTGTATGTCGAGCTATTATATATAGATTATCAAGCTGAGAAACAATAGCATAAAATGCGATAAGTGATCAGAAGATGTATAGGTAAGATAAAAGGTCGAAAATTTAAAAAAAATGTTAATTGTAGTTAAATTGATATAATGTATAAATTTTAAAATTATATTGTTATTATACCAAATAAAGTGATACGTCTGTTACAAAATTTTAATTAAATAATTATATTATTATTTTAAAAGAAAAATAGTTTGTTTATTGTTGATATATTTTACTCGATATCTAATTCCACTCATCATCTTTAAATCCCAAGCAATATCAAATATCGTAAAATTCGGTTATCAAATTTCTTTGCGACAAATGATCAAACACCATGACGGCACTCATTATCACCGCCCTGAAAAAACAGAAATCTCCCAAAGTAAACACATACGGCCATGTGCATTAAGCACCACCGTTTCCATTTTTTTAATGCTCCTCAGCTGTCGGTCATAGTGACGAAATGGACAGTCGAAATACTCGAATGAAAAAGGGAAATATGATTAAACCAAAGTAAAGTTTCTTACTTTGAGAAGTAGATATTCTCAAGAGAGAGTGGTCACACTGTCACTGACCCATGCGGCCATGTGCATTAAGCACCACCGTTTCCATTTTTTTAATGCTCCTCAGCTGTCGGTCATACTGACGAAATGGGTCCAATCCAATCTGTCTAATAAATGTACTATTCAGTAGAATACAAATCTGAGGCAAATGTTTGTTGGTTTTCATGTTTTCAATCTAAATCTGAATCACGTATTATAAATCACAAATTCCGTACTTTTTATGTGTGAATACATCTTGTATTCATAATATCCACAATTAATCTAAGACTATTTAGTGTCGGCAGGATTGCATATCCGACTCAGACTAATTACAAATAATATAGTCTCACACTCCATAGGGATATAATTACATCGTGTGTTATTTCCCACCGACTTCTCCTTATGCTAACTTATATTTAATTTAAAAGAAAAATATTTTAAATGGCGAAAATTTTTAGTTTCTACAAATGTTTTAGACTGAGGGTTTATGAATTTAGTTTAAAAATTTAAAGTTTATGAGTTTATGGGTCAGAATTTAAGTTTTAATGTTAAAATTTAATGTTTTATAAGTTATGACTTAGGTTTTAGAATAATACGTTAGATATTTAAGTTTTAATCTATAAACTCTAAATTCTAATACTAAACAGTAATTCTAATCATAATCTTACATTCTAAACATCTAACTTAAAACCTCTAATCTTAAACTTTAAATTAAATTCATAAATATTTAATTTAAAACGCTTGTGAGAACTAAAAATTTTCACCACTCGTACATAATATAGTTACTCAAATTTAAATAGGATGATAAGAATGCTTTTTATCTTAACTGATAATGAAGAATTTGTTTCTTATCTTAAAAATTGTTCGATTAATATTATGAGAAAAACTTTGATACACATGTTGTGTAAACTTTAGTTTACATGTGCCTTTTAGTTTTAAGGATTAGGGTTTTAGTTTAGGTTTAGGATTTAGGGGTTTAGGTTGTATGTTTTAGAATTTAAGGTTAGTGTTTAGAATTTAGTGCATAGGGTTTAAGGTTTAGGATTTAGTTTTTTAGGGTTAAGGTTAAGAATTTAAAATTTAAATTTTTATAGTATAAATACTCAGTGTATCAAAGTTTTACCCTAATATTACTTATAATTTTAAAAATAGAAGAAAGTAGAGCGGGGCTTCCCTCAACTCGTCCAAAAGAATTTGCTTTACAGTTCCCTCAACTCCTTTGAATCTAACTCGACAGGCAAGTCATTGTTTAGATCTTAACTTAATCTCCCTGTTTTGTTTCTGGTAGGAAAACAAAACAAAAGACACTTCCCTTCACTGTAAAGCCAACGCCTTTAATTAATATTAATCTTTACACTCTCTCACTATAACAATACTCTCCACTCATTCTCTACTACAGAGATCTAGACTCTGTTTTTCAACCAAAAGGGCTCTGCTTTCGACCTCTTCCTTTCTTCTGGGTATTTTTTTCTTTGATCCAGATTTCTTCTTTTTACTTCAAACTTCTTTGCTCTTCTTTATGCTACTTTTATTGCTTTTTTCCCTTTTCTTGTTTGTTCTGCATAGACCTAGCAATGTTGTTTCTTTTAATTAATGGATCTCTCTCCTTCAGTTTATCTTCTTTTCTGTGTTTTCAGCTTAAAGATTTTGTGAATTTGTTAAGATCAGTTTGATAAAAAAAATGCTTGCTTTTTAGTTGATTTCTGAGGGTTTATGTTATGGAAATTCATACTGACCTCTTTTTGTTGTGCTTTTGAGGTTGTAAATCTTGGCTGTTCCTTAGTAGATCAGTAAGTGTAAAAGAACTTTTGGCATGTTGGAAGTGCAGTGGGTTAGTCTAAGAGCTTTAAAAGTAAACAAAGAAAAAGAGGCTTAAGGGTTTAAGATGCCTTAAACTTTTTTTCACCCCATTGAACCAAGAAATTTAATGATAAAAAATTGATTTTTTTTTTATACTGTGACACGATTTACTGTACCAACAGATCAAGAAAAGTTGTCAAGATTTGATGCTTAATTGATTCAAGGGCTTAATTGATTAAATTTCTTACACCCTTTAGCCAAAAAAAAGACCTTAGTTGTATTGCTAAGTTTTGGGTTTCACTGCTCTTTTTGTTAAAAGTTACTAAATGTTCAAATCATACTTTATACATAGGTGTATATGTGTATGTGTGTATCATATATCATATATCGAGGCCATTCATTTCTGAAGATACCAAACTGCTGATGATGAACATCACATGAAATCCTTTGTTTTAGTTGGGTTTGGTTATTTTGAAAAGTTATTAGCTGCAAAGTTGAAAAGCTAGTTACTTTATTTATTTCTTATGCATATATCTGTCACTTCTTGAGATTAGAATCGATCTAAACTCGAATGATTTCAAAAATACTATATTTAGCTTTAAATTTTTCGGTAGTTATTGGTTGAAGTAAGTCTACTGTGTCATTAATGGCATTTGTGCAATTGAAACTCTACAACTAGTTTCTCTTACATTGTGATATGTAGCTCTAACTTCGTGTTGTTGATCTGAGGAAAATAATTCTCCCAACTTACTTTTTCTTACAGTGTGGTTTGGGGAATTAGTCCCACTCTAATCATGGTATCCAAGCACAATCCACCAGGCAACAAAAAACGGAGCCCGCTATCTATATTTGCTGTGATTGCTTTGTGTGGTTTCTTTTACATTCTGGGAGCATGGCAGAGGAGTGGTTTCGGCAAAGGAGACAGCATAGCATTGGAGGTGACCAAGCAGACAGACTGCAATATCTTCACAAATTTGAACTTTGAAACACATCACAATGATGTAGAGATTGTTGAGCCTTCCAAACCAAAAGCTCGGGTGTTTAAGCCATGTGATGTGAAGTACACTGATTACACTCCTTGCCAAGAGCAAGATCGAGCCATGAAGTTTCCTAGGGATAACATGATTTACCGGGAAAGACACTGTCCTCCTGAAGAAGAAAAAATACATTGTCTCGTCCCAGCACCCAAAGGGTATATGACACCATTTGAATGGCCAAAGAGTCGTGACTATGTCCATTATGCTAATGTTCCTCACAAAAGCCTGACAGTTGAAAAGGCTGTCCAGAACTGGGTACAGTTCAAAGGAAATGTGTTTAAATTTCCGGGTGGAGGAACTATGTTCCCTCAAGGTGCAGATGCGTATATTGATGAGCTCGCCTCAGTTATCCCGATAGCTGATGGTTCTGTCAGAACAGCATTGGATACTGGTTGTGGAGTATGTTGATTTTCTCTTATAATTTTTTCTTTCATCTTTTACTACGTTTTAGTCATCTCACATGCTCTTTATGCTATTGGAGCTCTATCAGTGGAACACAGCCCACCTGTATAAAAATCCTCTTTTATGTCTTTATGCTTACAATCATCATCAGAGCATCCACTTTTGGCATTCTTATTCAGTATAAACCACCTGCACTAATAGAACCAATCGTAACATAGGTTGCAAGTTGGGGTGCATACATGTTGAAGAGAAATGTTCTGGCTATGTCTTTTGCACCTCGGGACAATCATGAAGCACAGGTACAGTTTGCTCTGGAGCGAGGTGTGCCTGCTGTTATTGGTGTTCTTGGGTCTATAAATCTTCCTTATCCATCAAGAGCATTTGATATGGCTCAGTGTTCTCGATGCCTAATACCATGGACTGCAAATGGTAAGTCGTAATGAACATGGTAGCTGTTAAATTGTGTAGTACTTCTGTCTCTTTCATCCCTCTTTCTGCTACATTATTAATTACTCAAGTATGGTTAGAGATTGGAATATAACTGATCAAAAAATAACATTATCCGATAACCTTTATACATGTGTTCCTGCTTATTCAGATGGGATGTACTTAATGGAAGTTGATAGAGTCCTAAGGCCTGGTGGATACTGGGTCTTGTCTGGCCCTCCAATTAATTGGAGGACCTACTACCAAGTTTGGAAGCAATCTAAGGAAGATCTAAAGGCTGAGCAAAGAAAGATTGAGGAGTTAGCCGAACGTCTTTGCTGGGAGAAAAAATATGAGAAGGGGGATATTGCTATCTGGAGAAAAAAAGTTAATGACAAATCCTGCCACAGGAATTCTGCCAATGTATGTAAACCAAGGGATGCCGATGATGTTTGGTGAGTTAACTTGTGTGACAGTTTCATTTATTTACATTTTCATTTTTAATCAATATTGATTTGCTAGTCAATATCAACTTTGCTGTTTCATCGTTGCTTTAAAGTATTGTGTGTCTTAGAAAAATTGTACTGGGTTAAGTCTGTTGTGGGTGCATATTAGCTACCGGCAAACCATTATATGTCATTTTGTTTCCACTCCTGGCTCGTTTATTTCTAAAGTTATTTTTATTTTCTTTTTGCGTTGTCACTTCAATTCTTTCTTCTTTGACATGTTTTAGGTACAAGAAAATGGAAACATGCGTAACCCCTTTCCCTAAGGTAAGTAGTGCGAGTGAAGTGGCAGGAGGGGAATTGAAGAAATTCCCAGCTAGGCTTTTTGCTGTCCCTCCTCGGGTAGCCAAAGGACTTGTTGAAGGGGTCTCAGCTGAAACTTACCAAGAGGACAATAAGCTTTGGAAGAAGCATGTAAATGCTTACAAAAGGATAAACAGATTGATCGGTACTGCAAGATACAGAAACGTGATGGATATGAATGCCGGTCTTGGAGGATTTGCAGCAGCTCTCGAATCACCCAAGTCTTGGGTGATGAATGTGGTGCCCACAATTGCCAAGAACACCTTAGGTGTTGTTTATGAGAGAGGTCTAATCGGAATATATCATGATTGGTACGTCTCAATCAATCTTCTATATGGTCCGTAATTATTGGATTTCCTTTTTTCATTATTTCATCCTAAATGCAATGCCTTCATCACAGTGATACTGGTATCACAAAGAGAAATTCCAAACTAGCTTAGACAAAAGGCACCCTCAAATACTTCGGAACTGCTGAGCTAGTGATAGTTTGAGAGCATTGAAAAACATTGGCCATATCATATAACTTTAGAAGCTTCAGAAATGAACCCCACTGACTGACATTTTCATTTCTTATTTGTTGCAGGTGCGAAGGTTTCTCTACATACCCGAGAACGTATGACCTTATCCATGCTAATGGTGTCTTTAGCCTGTATCAAAACAAGTAAGTCTTTTATCTATCTTTTTCTAGTGTGCCATGTTTGTTAGGAATCAAAGGAATCCTTGAGCATATAATTCAATACACATCCAATGCAACCATGTTACATCATTTAAGCCTTTTAAAATAAAATAGTAATAATAATAATAGTAAATGTTAGTTTTGATCAAGTGAAATAGTTACGCACTAAATACTCTCTCGAGAAGTCATTATCTATGGATTCTCATCAGTTGTATTGTACATGTAAATGATTATACAGGTGTAGCTTTGAAGACATCCTTTTGGAAATGGATCGCATTTTGCGGCCCGAAGGGGCTATTATCTTCCGGGACGAAGTTGATGTTCTAAACAAGGTCAGGAAAATTGCCGGAGGCATGAGATGGGACACCAAGATGAATGATCACGAGGACGGTCCCCTTGTGCCAGAGAAGATACTAGTTGCAGTTAAACAGTATTGGGTCGGTAGCAAAGGAAACAGCACCTCTGATGATGAATAAACCACATCAACAGGTTATTTATGTGGGGGATAAAACACTCGAACGCTAAGATTAAGATTTCAGCAGATGATAAAGTTGCTTCATACCGAGGGACTGAAGAGTTCCAATCAACAATCCTCTAAAGGAGACCTAAGTTGTTACATTGTGTTATTCATTATGCAGAGAATATACACAATTATGTTAGCCTTGTAATTCCGTGTGTTTCTGGGAAGAAATAGTGTATAACATTATTTGTGTAGCTGCCCAAACATCTTTTTTTTGGTTCGAACCCAAATAATTTTCTTGAGATACAGGAATGCATAGTGATGAATGACGATAAAAAATGGTATTTGAGATTATCATTTTACATCTCTGCTTCATTCGAATTCGATATTTGTCGAATGTTATCATTTACTATCTTTTAAGAATAATTACATGAACCAATTGGGTTTCCTCGGATTTCTGATTCTAAGTCACTTCAGGAACCGCAAGCATTTTACAAAAGTCTATTTGATAGAAAGTGTTTTTGATGCCACTGAAAAGATACTTTCACTAAGGTGCGACGAAAAGCAAAATATGAGAATGTTTTGTTGGTTACCTTGGCTAAACTGAAGTAGTGAACCATCAATATTCCACTTCACCTAAACAACTATACCGAGTATACCGATCAATCTACGAGCATAAAAGTGAATAACCCAGTTCTCGGCTTCATTGTAAGTGAATGGTTGATGAGTAACAGTAAGTTTCTTGCAATAAATTGTCTCTGTATTTGAGAAAGAGACTTAACCAAGTTAACTACTTTTCCCCCATCAAAGATTCGGCAACCAATTAGAGCAAGACAGAAGTGGAAAGGAAAGAGAAGTTTTTAGAGTTCAGACAAGCTTTTGACATATGTCAGAACACAAATTACGTACACAATATAAATTTCCACTTTGACGTTTGGAACAAATATGTGGTCTTGGTTAAAACCCGAACATTATCATCGTCTTCTTCCTCTAAATCTGTGGGCTTTTGCCTACTATACAAGCTTCAACAGTACTGTCCAATGACCCACAGCAACAGAAAGATTTACCTATCTTGGGGTGAACAATTAATCATGCAAAATATATCTGATGTTTCCCACTCAGACTGTGGCTCCTACGTGTGTTTTTTTACTTGGATGACCTTTCCTAGCTTGGAAACGACAATGAAATTTACCAAGGCTATACCGACGTGGGTTTAGCTGATATTTTAAGAAAAGTTAGGTTTCCTTAGACAATTCAGTTCCATTTTGCATTTGTCTTCCGAGAATTCCCATCAAAGTTGAACAACAGATGAGATTTGTCAATGAAAACCTTGGCTAACCCACCCACAAGAAAGAGCTGTTCGACATAAATGGAGAACGTCCAGGTACATAATACATCCGTATCAATACAGTACTTCACGTATTGATACATACGAAAAGTGTTCTCTGAAAAACTAAAAAAAAAACGAATCGGTACATGTTATTGTCGTACCGGTATGGGTAGCTACTGAGAGGACTGTACTGGTATCGAATGCCTGTTTTTGAGCATTTAAAATACTTGTTCAAGTTAAAAACACCTTAAATCGGTTTCAAACATATTTTTTAAGTTTGTTGGACTTTGAATTACTTTTATAAATTTGTTTAAGTCCAAAAACATTTTTCATTGAGCTATATCAAAATAAATATCTCAACAAGAATTATTGACGATTACTGGGTTACTATGGATAATGGACATCAGATTTAGAAGAATGCTTCGATTGTTATTGCACCTTTGAGTTATCTTTTTTTTATGTTTGAGTTTTTTGGTGGATATAATCTCTAAAATTCTCTCTTTAATTAGTTGTATTGTTAATGTTGTACCTTTTTTTGTTTCAATAAAATTGATATCGTTTCATAATTCAAAAAAAAATCAAAGATGAATCGAAGATGTTAGAAGATAGTTGCATCCTCGAAATTTTTAAATTTTCATATATTTAAAAAAAATTCTTTATATTTTATATTGATGAGCTAGTCACACTCCCGAAAATTTCAAATTTCAATATAGTTTTATTAAATATAAAAATCCACATATTTACATAAAATTTTATATTTACCCCTAATTCGAACCCTTAAATAATATCAAATTAGATTTCATGCCCCAAACAAAAATTCCAATAAGAAAACACAAAAAGAAACATGTCATGTGATAAAAGATTGAAGTTTTCCAGTTTGAAGTGATGACATAAAAACACACCTTATCTTGTCTGAAGACGGCCATTTTTTTTTAGTCTGAAGACAGCCTGTAACAAAGAAAATTACATGTTTTGAATCTTTCAACAACAATTAATAGTTAATAAAATACATTTAAATTTAATAGAATCTTATTTAGTGTATTGTTAGTAATTTTTTCGTAACATGATTAAAATCATGTCAAATATCTTTTAAATATTTTAAAATTTTAAGTAAATATATTTAATCGGTTAGTCAAACTGTTTATCTTCGTTCCCTTATAGTTTCTTAAGTCATAAGTTTTATACCCACAAAAAAAAACTTTCTTTCCCCTCTAAATAATATTTAGATTTGTCAAAAAAATTTAAAAAATTTAAAAGTAAATAAATGAGATATTTATTATTAATTCAAATTTAATTATTAATATATTATTAATAAAATTTTATATTTTATTTTATAGTAATAACTTTTGAAGAGTTCAAAAATACTAGTTTTTCAAAAAGAAAATTCTATAATGAATGACATACATCGATATACACCATTAATTTTTATTTTTTATTATTTTATTTTTAAATAAATATGTGGGACCCACCAATTGTCTTTTTTTCTTTTTGTTAATCCTTATTTATTTAATTTATGTCAATATAAAATTATAGCATAAAGATAATTTTAACCTAACATTTACAATTTCTGCCATTTTAGCCATTATTTATTTAATTCTTTTTTATTTTTGTCAAACTACTCATTTAATTAACATCTCGATTAAACAGTTAAAAGTTTAAACGATGATGACATGTCAATATTCTTATTTAAAAAAATATATTTCTCAACTATTTTAAAAAAAACTAACAAAAAATAAACATAAACAAGCAACTAAATCATCACGAAAAATTCAACCCCTAAACCCAAAGCTAATAAACGAATTCTTAAACCTAATTCAAAATTCATAAACCCCAGTTTAAGTTTTCATATCAAGGTTTTTAAAACCTATAATTTTCTACTTTATGTCATTTTTCAGTGTTTACGGGATTTTTTAGATTTTATAAAAAAATCATTTAATGTTATTTTTAAAATTCATTTTCAAGTACTAAATACCCAAATCAAAACCTCATACTATCGAATTAAATTAAACATTAAAATTTTAAAACCCTAAACTAAAGAAATAAAAACTCAGTTGATTAGTATCAAAAGTTTATTTGATTAAATAATAAGTGATTTCTACAAGTTTTAATAATCACATCAAATTTCTTTGTAGTCTTTTATCTATTGATTCAAAGTGCTTCAAATTTAAAGAACAAGATTTGATTCAAAGTGAAATCAATTTTGAGGTTAAAATCATATTTGTTTGTATGGTATGTACTGTTGGATTTTAGAATGAATTTACTTTGAAAATTATAGATTGATTTCATGAATCTTTAGCTAGAATTTTAAATTCCAACACCATTTATGATTAACTCAATTCATTTTCAGGTTTATGTTTTATTTTAATTTTAATTATTTTTAATAGTTTAAATTAAAATAAAATTTTATTATACATGTAAGTATGTAACATGTTAGATTACATGTCATTTAAAATGTATTATCACATGTATATGTCATATAATCACCGTTAAATTTTTAACGGTCTATTCAACATAATAGTTAAAGATTGAGTAATTTGACAAAAATATATATAGGTTGAGGGTCAAATTTATCCTAAAAAGAATGAGGGCCAAAATATCAATAATTATAACAAGGTCAAAAAGTTGAGGGTTAAATTATAACAAAGTTCAAAAATTTTAAAAATAAATAAGAGAAAAAAGTTAAAATAAAAAAATGAGAGAAAAAATAGTGATGATGGAGATGGTGGCTAAATTATAACAAAGTTTAAAAAGTTGAAGGTTAAATTTTTGTTTTGTCAATTTGAAAAAGACAGTTTTAACATTATTTTCAAATTAAGATTAAATCTTGTAGTGGGTTTCAAAAATTTATGTAAAAGAATTTATTCAAAATCAAAAAGATAAATAAGAAAAAAAACAATAGTGTATATCAGTGTGTGGCATTAATAGTGTACATTGATGTATGATATTTATTGTAGACTTATCCTTTTTAAAATGCATCAGTTCAAAATATTAACATTTATGATTACTTTGTTTGGATAAATAATTGTTTTAGAGAAAATAGACTATTATAATTTTATGGTTTTCAAAATAATTATAAAAATTGATGATATTAACAATAATTAATATACAAATAATTCTTAGATTTAAATAAAATGTACAAAAAATTATATTAATTGATGGCATCGTTAATATCATCGATTAATATAAAAATATATAATATGGATTTTATTATATTTGTAAAAAACTATACAAATAATTTAAATAATATAAAATATATAAAAAATGGTTAGAATTAAATAAAAATAATACTTTGAAGTTTAGTTTAATTTAACAGTGGAATTAGATGCAATAAATGAGAATAAAAATTATATGCCCCAGTTGTTGTCAATTTTTATATCTTAACACTAAAAAAATTAAATCATATATTATAACTTTGATTTTTAAACCCTAAAAAATTAAACTTAAACATAAACTTTAAATTTTTTTAATTAAAGACATAAATAGAAACACTAAAAAATAGAGATATTTCTATTCATTAAGTGAAATAAAGTTGGAATGAGATATGAATAAGTGATTTGGAATAGCGAAATTCCCCTAAAAATTCATTATAAACTTTTATGTTTATCAAAAACCTTTTATAAAAATAAATTTGCTCTTAAAATCTATCGTCCTAACGCACAAATGACACAATGGAAAAAATTGATAAATCGAACACGTAAATCCACAATTTTAATAAAATTGATTTTTGATTACATTATATATATTTTTTCTAATAAACTAAAGGTGATTAAAAGATCATATTTATTTATATATATTCTTAACCCTTTAACAATAGACGTATGCTTTATAGACAAAACGATTTAAACTCGTATCTAAAATAAAAATCATCCGCTTTTTTATAAGAACACTTGTTGAATTCGGTTACAATATACTTTTATTTCACTTTCCATTCAATGCCTAAAATTTTGGTTCCAAATGTTCATTCATATAGATAAATTTATTCTTACGAATATGATTATGTAGGAGTATAAATTAGGTTATAATTCTCGTGAGCAAAGGAGAGGGGTCACAAAGCGCACGTGACTGTTTACCTTTTTAATCTTATATACAAGCTTGGACACTGACGTTTCATTCCCTCCCACAATTACTATTCCTATTTCCTAGATAAGGTTAAACTTCAGATGAATTTGGCTTCACCTTCATAATACATGAACTCGACAAGTGCTGCTCTCCCATTGGTTTCTAATAACCGGTCGAATGGGAGAGAAAATACATCAGGGTACACTTGATAACTTATTACCTAATTACCGAACAAACTCAGAGTAGTTTCAAATATTTCGGTAGTTGAGCGAAAATTTAAAAATAAGTACCTACAAAATAAAAATATGTTTTATTATTTTGAATAATTAATTTGAAGTTAATTATTTTATACTTTGTTTATAAAAATGTCTTAGTTTTAAGGTTTAGAGGTTTAAGTATAGTTTTAAATTTAAGGGTTGTTGACATAATTTAGAGTTTAGGGTTAAAACTTAAGATTTATAGGTTAAAACCTAAATTCCTAATTATATTACCCTAGAACATAAACTCTAAACCCTATATTCTAACCATTGACCTTAAATTTTAAACCTCTGTACTAAAACCCTAATTTTTAAAATTAAAACTCTAAAATTAAAACGCTTACGGAAATAAAAAATTTCATTATGTGTATGAGATAATAACTCTAAATTTAGTTATTACAATTATTTTTTGAAACATTCGTGTGCATGTTCTTCAGTATTGTCTGATTTGGATCAGATCAGAAGGTTTTTCCTCCTTTTAAGAGCAATAATAAAGATAAATTGGGATGCTTTTTAAGAATAGAAATCTCGTATTCTTTTTTAGTATTCTTTTTACTTCAATAGTTCATACTAAAAAATTAAACTTTAAATTTTAATTTTTTTTAAAAAATATCTTACTTTTAATTCTTTAAATCCTAACTTTAAATCATAACTCTAAATTTAAAATATAATATTTTAATATGAGGGCATAAAAAAATACTAAAATAGCAAAAAAAATTATTCACGTGTTGGATAGGATTAAGTTATTACAATTATTTTTCTCAGATCGTTTTTTTTTTTTTGCAATACTCTCGGAGCGTTGTTCGGTTGCTTAGAGAAAAAAGGAAAGAAAGAATCTTTCTTAAATCAAAGGAACGAGGATGTATAATTAAATCCATCGAATTATTTAAAAGTAATATCATATTGATAAAGATAAAGGACAAGTGATTAAATGATAATTCTGTTACTTATTTAATAACGGTGATTAAATGATAAAATTTTGTAACTTTACTAATGAAATTGATTTTTTTTCTAATTTCATAACAAATAGAAATGTGTTAATAAAATAAAGACAATACCCACGCTGCATATGATTTTTTTTAATAAACTATGCTTTGAATATCCGAACAATTTAGTCACTTGATATATATTATTTTTTATAATATAGATATTCGATCTATTAACCTATTAAATTATACATAGTATTTCAAAGATCTATTATAAGAGCAATCGTTTCAACCAAACTTGTTTCATTATATATTATTTTTTATAATATAGATATTCGATCTATTAACCTATTAAATTATACAGAGTATTTTAAAGATCTATTATAAGAGCAATCGTTTCAACCAAACTTGTTTCATTCACAGTGTTAGGATTCGAATTATTGACCTTACTTAAAAACTTAATGTCTCATCGTGCTAATGTTAGATCAACTGATAGTTGGTTATATATAGTGTTTTTCTTAATCAAAAGAATACCTAAGCCATGAGATTAATAAATGATAGTTCTAGAGATTTATTAATTGGCTTAGTAGTCATGAATGTTTATCCGTTGTTCATTTTGCGTGGACTCGAATCTTATTATTTACTTTGAGAGTATTATTGTAATACAATTGAATAAAAAGTAAATTAGAGTTATGCAATAAGGACCAAAAGTGTCCCAAGAGATTAATTGTTGGATCTCTAAAGGAGGACTATCATAAATGGTGATGATTAGACGCTATTTTAGCCAATTTATCCGCCACCATGTTTTCCCAATGAACCTAAAGGTAATCCTCCACCCAACACTTTCGGAATTGTCATTGAAATATGTTAAAAAATAATCATTTTAATTATACACTTTCAAAATTTATAAAATGACCATTAAACTTTTAATTTGGTTACAAATAATCATTGAACCGTCAATTATCGTATGCTGCTATCAAAGGTGACAGTATGTCATGTTAGAAAAATATCAAAAATAAAATATTAGTTATAATTGAACTTATTAATTCAACATACTACATCATCATATTTGACGATAGTAGGCTATAACTAACTGTTCGATAATTATTTTATAATTAAATAAATATTTTAATGACTATTTTATAATTTCTAGAGTACAATGACCAAAATAATTATTTTAACATAATTTAACGATCATAATTGAACTTTCTCCTATTTTCTATTTAAGGACATTTGGATTTGGTACGTCCATTTATTCATCTAATAGGAAGATAAAGCAGCTTCAAGATCCCAATTACTTAGATTTAGCTCGAAACCTCAATGATTACCCAGAAGTCACGTCAATGAATAAAAGAATCTTGAACCTTTAATTTATGGGTAAAGTACACAAATGGTTACTAAACTATCCAAAAAATATAAAATGGTCATTAGACTTTTAAAAGTTACATAATAGATATTAAACTTTAGTTTTTGTTACAAAATAGTCACTGAGCCATCGTTAACTGTCGATAAGTGAATGACGTAATAGTTACAAAATTTTGAACAATAACATATTTAATTCTCTCTATTAACACATTCAATCAATTTGTCATAATTTAACCTCATTATTAATGTCTAAATTGATTGAATGTGTAAATATTGGGGATTAAATGTGTTGTTATACAAAATTCTGCAGTTGTCATGTCATCCAGTTAAAAACAGTTAATGGCTCAATGATAATTTTATAACAAAAACTAAAGTTTAATGCCTATTATATAATATTTAAAAATTTGATGATTATTTTATATTTTTAAGATAATTTAGTGACTATTTGTGTACTTTACCCTTAATTTTTTGGGTTAAAAAGTTGTAAATAATGCTTTTATTCATTTATTTTATCATGTGGTCTACAAGGATTAATAGCGACTGTACACGACAGACGACACAAAGGTCGACGACCTCTTTCTCTCAAAAGCCGCAGTTGTATGTCTACATATATTTCTTCCCATTATTTTCAGCCATAAATCTTTCTATATGCAACCAAAATGAAAGAACTTGTATTGAAACAACAAAGACTTAAGAGAGGAGAAATAAAAATCTAATATATCTTCTCTAAATCTTGTTTATCCCCTAAACTACATATTCTTTCTCCAACAGCTTCTTTCTAGGTTTTCCCCCATCATCTTTTGCTTGTGTTCTTCTTTTGTTGCATGCAACTTCCTTTTCAGAGACTGACAGAAGTGGGTCTCCCTTTCTTTTTCTTCTTGCAAAAATTTTGGGCATATTTGATGTTTCTTCTTACCATGCATGGAATGTTCTTTTTAACATCGTTTTTGTTTATTAGCATCTTTCAAATGATTCCCATGTTTTTTTCTTCCAAATTTTTTGGTTGTTGTTAGGATATGTCGTGTTGAGATTTAAGGAGATCTTAAATGGGTTATTTTGTCTGCTTCTTGTCGTCCAAGACTAGTCTAGTAGTTGCCCAAAAGATAAGATCTTGCTCTAATTATTGATGGAAGTGTTTTGTTTTGGTAAATGATCAACTAATTCTGATGTTGCATGCATAGTAAATCCATCATGCAGTAGAATTTAATCAAGTTTTTTCTGTTCATTATACCCTTCTTATGTTTCAATCTTCAGAGATCGGTTAAAATCCTTGGCATTTGCAATGGGGTCTCTCCAATACGTTTGCACTAACTATATAACACAAAAAACTTGTTTAATTTTGCTGATTTTGTTGTTCATGGGAAAATTCTTTTGGTGGTTGCAGAGATTTGGATAAGCAGTGAATTGCAATACTAGTCGGCTGCTCAAGAAAGGATGCCAAACCAGCTATGGTTTGCACTGCAGATGATTTATCAGCATGGAAGGATTTTCCAAAGGGTCTGAAGGTCCTTCTTCTCGATGAGGACAGTGAATCTGCTGCTGAGTTAAAGTCAAAGCTTGAAGCAATGGACTATATTGGTTAGAATCCACCATTTTTTACCTGACTTAGCTGATATAGCTCCATTGCTCTAGATTAGTAGTTTTTGGTTGGATTTGGTTGTTGTCATGAGCTCTACAAAAAGGAATCAATTTGTTGCATTAGCTTGACTCTGCTATAAATAGATTTCCCTCTTCACATGAACAATTAAAGTAACAAAAGGTAATTGTTTTTGTAGCTATGGATGTTTTTATGCTCAATTTGATGAAAAGGAATAAATCTTTTCTCCCTTTTTTATGGGGTGGGGTTTCTGAAAAAGGTTTGTATATATAAGATTTTCTTTTAGTAGTATATCAAATTTCAGACTTTAGTTGTTCTGGATGACTATTTGAGTTCAGTTATGTTCTTCCCTTTAAAGATCTCCTGTTCAGTGAAATAAATTTATGAAAACAATAACAGATGTGTATTCTTTATGTTTATACTCCATCTTCATTCATAGTAGTCTCATGTATTTTCTTTAATTTTGCGTTCTGTATCGTTTTTCTACTTTATTTGTCTCTCTGAATGTATATGAGAAAAGTTATTGTGCCTTTTGCAGTTTATACCTTCTGCAACGAGAACGAAGCTCTTTCGGCGATCTCAAGTAGACCTGATAGTTTCCATGTAGCCATTGTAGAGGTAATGAATGGACTTTGATGATTTCTACAACAAGTTTCTATACATATTTGCTTTTTTATGCTTCAAGTGTTGACGTTTTGTCGTAAGCACATGGTGATAGACCTTCAGCAGGATCTTTGTTCTGGAACTTGTACTAGTTGCTTGCTAGAAATTTTATAGTATTATATAATTATAAGCTACTTTTGCTTTGTCATACATTGTAATCCGTTGCTACTTTGGTCCTTCACATGCCACTTTATACTAACAGCGTGTATGATGCAGGTTAATACAAACAATAACAATGGGAGTTTCAAGTTTCTTGAAACCGCGAAGGACTTGCCCACCATTAGTAAGTTCGGAAACTACACTTGCCTGGTTTTGCTGTAGATCTTCAAACTATATCATATGAAACACTTTTTAATCACCCTGCACATAATTTTTTATTGGCATCTGTCATACTAAATCATGGTTGTTGGACATATTGTCTAGTTCCTAATGCTGTTGTAATTCATTTTCATTTCAGTGACTTCAAATATTCATTGCATCAGCACCATGATGAAGTGCATTGCGGTAAGATTTATTCCAGCATACCATACACCGAGCAGTTTTCATGTATTTTCTGTAGCACGCGTGTTAAACCAAGTTGTCAATTCAAAATACTTTAGATTCTTAATCATCTTAATCCTTTCTTCTTCTTACTTTACGGTCACCAATCACCATAGAGAAACATTGGATTTTTTCGATGAAATTCAGTGCTTTACGGAACTTTCAAGTTTCATTGTACAAGTAATCCCGACTGAAATCATATAGTGTTGCCTAGGTTCTTTTCCACACACCATAATCGCTGACGCTTTGCCAACTTATTTTCAGCTGGGTGCAGTTGAGTTTCTTAGGAAACCGCTGTCTGAGGAGAAACTATGGAATATATGGCAACACGTGGTTCGTAAGGTTGATCTGGATACTGCTTGAATTACATTGGAATATACATGTAAATGGCAACTAAGGTAGTTCGTTATAGAAATTCTCATTTTATTAGTCCTTTACAGGCATTCAATGCTTCGGGCAAAGACCTTTCTGAATCACTAAAGCCTGTTAAAGAATCCTTGGTTTCAATGCTGCATTTACAATTGGAAAATGGAGAACCTAAGAACGAACACTCGGATAAAAGCGAAGATGCATCTGTCATTCATGAAAATGACCTTGAACCATCAACAGCAAGTGATATGCACTCAGCTCCTTCAACGCCACAACTAGAGCAGGGAGGAAGGTTGTTAGCTGATGGAGATTGCCAAGACCATACTAACTGCTCACTTGAGAAAGAGAGCTGCGAGCAGGATGGAGAATCCAAATCTGTCGAAACTACCAGCGACAATACAATTGCTGAAGTAACTACACCAGTTGGCCAACCCCAGGGACCAAGGGAGACAAGAGTAAAAGAGGAGGCCGACTTAGTTGATGGTACCAGGGGCGAGAGTACCATGTGCTCTCAAACACAAAACGGAGTAAATAACAAAGATTCTCATGCTGTTGCTGAAAACCCCAATACAGTTTCTGGTATTCATAGTTCTTATCCGAACAAAGCTAATCGAAAAAAATTGAAGGTAATATAGCTTGTAATATATATGTATATATAATTCATACCTTGTCTTTTATTGGCAAAATTTCACAAGTTTTTAAATGAACTTAGCTTATGGTAACATTCACTTAAGCTTGCACTTGTCCAGTAGTCCTGCCACTGTCTTTTGTCATTTTAAAACTTTTTGACATTTAGAAAGCTATTCACAAGCCATCCTCAAACATTACTTTCAGTTTTTTCATGTATTATTTCATTCATTGTCTACTTCAGATTACACCACAGTTTTGAAGGAAGTTTATCATTAACTTTTGTTGTCTTTTTCTCCCCCCCCCCTCTTGTTATAAGGCCTAAGATCAAGTCTCGGGATAACTCTTTCTCATAATCAAGGAAAAATGTTGAAAGAAGTAGGTCGGATGGATTATAGCTTAGAATCATTTATTGTTATACTATTTGCAATATTCTTGTTAATGTATAATATCCTAACTTTTCGAGCACACATAGACTTGGAAAAAGGGTTCCCATCAAACTTTTATTGATTAATTTCCTTTGAACATTTATGATTAAGTATTTTTTTATACAATTTTATATGAGTGTAGAAATTAAGTACTTTTTTCGGGTCTGAATTCTCAGGTAGACTGGACTCCAGAACTCCACAAGAAATTTGTAGAGGCAGTGGACCAATTAGGTATAGATCAAGCTATCCCTTCTCGAATACTTGAGCTAATGAAAGTAGAAGGCTTGACACGGCATAATGTTGCTAGTCATCTCCAGGTTGGTATCAATTTTGCCTTTCTGATAAACCCACGATCTGGTTCTATGATTCCAGTGCCATTCATTCACTGTGTGGTGCACTGCTTGTTCCTGTTGAAAATTCAATTCCCGTTACAGTTTTGCTTCTAAAGAATGGTTTCCTTTGTTATTCTAGCTAAGCTAAATGGATGTAGACATAAGACATTGCAATATACATGACATTTACCTTGTTTCAATAATAGTACGATCAGATTTTGCCCTTTTCTTTGCTTCTTCGACTTGAACACCGGTGAATAAATTTTCTACTCAGCTAAAATGATTCGTCTGTTGTTTGTGAAACAGAAATATAGAATGCATAGAAGACACATTTTGCCCAAGGAGGATGATCGAAGGTGGCCACAGAGAGATCACACGCAAAGGAGTTGTTATCCACATAAACCGATCATGGCCTTCCCATCACATTACTCGAGTCATGTTGTTCCAGTAGGTCCACCGTATCCCATGTGGGGACCACCTCCTCATCCATCCAGCATCCAGATGTGGGGTTCACATAGTTACCCTCCGTGGCAACCAGCTGAAAGTTGGCATTGGAAGCCATATACAGGGGTAAGCTTATTATTGTCTACGATTTCATATTTTTGATTTCTTGGCTGACTCCATTAACCAACATGTTACAGTGCATAGGAAAAGATATGAAATGCAGGTACATATTTGATATATGATCCTTTTTTTATGATTCAGGTGCATGCTGATGCATGGGGTTGCCCTGTTATGCCCCCACCTCTTAGATATTGTTCTACATTCACTCAAGTGAGTAGTTCACAACATGCATAGAATGATCCTTTTTTGTGTGTGCGTATATATATATAAAGCAAGTATGTGAATGAATTTTAATATTTTTTTCTGGTATTCCGGTTAATGCGAATCTGCAGAATGCATCTGTATTTCATTGTTCTGGCACCGTGGATAACAGAAGTGGCATGCCTCAAAATTCTGTTGAGCATCAGCTGGTAATCCATCTTTTGAGCTTTTTAGTTTCTGCCAGTTCGGTAACATATGTTTAAACATACATGCGGGACATGGGAATCGTTACAAAAAGAATGTTGCAGTGTGTCTTTATGTAGGATTAATGAGGTACCTCTATCTGATCTTGCACTTTCATTTTCTCTGTGATGAGTGTGTATGTTTGAATGCATTGGCAGGCAGAGGAGGTCGTCGACAAGGTTGTGAAGGAAGCAATAAACAAGCCATGGTTGCCTTTGCCTTTAGGCCTGAAGCCTCCTTCCACTGATAGTGTGCTAGCTGAGCTCTCTAGACAAGGCATCTCCACCATCCCTCCTCGCATCAATGGCCGTAATCGATCCTGATGTGGCACTATGGGAAAAAAGAAAGTAGGAAAAAATAAAAGAATAAGATAATAAAGAAAGCATCTGCAGATATGTGTGGTGCGCGCGAATTATTTCGAATATGAGTTCTATTATTGAAAGAGCAATGTGTTTTATCACTACATTTAACACTTGTCGATAATCTGATTGGATCCATCATCACAATGGAAAGAACTAGAGCTGTAAATGATAAGAGATACATCGCGAGCTACTCGAGCTTGACTCAATCAAAGTTCGGTCAACACTCGACTCGATTGGGCTCGACTCGAGCTCGTACTCGTACTCGGCTCGAGTTCTTAACGAGCTGAGCTACTTGATACTCGACTCGAAAAGCTCGCGAGCTACACGAAAGTATAATAAATTATTTTTTAATTTTTAAAATTAAAGTGAACTAATATATAGGTTGCACGTTTTTTGTTGTTATGTTATATTAGTTTAATTTTTAGTTTAACTTTCTTTACATTTTCATGTACTTTTTTCTCTTATTAGGATTAATATTTCTTTTGTATGATTCTATCTACAATGAAATCATACAATTTGATCGATAATAATAATAATAATAATAATAATATTACGAACAGGGTTGTAAATAAAACGAGACAAATCGTGAGTTATTTGAGTCCGACTGGGTCAAAGCTTGATCAATACTCGAGTTCGAATTCTGCTCGAGTTCTTAACGAGCCGAGTTGAGCTCAGCATATTCAAGCTCGAACTCGACTCGGCTCGTTTACTCGAGCTCAACATACTCAAACTCAAGTTGAGGTCAGCATACTCAAGCTCGAGTTCTTAACGAGCCGAGTTCTTAAAGAATGTTCGGTCACTTATGTATTTAGTTAGTATATCAAAAAAATAAAAGATAATTATTTTTTAGTTCAAACCGTAGTAATTAGGTCGATTTGGAGATTATTTTTATTTAAAACAGTTGGGGATAACCCTAACATTTGGTGTAATAGATAGGGTAACTTTGATGTGCAATTAAGAGGGTAATTTTGAAGAGATCCACTAATTGACCTAGTGGCTAAAGATGCTCTTATCGTCTCATCTTGTGTGGGTTCGAATCTCGGTATAAGAATGTAATACATCTCTATTTAATAAAAAAAATAAGGTAAATTTGAAATTTCAAACAGTTATTTCAATAAATAAGATAACAAATCATATCATTAATCAATTAAATAATTTGATTTTCGATCGAAAAACCACCAAACATCAATAAAAACGACAAGGAATGGAGATGGAGTTTTAATAAAAACTAAAACTTTTTAATTTGTCACTGTTAATTGTTTGAATCAATTTGAAACCGAACTATACTAGTCTTCTAGCCAAATGAAGCATTCTCATTGTTAGAATTGATTAACAATTTTTTCGTTCATCGAAAAATTAATCTTTTATTGTAATTCTCGATTCTTAAAATTTGAGTTTTTAAGAAAAATATTTAAACGACCTTAATGGTACTAAAAATAAATTAAAAGTTTAATTTAATTAGAATATACATTTTAAAAATTTAATGACAAAGCTGCTAAGCCTAAAACTCACAACAACATTAGGTTTTTGACCTTTTTTGTTGATTGTGTAGGGTACACAATTTTCAGTTGCTTTTACGTGTTCCGACAACATCTATTTCTTTTGAGAGATAAAATGCTCAACATTTTTGTCCGTAGAATTTGGACTGATATCATTGGGCTTCACAGTACGTTGTAACTGAGCCTAACTGTTTAGGCTTCCAAAATATCAGTAAGTCCATTAACATTGCGAGTAAGGTCTACTTGAAAGAATGTTATATAGCTTTTCAACCTTTGGAAACAAAATTTTCTGTTTTTTTTGTGGTTATATCTATATTTTAACACTAAAAAATTAAATCATACAATTTACTTTTAATTTCTAAATATTAAAAATTAAATCTTACACTCTAAACCCTAAACTTTAAATTCTAACAATAAAGTGAATAAACCCCAAAACATATTTTTAATATTGAGCGTAAATAGGGGTACAAAAGAGGTAGAGAATTTTTATTCACCTTTGGGTGTAGGGGTAAGCAAAACTTGATTGACTCAAAAAAAATTGAATTATTTGACTTAATTTGATGCGAAAACACTCAGCTCGTCTTGACTCGACTCATAATTTCATAAAATTGACTCGACTAAAAAGATCAAATATAGTTTGAGTTATAAAACAAAAATTTAAATAACTCGAAATTTTTAGTAATTAGTTGATCAACTTTTTAATCTCATCCATCCATTTCACTCGTCTAATGACCATGAATAGTGTAAAACTAATTGAGTTTTACATGGTGTAAAACTGTAAATGGATCCTAACCTTATATATATCACATATGAAGAAATATATGTATGTGTTGTATATGATTATTAAATATCGTTTAAATTAGAACTAATTAGTTATAAAATAAAATAAAATTTGAGTTATAAAATAAGACTTGACTCGAAAAATTTGAATTGAAACTCAAACAACTTGACTTGACTCAAAATATTTTAAATAAAATTTGAGTTATAAAATAGGATAAATTTCATAAATGGTCACCGAACTTTTAGGGCGGATTCATTTTGGTCACCGTACTTTTAAAATAATTGATAATGTCACCCAACTTTTAGTTCGATTTCAATATAGCCACCGAACTTTTATTTCACTTTTAATATGGTCTCTGCCGTTACTTTCTAAGCGGACGTTAGTTTTCGTTTTTCCTAATAAAATGGGTAAACTACACCAATCATCACTCAAACTTTCTTCTCACTCCTATTTTGGTCACTAGAGTTTAAAATTTTTCATTAATAACTTAACTTTTGAACTATTCATATTTTGGCCACTCTCAAATAACATGTTTATACAAAAAGAAAAATTCGATTAATCCTTAAAAAAATCATTTTAGTTAATTGGTAAATTTAGATTATTTAATTCTCGATTATATTTTGGCTACTCTCAAATGACATGTTTATACAAATAGAAAAATTCGATTAATCATTAAAAAATCTTTTTGGTCAATTGGTAAATTTAGATTATTCAATTCTCGATCTTATATTGTACAGTTAAATCAGATAATTGATTAACCAGTTAATCGCAATATTTGATTCTGGAAATGATTTTTTTTACTTTGTTTATTAAAATATCAAATATGATAATATGATAAATTTAATAATTGTTTAGTTGTGATAAAAGTGTAAAAACAACTAGAAAATCAAAAAATAAAAGTTCACACATATAAATCATACCCACAACCAAACCTTTTTTTTTAAAAAAATTAAAAGGGTATCAAAATCACTAGACTATAAGATATTGTAATGCATAAAATTTAGAAATATTGTACATAATACATCAGATCTGATAATCAATGTTGCTTAAAACTGTGAACCGTAACCGAATCGAAATATTTTTTTTTAAATTTTGTACTGGAATCGGGTTCGATTAATCCTTAAAAATTTATTTTGATTAATTGCTAAATTCAGATTATTCAATTCTCGATCTCATATTCTACCAATTAAATCGAATGATCGATTGACCGATTAATTAGAATATTTGATCGGGTAATAATTTTTTTACTTTGCTTATTAAAATATCAAATATGGTAATATGGTATATTTAATAAGCAAAGTAAACAAAATCATTACCCAAATTTTTTATTTGTATAACCATGTCATTTGAGAGTGACCAAAATACTCTAGTGACCAAAATAGGTGTGAGAATAAAGTTGAGTGATTATTGGTGTAGTTTACCCATTTTTATTAAGAAAAAATGAAACCTTACGTCAACAGAAACGGGAAGAATCGTATCGAAATCGAATTAAAAGTTAAGCGACTTTATCGAGTATTTTAAAAATACAATGACCAAAATAAATCCATCGTAAAAATTTAATAACCATTTATATAATTTATCTTATAAAATAAAACTTTAAAAATCGAATAATTCAAAATATTTAAATTTAACTCTACTTCGTCGAATGTCCACCTCTATCTATAAGCCGCAACCAATGGATTGATGAGTAGGAGTAGTTGAAATGAGAGCCCACAAGAGATGTCAACGAAAGGTCCCATCAACTTCATTTCCCTCCAAATTGATTCCAAAGACACAAACGCAGTAATTGGTCAAATAAAGATATCTGTAAGTGGAAGTCATTCTCGCTACTCCTTTTGTGGCGTCCCAATATGTCCAGCTTTGATTCAAACGCCCAACCCTCCCCAATGTGGTCCAAAACCCATTTCAAAAACAAAACCAATGATCATCTCTTCCCCCCAAAGAATGCATTTTCAGGGGTTTAATATTTTTGCAGACATATAGAAGGATGGACTCAGGCTGCTGGAAGGAAGGTCGTTTTTTCTAAAATTTTAAAATTTGTATATGATTTTAAAGTTTTTTTTTATGTATATTCTATTAAAAATTTATTTTCATCTTTTTTTAAAAATTTATAAGTTCGTTCTTAAAATTTTATAAATTTCCTAATATAAAATCTTGCGTCTATCACTGGCCATATACGGGTATATTTGTTACTTTTGAGTAGTTCTTTGGAGGTGATGAAAGTTGATATGTAATGCAACTTTCTATTTCCTCGTTTGATGGTTTGTTAACGAGTCATGACATACCGCCATGAATGACTCAACAAAAACTTTCTAATTGATTGGTCATTTCCAAGACCATCCTCAAATAGGATATTGAATTGTTGGTGGAAATATTTGTCAACTTTTTAGATTAAGTTTGAATGGTTTTGAGTTGTATATGGTAATTGTAATAGAAAATTATTAATTACAACCGCTTATCGAATTTTAAGGCCGTAAACAAATCGAACAAACACAAATAAGGGTATGTTCATGTTCGTTCGTTCGTTTAATTTTAACCGAACAAATGAACAGACACGAACAACTAAATGAACATAATTTCTTGTTCGCGTTCGTTCGTTAAAATAATAAACGAACACAAACGAACGCGAACGAACATTGAATATTGTTTGATTTTTTTCTTAAGAAGTCTAAAGTCACGTAACTGAGTATTATTTATTTTTTTTCTTTTTATTTCATATTTTTAATATATGTTTTTAATTTTTTTAAATATTATACTTTTGTTATGAAAAATAATAAATATAAATAGACGCATGTGAATAAATTTAAACAAACATAAACGAACGGAGTATTGTTCACAAACATAAATGAACGAACAAGTCTTTTGTTCGTGTTCATTCATTGTTTAATAAATAAATGAACTTTTCGCCGAATGGTTCACGAACGGTTCGCTAAATGTTTGGTTCGTTTACAGCCCTATCGAATTTTATAACTTTGCTTTTGTGGTGGTCCTTGAGTTGCAACAATCATCCCAGATAAAAAGAAGGAAAAATGGGGTTGTTTTGTAACAATCCGTGGTCCTAGTTAATAAAATTTATCAATCTCATTTTTTTTTATCAAGGTGAATTTTTATATCTTTTCTATTGTAAACAAGGAATAAGTAGTTACTTGAAAGTTACTTTAAGATGGATAAATCTTATTGGTTGGAGCCACGAATAACGTGATGAGTCGGGTTCATCTAATAATTTCTCGATGCGATGGCTTTTTTAATACATTTCATAAGTTTATTTAAACATGTAATTTTCAGGGATTTTCACTAATGATGGTATCAATTAAATTAATATCCATTAAAGAGATTTTATACTTCTCATAAATTTCAAACCTAAAATGAACCGACTTAAATAAACTACAGTTTACTCAATCTGCATTTCAAACAATTTCTCTTCATTTAATTACTTAAAAGTTTAACCTTAACCGATTCATGTGGTAAAATCTTGGGTAGTTATTATCAACCATCCTGCTCTTTTTAAGTTGTTTTGACTAATTCGGACCAATCTATGCCGCACATCTAGTTTTGATGGGTGAGTCTCACAACGAGAATTTTTTACATATACAATGTCTCGAACTCAAGACTTGCTTAAGCGATACTAGGCTGCTTATCACTTGGACCAACCCTCGTTAAATTTTATTAGATTATAGTAAAAAAAACATGTCATGATAATTAGACGGAAAACGGTTTAAATAATTTTGCATTGAAAAATTTTAATTTACACACACTTGTTAAATTTAGGGGATAAGAGATTAGTTTAGATTTTAGGGATTTTAGGTGGTTGGGTTTCGAGTTAAAGTTTAGGAGTTAAAATATTAAGATTAAGAATTTAAATTTTAGATCTTAAAAGATAATTGTGCAAATATTTTTACACAATTTATATGTCAAAATATATCCGTTTCATATTCAGATATCTGATATAATATATATTTGGCAGCATGGGCAGACCTATATAGAAAGATGAGGATTCAATTGACCCCACTAAAATGTATTTATTGTATAAAAATATTAGAATTGTATTAGAGTTTTCATAAAAAAAATATTAAAATTGACTCAATTTAATATCTATTGGTCTATGATTTCAGTGAAGATGAGGTCGAAACTGAAACCGAGAGTGAAGACGATGGTATTGTCATGTCATATTGAACAACTCGTCTTTCCCATTATACCTTGTTTCCCTTGATGATGTTTTTCTTCGATTTTCATCCAGCTTGCTCTGTTAAAGACTCGAGATTGCACGGTGGTGAGGATCATACCCGTAGGACACTAGGAAACCAATCTGACTGCAGAAGCCGAATTTCAGGTAATATTTGTTTTCTACATATGTGCTTTTCCTTGTTAAAATAAACATTCTTCCATATTTTTCCAAGCTTAAGACCATATCCAAACTCATCTGCTGATTCTTCTTGTTCCCTTTCCCGTGCCCGTTTGCTATGTCGTATATATATTGATTTCTATTCATGTGGGCATGGGATGGCCTCGGTTCTTAATCATGCATGTGAATTTTGGATGATATAGAGGCAAGAGAATAAAATTCAACATGTAAAGCTGTCAAAATACATGCAGTGTTTATGGAGATAAAAATATGAGCGTAAGTAAGGTCTTAAGTAATTTTTTGTTATCTAATAATTTGTTTGTCTAAAGATGTTTTGTACGGTTTTGATGTTTCGATGTTCAGATGCACCCAGTTCGGGTTATAGGTTAAGACACAGGAGAGGAAAATCGGAAACTCTGCGTGCACAGTACATAAATACAAAGGATGTGAGGTTTGTCTACAAGATGCTCATGCTTAAATTCTAAGCCTTAAGGTGTTCGGGTTTTAATTCTTATTGAAACATATCGTTGTTGCCTACAGGGTGACAATAGGCACTTGGAATGTTGCTGGAAGACTTCCATCCGAGGATCTCGAGATTGATGATTGGCTTTGCACCGAAGAACCAGCGGATATTTACATAATCGGGTGAGTATTTCCTTTTGTTGGTGGATCTTATATCATTCGAGGTTTAATCTTCCACATCTTGTGGATGAATAAGACCCATGTGCACGTGCAAGTTATTTGAATACTGGTTTGGTTGTTGGATCTTTCATTTTCTCCGTCCAATATTTTAACACTCGATCTGCTTCGGACAGCTTCCAGGAGGTGGTCCCTTTGAATGCTGGAAATGTATTGGGAGCTGAGGATAACAGGCCGATTCCTAAATGGGAAGCGATCATTCAAAGAACTCTGAACAAATCTTTGGAACCTGAAAGCAAGCACAAATGCTATAGTGCCCCACCGTCTCCTTTGTTACGGACTTCTTCGGTTGCAGATGTATTAGCAGACGAAATAGATGCTCTGCCGTTGCAAATGATGTGTGATGAGTATCTGGAGACTGCTAATGGCTGTGACTTTGAAGAAAAAGATTTGAAAAAAGTTTCTGATATTGAACAAAATTTAAAGCTGAAGAGAATATATGGTGTTGATCTTGACACTAAGTTGGACTGGCGCAACCCCACAAGTTGTCTCTTCACATTCGAAATTGCGGAGAGTACTGAGCAGCACAGCTAGAATCGGCTTTACTCTGGCAGAGAACTCCATCTTCTGTAGTCCGCATCATGCGGTGTTAACAAGAAGCAGACTGAAAAGATCACACCATAGCTCTGGAAACCTGGAGTCAATGTTGTTGCATGAGCTACCAAAGCTAGAAGTTGTTGATTCATTCTCTGAAGTATCTGATGTGTTTCCGGAACAGGAGGATGATACCTTCTTAGAAGCACCAATGGAGCAACATGACGACTTTGGGGAAAGGTCATGTCTGAAGTACGTACGGATAGTTAGCAAGCAGATGGTTGGAATATACATATCTATATGGGTATGAAAGAGGCTGAGGAGACATCTAAACAATTTGAAAGTCTCTCCTGTCGGAATTGGTCTTATGGGCTACATGGGAAACAAGGTAATGTCAATATCGGGTGGCACTTAAACTATAGTTCATGGCTTCTGTAAAATACCTTTGCAGCGAATTATATCCGGTGGCATTGCTCTAGGGAGGGGGTGCTTCCACCGTTTCAATTTGATATTGAGCTTCTATAGTTCTTAGATTTGATGAATTGATGTCCTCCAAATTTGATGTGTTGCAAAAGGTATTTTTATTGATTGATTTTATGGTTTTCATTTTTGCAGGGATTGGTTTTTGTTAGCATGACACTTTTTCAATCCAGGCTGTGTTTTGTGTGTTCTCATCTGACATCAGGTCATAAGGTCGGAGCTGAACAAAAGCGTAACTCCGATGTGTATGAAATAATACGACGTACACATTTCTCATCTGCCCTTGATACAGGACAACCCCTAACAATTCCTCTCATGAGTAAGTAACTTACTAATCATTGCTGAATTATTGAGTAACTTTGATGGTTGAGGATTTTTCTTATGACTGTATTCTTCTTGATCAAACATGAAAATAATTTGTAAATGGCTGCTTTTGGTAACAGTCAGATATTTTGGTTTGGGGATTTAAATTATCGTCTCAATATGTTGGATGCCGAGGTGAGAAAGCTCGTTGCTTTAAAGCGCTGGGACGAACTAATCAACAATGATCAAGTGAGTATCACAGTGATCTAGTTTTACCTTAGCAATTAGCATACAAACTTTTAATAACAGAAGTTAATTGCTTCAATTCTGTTCCACAGCTTCATAATGAACTGAGTTGGGGGCATGTATTTGATGGATGGAAAGAAGGGGTAATAAACTTTCCTCCCACCTACAAGTATGAAATGGACTCGGATAGATATGTCGGTGAGATTCTGAGAGAAGGGGAGAAGAAGAGATCTCCGGCATGGTAAGTAGCAACTTTTGTAAAGTAGATGGACAAGAAATAAAATATCAAAGTGAGATATGGTTTCAGGAAACCAAACATTTCTGGCACAATGCCACTGATTATTCATAAAGTTTCACATTGTTCAGTTGCTTAGAATGTGCATTCATTCCCTTGATAGGTGTGATCGCATACTCTGCTCAGGAAAAGGCATAAAACAACTATGTTACCAGCGAGCAGAATTAAAACTCTCCGATCATCGACCTGTCAGTTCAACATTTTTGCTAGAAGTTGAAGTCTTGGACCATCGGAAGTTGCAAAGGGCTCTCAATGTTAGCACTGCTGCTGTCCATCCTGACCTTTTCTTTGTTGAAAACGAAGACTTCGAACTTTAGAAGGAACCAGGTAATAGAACTTAACAATTAACGAGTTACCAATTATACCTTTATGAATGTCCTCTCTGTGCTAGGAATCTGAACAAAGTTATTATTAATAAAAAAATATCTGCTCTTCTCCATTTACCTTCTGGATTCCAGATATTGGTGAAATTATAATATCATGTTCGCTTTTCATATGGATATGGCTTCTCCCGTGATATTTTTTTATTGCTCTTAATTTGGTAATCAATGATATACAATACTTGCTCCTTAATTTGGTAATCAATAATATCATGTTCGCTTTTCATATGTATTATTACAGATGCAGATTTAAGCCAATGAGATCGAAAAAAGGTGTCTTTTAATTTGGGAACACATTCCGAGATGCCACGAGAAAATTCAATAACATACCATTACAGGAAATATGGTAGCTACTTTGTGTCGAAGAGATAACTGTAGGATACTAAGTAGTTTGCAGAGGTGGGGTCAAAACTTGTCATGTTAGTGGGGCAGAATGTATAGAAACAAATTATTTTCTTCTTTCTGTCACAATTACTGTTCTAAGTTTATATTTCTTCAAACTCCTCTTAAAGGTTGAGTTCTAATCACAGAAATTTTGCAGAAATTTCAGCTTTACAGTTTAAACTTGTTGTATAATGCGCATAATTCAAGTTCTAGCATGTCCGGTTACTTTTATCTTGCTTGTTCTTTTCCATTTTTCCGTTGAAGGTGCAAAATACTTGGAAGTTTAAGCCAAAATTTGGTGATGTTATGAACTAAATTGGCACTTTCAGAAGTTCATTGAAAATTAAATAATGAAGGAAAAGGTTCAAGAGTTAGACAGAACCACAAATTGACTCTGCATTTATTGATTTGAATAACACCAACAAGAGCTTAAACTACAATATATGTGTTGAAACTTTTGTTCTTGAGTTCGAATCAGAACATTCGGACTGTAGCAGTGGCAAGACTAGTAGTAGTAGTGACAGAAAATAAAGACAAAGAACGGTTTGGTTGGTTTAGTTGTATCAACCTTGACTAAAGCGCTGAAAGGAATCTTTTAAAGATAAGTTGGCTTGAAAATAACAGAAGATTCATTAAAGGTACAAGAAAACCATAACTGCAAAACGTATATACAGATCGATATATGTTGCCGCAATATTCCTATCCCATGCAATATATATATCTATCTTGAGCTACATTATTTCTACATGTAGTATTCTTTTCATTTGCTTCAATGGAGATTACTAGAGCATTCTGTATATTCCTGGTTTTGGTTTTAAATGCAGTTAAAATTTCGTTGAGCGTCGAAGATGGACTACTGTATCTTGACTACTACAAAGAAACATGTCCCTTGGCAGAAGAGATTGTTAGCAGGAATTTCGAGATTGCAGTGCTCAAAGATCCTCGAATGGCTGCTTCACTCCTTCGCTTGCATTTTCACGATTGCTTTGTCATGGTTAGATTTCTTTTATCTGTTTCATCAAGTCATGAAACTAGTCATATTTATTTCTCGGTTTTCACAGTTTAATCGATGAATGTGATTCGGGGTGTCAGGGATGTGATGCATCAGTTCTTTTGGACAACTATGGAGACATCATTAGTGAAAAACAAGCAGGGCCTAACCTGAATTCTTTGCGTGGATTCAAAGTCATCGATGAGATCAAGTACATTTTGGAAGAGGCTTGTCCCCTAACCGTCTCCTGTACTGATATTCTAGCGATGGTGGCTCGTGATGCTGTCGCATTGGTATTCGAAACTCAGAGTATTTCTTTATGTTTTAGTATATATGTATGATCTAATATCGAACGATCTTTATAACCGAGTGTTCTGTTTCATCAGAGAGGAGGTCCAAGTTGGAAGGTCTGGTTAGGGAGGAAAGACTCCTTGAAAGCAAGCTTTGATGGTGCAAACCAGTTCATTCCAGCCCCAAATTCCTCTCTGGAGACTCTCATTGCCAACTTTAACCAACAAGGATTCGATGTCGAAGATTTGGTTGCTTTGTTAGGTATCTCTCTCAGTCCTGTATGTATGTATGTTGCATGTACATATACATGTATCATGTATGTTACAACACCACCTTAAGCTCAATTCTTTGATTAATGAAATGAACTGCAGGTAGCCATACACTTGGGAAGGCTAGATGTTTGAGTTTCAGACAAAGGGTGTACGACATAAACCTGGAAGAAAAGCATGACAGGTACCGAAGATACCGGACTTTCCGAAGAATCCTACGGACCATATGTCCGGAATCAGGAAGGGATGAAGCGATTGCACTGCTCGATTATGTAACTCCTGCGAAATTTGACAATCAATATTACATTAACATTCTTGAAGGAAATGGATTGTTGGGATCTGATAATGTGTTGGTGAATGAAGATCATGAAGGGGAGATAAAAAAGCTGGTTTGGGCATTTGCATCAAACCAAGAGCTTTTCTTCAGATCATTTGCGAGATCAGTTGTTAAGATGGGCAACATAAATGTACTAACTGGAATTGATGGAGAAATTAGAAAGAACTGTAGGTTTGTTAATCCTTAGGCCTTAGGTTTTTTCATTAAAGTAAAATTTTTAAAAACTAGATCATACTTGATTCCAAGGTACAAGGTAAATTTTATGATTAGTCCCTATATTATATAAATAATAAATTTAGTTTTTTACTCGAATTTAATTAATTTTAGTATTTATATTTTTCGAATTTTATGATTGCAGTCTTGACCCAATTGATATAAGAACAATATAAATATTGTTTTATCATTTTATTCTAGTATAAGGTAGTGACCCTATTCGGCAAACAACTCTTTGAGCAAAAATTAGAGATTTGAACTATTTTTAGAAGTTTAATCAGTTAAATCTGCTAATTAAATGTTTGGTAAATAGAAAATTGTAATAGCGAATTTGGGTAAAATCACTTTGAATTTTTTGAATTAGACGTTTGGATAAAAAAATTAATGACTCTATTGTCTTTAATAATTATAAAAATATTCTCTCAATAACATAATCAATAAAATTAAAAAAAAAATTCTATAAATAAAAAATTAACGTATACATCTAAATTTAATAACCAATAAAATTATATTCAAAATATACTCTTTTTTTTTATCTCATCGATGACTTTGGAGGAGAAGATGGCTTGTGCACAGATATCAAATCGAATCACATAGAAGGGTATGGTCAGGTCGCTGTAGTTTCCCAAGACCAGAAGCTGGATTGGTGCGACAAGCTCTTCCTTCTTCCCTTGCCTGTGCCCTTAAGAATTATGAGATTCTGGCCGATCAATAACGATCCTTCAATTTCATGGCCATAATAGGACATAGCTTTGATTGTCTGCAACTTGAGGTGTTTACAGCATTTCACTATCCAATCAGGGGTACTCAGATTGGTCCATTGCCAGAACTTGTTAAGGCGAACAAAGCGCTTTATAGGACTATAACACCTGAGGGGTTGCTGAGGCTGAAGCTGAGCTGCAAGCTTGATGGGAAACGTGTGTTGGATCAAATGAAGCTCTAGTTCAGTTTATCAGCTCTTTGTCCATGTTAAATACTTGGAACCTTGTTCTTTCTCTTTTGCAACTTCCATTGTCCTAGTTTCCAATGTTTGAAATGCCACAGACAGGGTTGTTGCCTTGTTGGATCAGGAAATTTAACCATTTCTGAACACTAATTCAATCATAATAAAACTTAATGGCAAAATTAAGCACCTATTTTATCCAAGAAATAATTTAGACACCTAAATGAAAAGGGCTTAATGGCAAAATAAGTACTAAACTATACATGGTGTTCCCTTGTGTTTTGGTTTTTCTACTTAGGTATAAGCAATTTATCATATGGCATTAATGCAGGGTCCCTTATAGATTTCCAAAGATTTGATGCCAAGAGGCCTCAAAAAGCTTTGAAATTTATAATAATAAAACAGGATATGTTTTTCAATAATTCATATAAAAGGACAAAATGTTCGGTTTTTGTATTTTAGAAATTAGAAATGATGAACAACAATCAAATGACGCTTTAAGAAATCAGCTAACGCATTAACGTGACAATGGTATAGATAGAGATAAAAGAATTTCTCCCAGCAGAATTTGAGACAGGTTTACAGCAATGGAAACAAAGGGCCGGAGCTTCGTTTCGATCGGTTCTTTACCTGTCGAGAATGTCCAAGCTCTTGCTTCCAAGAATCTTAAGAACATTCCATCCAGATACATCAGACCCGAGGTCAATTCGATGTAGTTTCTGCTGATGAATCTCTGCATATTCCTGTAATTGATAATTACAATAGGGTATAACTATATACCATGTAATTGTATGATCAACTTGTGCTGTTTTCAGGGCAAACTTCGAAAAGTACTTGATGGAGTTAAACAAGGTCAAGATTCATCTCATTAAGCTGATTGCCAAGAACCTGGGAACTGATGCTGAGATGCTTTTAAGCTTGTGCAGATTACAGATCAAGAGAGACGAGAAATGGGTGCCTGTTAAACCGATCCCCGGCAAATTGATCATCAATATTGGAGACATGATGGAGGTAACATAACAAGACTTTTAGACTTGATGTATTGTTTATGTAAATTTGTAATATGAATGCAGATTATGAGCAACGGGGAATATAAAAGCATAGAGCATAAAGTGGTGGTTAATCCGGCTGTCGATTAACCACTACTCTAAGTTCAGAATCTTTGTTATTATCAACTCTTTATCTTTGGCAATTTCTGTAACTATAGTTTCCAATATTTGAAATGTCAGGATCAATAATTTCAACCTTTAGTGAAAACTATATTTAAATAGATTCAGCCTATTCAATTTAATCCAAGGAAAAATTGTATTTGATTTTCATGATAAAATATGCAATTATTAAATCATTTTACTTGGTTAAAAAGAGATTTTTATATGTTAAATAGATAAAAAAAAAAAAATCAACTAACACTAACCGGCAGGCTTCAGAAAGAACACCAAATTCAATTTGTTGTATTACTCAAAACATTATACACCGAATAACGAGTCAATAATCAAAAACACAAAGAAACAGTCATAACCAAAGTTGTTGCTGCATTAAGTATTATATTTGTGATAAAAAATTGATTTTTCAATGAAAAGTACAAAAAAATCATCATTTTTAATCTATTCCTTTCTTTAAATCATTTTACCAAACTAAATAATGTAATACAATTACTTACTGCCATCACAGTCGCTAGTGGTGGTAGACTTTAGCACCGACAAAAATATTCTGTCCTTTTCAGCCTCTTTTTATATTTAATATTAAAAAATATTAAAAAATAAATTTTTAAGTTCTAATCTGAATCATAAATCTTAGAAAATACACACTACCTTAAATTTTATAAACCCTAAATCTAATTTTAATATGAGAACATAAATAAAAACATCAAAAAGAGTAGAAGATTTTTATTTCTTTAGCACTTTCCGACAGTGATATTATGTTAGGCGTAAATTTATGGACGAAATCAGAATTAAGAGTTTGAAAACAAAACATAAATATTGAGAAATAAAAATGATAAATTCATAATTATTTTATTTTTAAAAAATTATATTAAAACAAAATTTAGAAAAAATATGTTATGCGTGGTGGGGGCAAAAGCCCCTTCCGAGGACCAACGTAGGTCCCTCTTTGAGTAGATTGGATGAAGACATTCAACCACCTAACATTTCTCTTTCCATAAAGGAGAAAAACTAGAGAAAATCATGGACTTGTTGCTCGTGGATAAATTGGGAGACCTCATTTTGCCTTGTAATTGTGACATTGTAATGCACCAGCAACGCTTGGATAAAGTTTGGGATCCTCTGGCTTATTTCAAAAAAAAAAGTTTGGGATCCTCAATTGGCTCTCCATCACCACTAACAGAGGTTCCTGTTTAAGCTGCTGAACAAATTGGCTTGGCCCCCAACCATTTTTGTTTAGAACATGTTCATGAACACATTTTTTTTGAGACAATAACATGGAAGCATCCGACTGAAAAACTTCTAGATATAATAAACCCACTTACACAACCAACTATATTCGCATCCAGAGGACAAGGAACAAGTTTCCACGTGAACCATTGGATGAACTGAGGAGGAAGATGGACTTAAATAAGCAGGATGAGGCATAAAGTCGCAAGGTAGAGGCAGATTGTAGGGGCTAAGGACTGTGATGGTGAAGAATCTGCACCAAAAGAAATTTGTCACGTTTTAAAGATGCGAAGAAAATAAAGGTCTTAGGATATAAATACAATGATTGGCCGGCACTGTCCATTATTGATTTCCAAAGTTCAGATCCCAAAAGGAGTCAAAAAGCTCTGAAAAATAAATAACTAAAGAAAGGATATGTTTTTCAATAATTCATATAAAAAGACAAAACAGTAGGTGGTGTTTGTATTTTAGAAATAAGAAATGATAAACAACAATCAAAGGACGCTTTAAGTAATGCATTAACGTGACAATGTTAGTTACTGTTTAGCATATAAAACAGAAACCAAAATTTCCTCAGATCTGAACTCGAGACTGTTGTAGTACCAGATCAGATCAACATTTACAGCGATGGAAACAAAGGTGCAGAGCACGGGTCAGCAGTTTGGTTCTTTACCTGTTCAGAATGTCCAAGCTCTTGCATCTAACAACCTCAAGAACGTTCCGTCCAGATACATCAGACCAGAGGTCGAGTTCGATGTTGTTTCCGTAGATGAATCCCTGCAGATTCCTGTAATTGACATGAGCAAGCTAGATCATGATGATGATGAACAGAAAAAACTCCATTTGGCTTGCAAAGACTGGGGTTTCTTCCAGGTACCTAATCTAGAGTCCTAGAGGACCTAGACACATTTCTTAATGAACAGTAACTTTATTTTTGTACCTAAATGGACTTGGTAGTTCATATTTAATTGATGGGTGAAACAGTTAATGAATCATGGGGTAGCAGATGAAGTGATTGAGAAAATGAAGATTGACACACAAGAGTTCTTCAACTTGCCATTGGAGGAGAAGATGGGTTGTGCACAGATGCCGAATCACATCGAAGGCTATGGTCAAGCCTTTGTTGTATCAGAAGACCAGACGCTTGATTGGGGCGATATGCTCTTCCTTTTTGGCCTGCCCGTGCCCTTCAGAAACATGAGATTCTGGCCTACCAATCCCCCTTCATTCAGGTGAAATCGATGAAGATCCTTCAACTCCATGACTATAATAGGGTATACCATATATTGTCTGATCAACTTGTGCTGTTTTCAGAGCAACATTTGATAAGTATTCGGTCGAGTTACACAAGGTTATGATACATCTCATGAAGCTGTTTGCCAAGAACCTGGGGACCGGACCCGAGATGCTTTCAAGCTCTTTTGAGGATGGAATACAAGGAGTAAGAATGAACTATTATCCACCCTGTGCAGAGGCAAGCAAGGTTTTTGGTCTAGCACCACACTCTGATGCTACAGGCTTAACACTCTTGATTCAAGTAAATGAAGTTGAAGGATTACAGATCAAGAGAAACGAGAAATGGGTGCCTGTTAAACCAAAGCCTGGCGCATTCATCGTCAATATTGGAGACATGCTTGAGGTAATTACAAAATTTTCAAGCTATACATAGACTTGGACCTAATGGATTTATAATGTAATGTGCCTTAGGAAAGAGTAAATATAAATGCAGATCATGAGCAATGGAGAATACAAAAGCATAGAACATAGAGCTGTGGTGAATCCGGAGAAAGAGCGGCTGTCAATTGCAGCATTTCATAATCCGAAAACTGGTACCCAAATTGGTCCTTTGCCAGACCTTCTTAAGACAAACAGGGCACTGTATAGGAGTTTACCCCTTGAGGAGTTCCTGAGATTGAAGATGACCAGCAAACTTGATGGGAAACATATGATAAAGAAAATGAAGCTCTAATTCAGAATCCTGGTTAGGTTTATCAGCTCTTTGTCTACATTAAGTACTTTCGTTATCGTCATTTCCAGCGATTGAAATGCCAAAAACAGGATTGTTGGATCAAAAATTCAACCATTCGTGAAATCCGTATTTAAATAGATTGGATATTGGTAACTTAATGTAGAATTCTAGGACTGGAGTAACAAAGAGTCAATCTAACGGGAGCAGCAAACTTACCAGGTTGCAACTGTTTAAGCCACATTTGATATAACAGGGTCGGTCTTGGAAGCAACTAGGGGTCAACTTTCAATCGAATTTACGAAATTTTATTTAAAAAAATGGTAATTATTTGATTTTTTTTAAAAAAAATTGCCTATGAGAAGGTTTTTTTCGCATTGAGTCGAATAAAAAAATTCAATTTTTAAGAGTCCAGTCAAATTTTGTTCACCTAAAAGCAAGTGCAAGTAAAATTCAATTCAAAAGATCCATTTGTATTAATTTTAAATTATTCAAATCAGCTCAAGTTAATAAGTTTAAGTTTAATCCTTAGTTTATTTTTCAATTACTCACCCTTTATTTTAAATCTATTAAATTTGAACCACTTATTCTTAAATTACTATAGCTTCCATTCATTTTTTTCAAAACAAATTCTCATTTTTCTAACCAAATTAGTTTCTTTTTTTCAATTCCTCGTCCTTTATTTTAAATTTATTAAATTTGAACCACTTATTGTTAAAACGCTATAGCTTCCATTCATTTTTTCGAGAAAAAAACTCATTTTTCTAATCTGATTACTAAACTTTATAGTTTTTTTTTAATTTAATAATAGTTTATTTCTTCCGTTCCCTTATACTCCCACAAATATTTCAACCACAAGAATTCTTCATTAAAAATAACATTATGAATTCAGAGGATAATGAATTTATTAAATAACATGAAAAGAATATGAATATTTCGTAAACGAGTAAAATATTGTTTAAATTTAAATAAATTTATACTATAATATTATAAATAAAGCTTAAATCGAAAATAGGTGCACAAACTATATATTTTATTGAGATAAATATCTAATAAAATTTGACTGAAATAAGTGCCTATAACTTCATTCCGTTAGTGTTTTAAGGTAACAACATTAAAAATATTTATCACCTAATCAGAATTTAGCTCATATCTTTATTTTTATTTTTTTAAAACTTAATATCAAAATGAATGCTCAAACTATCATATTTTTCAAATTTAAGTGCTTAAACTATTTTTTGCTGTTTTTAAAAAAATAAGAGCTCAAATTACTTTTGTATTTTTTAAATGTTTAACCTATCATTTTTAGTCAAAGTAAGTACTTAAATTATATTTTTTTGTCAAAGTATTTTAACTTAACCTTAAAATTGACAAAAAAATAATTTAAGCACCTAAAAAGTTAAATAAGATCTAAAATAACAAAAAAAATAATTTAGACTTAAAAAAATGATAATTTGGACATTTATTTTTAATATTAAACTATTTTTATTAAAAAAGTTAAAAAATATTATTAAAAAGTTTAAGAATAACTTATAACCCTTCATGTTCATCGTTCGATTATCACCCTCTTTGCCGTTAAATGATTAAGAGAAATGAATGATCTCAGAAATAGCAACGGAAAAATGCGACAAGACAATTAACAACATCAATTTTGAGTTTAAGGTTTTAAAATTTTATAAATTTTAGAATTATTTTTGTGATTTTTTTAAATTTTAAGACATTGTTTGATTTATTTTATTTTTAGTTTATTTATAAAAACTAAATAAATAACAATTTTGTGGGTGATAAATTTTTTAACAGTATTATTTAAAAACACTAATAAAATAAATTTTTTAGCATTTATTTCGGCAAAAAGAACATTAGACACCTATCTCAAAAGTGTAGTAAATAATTTTGGGAAGAAGCTCAAACAACTCAACTTAAATTTTTTAAATTCTACCCCACTAACAAATTCTAATATAGTTTAAATCATAATATATAGATACAAACTGAAACATTAACTCAAATCTAAGATATAGAAACAAAAATTTAACTCAACTAGATCTAATAATTGCACCTAGGTAGAAGATTACACACTCAATACAAGGACAATTCGAATGAATATACAAATACAGGCTGAAACATTAATTCTAGTTTAAGATATAGAATCTGAACTCAAGTTGACAGCCTAATGATGAACCCAGAACGCAAATCAAAAAGAAAAGAAAAAGCACACAAGGTTTTAAAAGTAGTTCAAAGAAAAGGGCATCAGGTCTCCAAGGTGATAGATCATCATAAACGATTATCAGATGCAAATTACCCAACGAATATAGGAATTCATCAGTTGCCCAAAAGCATAGACATGACCCAAGAACAGTAGAATTGATAATTAAAAGAGTTGGCATACAAAAAGTGAAATATTACTTTAAGAGTGTAATCAAAACTAAAATATGAACAACCAAAATATGCAAAATAATGTTTCCAAATACACTGAAAGAGCAGGCATCAGGTCTCCAAGGTGATTTAACATCAAGATATAGTAACTCAGATGCAAATTACCCATTACAAGACGAGATTCATCACACGCCCACCACATAATTTCAGTGGAAACAAGTTCAACACATAAAATGTTTATCTAACAAAAATAGAAGAGGGAATTAAAAGCAATCAGAACCTGTCGGAACTTCAATGTAACATCAAACTAGTTCAGTGGACTATTGAATTTCTATCATCACATTGATTTTAATTCTTTCACACCCTTATTTAGAAGAAGAAATAAACGATCTGAGAAATTCCATTTTAACAAATTCAAAAAAAATTAAAACAAAATAGTTAAAGAGTGAGCTCAGAACTTCTTAGAGGGATTGTGTGACCATCACAGTAGACTCCTCTGGTACACATTATAATGTTCATCAACGCTACTTTTCAACAGAAAAAAAAAGAGTATAATTCTCAGGAGACAGCGGTTTGCCAAAGCGCAGGAGTGGATGAAACAGTTCAGAGAAAAGGGTGTTTACAAATCTCACCAAAATCACATTGTCTTGAAGAAGATACAAAAACATTAATCAAAGCAAGGTTAAATAGTGTACTCAGTTCTGAAAAGGTTAGATTATAATTGGTAATATTTAATAACCTATTGTAGAATGCTAGAACTGAAGTAACAAATTAACCATATCACGAGAGCAACAAACTTACTAGGTTGCAGCTGTTTAAGGCCCATTCGATATAACAGGGTTAAGCTGGAGAATACTCCTTCCACATTACAGAGAGCCGTTATACCAAATTAGGTCTAAATAGTTGTTAGAAGAAGCCACATTCAATACAAGGACAATTTGAATGAATATACAGGTACACACTGAATCATTAACTCAAATCTAAGATATAGAATACAAACCCAACTTGACTACCTAATGATGAACCCAATATGCAACTCGAAAAGAGAACAGAAAGCACAAAAGGTTTTAAAAGAATTACCAAGAAAAGGGCATCAGGTCTCCAAGGTGATAGCATCATATCAATTATCAGAGGCAAATTACCCATAAAGTATAGGAATTCATCAGTTGCCCAAAAGCATTGACATGACAGAAAAACATTTGAATTGATAAATAAAAACTAGTTAAAAAGCAAAACTTTGAATGAGTCGGAATACAAAAAGTGGAATATTACTTTAAGAATGTAATCAAAAAACCAAAATATACATAACAATCATAACTTTAGTGGTAAAGGAATGCAAAGATCTAGTTCAATCAGTAAAAAAAACTAATGTTTCAAGACACAATGAAAAGAGTGGGCATCAGGTCTCCAAGGTGTTTTAGCATCAAGAAATACTAATTCAGATGCAAATTACCCATTACAAAACAAAGATTCATCACACGCCCAGGACATAATTTCAGTAGAAACAAGTTTAACCCCTAAAAGATTATCAAACAAATATAGAAAAAAGAAAGAACTAAAAGTGATCAGAACCTGTCGGAACATCAATGTAACATCAAATAAGATCAGTGGATTGACAGACCATTGAATTTCTATCATCACGTCACTTTTAGTTCTCTCCTTTATTTAGAAGGAGAAAAGGGATATAAAAATTTTCATTTTAACAAATTCAAAGAAAAAATTAAAACAAAACAGAGACTCCTCTGGTACACATAGTAATGTTTATCAACACTTCTCTTCAAAAGGAATAAAAAGTATAATTATCAAGAGATGGTGGTTTGCCAAAGCTCAAGATTGGATGAAGCCTTTTTCAGAGAAAAGAGTGTTTGCAATGCATAAGTATTTATAACATATCTGAACAAGATCACAGATTTTCTTGAAGATATGAAAACATAAATCAAATCTAAAGTTATGGGAAAATATTGTACTCAATTCCGAAAAGGTTATATTATAGTTAGTAATATTATTAATAACTTAGTGTAGAATGCTAGAACTGAAGTAACAAATTAGCCATCTCATGGGAGTAACAAACTTATTAGGTTGCAGCTGTTTAAGCACCGTTCAATATAACGGGGTAAAGCTGGAGAATACTGCTTCCCCACTACAGAGTCTCATTATACCAAATTAGAGCTAAATAGTTGTTAGAAGAAACCACACTCAATACAAGGACAATTTGAATGAATATACAGGTACACAGTGAATCATTAACTCAAATCTAAAATATAGAATATGAACCCAACTTGACAACCTAATAATGAACCCAAAGCGCGACTCAAAAGGAGAAAAGAAAGCACAAAAGGTTTTAAGAGAATTAATACCAAGAAAAGGGCATCAGGTCTCCAAGGTGATAGCACCATACCGATTATCAGACGCAAATTAACAATAAATATATGAATTCATCAGTTGCCCAAAATCAGACTTGAGAGAAAAACAGTTGATTTGATAAAGAAAAACTAATTAAAATACCGATCTTTGAATGAATTGGCATACAAAAAGCGAAATATTACATTAAGAATGTAATCAAACGAAAATATAGATATAGCAGTAAAGGAATGCAAAGATCTAGTTCAATCAGTAAACAAACTAATGTTTCCAAACAGAATGAAATAGGGGGCATCAGGTCTCCAAGGTGTTTTAGCATCAAGAAATAATAATTCAGACGCAAATTACCCATTACAAAACGAGATTCATCACACGCCCAGAATAAAATTTCAGAAGAAACAAATTCAACCCCTAAAATGAGTATCAATCAAATATATAAAAGTGAAGGAAATAAAAGCGATCAGAACCTGTCGGAACTTCAATGTAACATCAAATTAGATCAGTGGATTGACATACCATTGAATTTCTATTATCACCTCGCTTTTAATTCTTTATCCCTTATTTAGATGGAAAAAAAGGTCTATGAAATTCCATTTTAACAAATTCAAAGAAAAAAATAAAACAAAATAGGAAAAGAGTAAGCTCAGAACTTCTTAGAGGGATTGTGTGACCGTCACCGGAGACACCTCTGGTACACAAATGATGTTCATCAACGCTAATTTTCAGCAGAAGAAAGCTTAATTTTCGGGATACGGCGGTTTGCCGAAGCCTAGGAGTGGAGGCAAATGTTGAGCGAAAAGGGTTTTTATAATGCAGGGTGAAACCCTAGTAGCCGCTTATCATTTATCAATGTGCGGCGAGATAACGAATTTCAAATATTTAAATTTTGGGTGAACTACTTTAATTACCACCTAACTGTGTTGAGGATTTAGATATGACCACGATACTTTCAGTTTTGTCATTATGACCACTTAATTATTTTAATGATATTAATCAAGCCACCTATTGTAAAAATTTAACGAAAAAAGTGACATGGCAGTTAAAAGAAATTTATATAATTACATATTTGATCTTCATTATTTACGCATTCTATCAATTTAGTTTTAATTTTAATTTAATAAAATAATTTAATTACTCAAGACTTTAACTGTTTATATTTGGTTTAAAGATAAACTACTTAAATAACCACCTAACTATGGGGTGATTTCAGTTTGACCATCATACTTTCAATTGTATAAGTAAGACCACCTAAATATTTAATTGGTATCAATCAAGACACATGTCTTTAAAACTTAACGGGGGTGACATAACCGTTAACAAAGTTTTGTATAATAACATAGTTAGTCTTTGTTACTTGTACATTTTATTAATTTAATCCTAATTTTAATTAGACGATAATGCATGTCACTTGTTTGGTGGAAAATAAAAACAAGATATTTGGATTATGCAAGATTCGGTCTTGGATTGTACCGAGAAAGAAGAGTACGCTTATGGCTAGGCTGTGCATAAAAAGTGTGATATGAATTGCAACATTTATTACATACGTTAAATTGTAGCCAATGTCATAAAAAAATGAATTAAGGAACTTGAACATAAAACACTTAGAATACATAAAAACACCTAAACTACTAAAAGAAATCTAATAATTTATTTATAGTTCACAATATTATATATATATATATTAAAGTATAGTTAATGTATGATTTTAAATAAAAAAAGTTTAAAATTTTCTGTATTTCTAAATTTAGTTTTTTATTTTAAACATTTATTTTTATGATTTCATATATACAATAATTGAATTGAGTTATTAAAATTAATTGATAATTTTTATTTTTATTAAAAATAAAAAATTTTGATTCAATTATTATATATATACATGTTGTGTATTATAATATGATATTTCTTTTTTACCTATTTTTATTATCCATGCTTTGCAATAGATTAATTACGAATATATATATTTACCACAGTAATCTCTTTAATTTATATTGGATATGGAACAAGAGTGATTAGATTAAACAGATTTAAATTTCGGTAACCGACCATGTTGAGTTAATTCCACCACACGTCCTTAAATTATGATATTCATTCTAAATTGATCTCTAAACTTTTAAATATTTCAATTTTAACCTCAAACTATGAGATCGATATAAATTGATCCCCAAACTTTTGAGCATTATAGTTTCATCTTCAAGCTATGACTCTCATTCTAAATTGGTCCCGAAACTTTTTGAACATTCTAATTTCATCCTCAAACTATCAGTATATGTTAAAGCATATCTTATGTTAATAAAATCGTTACAAAAATGTTAATTGTCATGAAACACTGATGTATATGTGTAAACGATAATTGATGATGATATTGGAATATTCAAATAGTTTGAGAGCCAATTTAGAATGAGGGTCATAGTTTGGGGATGAAAATGGAACATTCAAAAATTTGGGGACTAATTTATAATGAAAATTATAATTTGAGGATTAAATTAGAACATTTAAAACTTTAGAGACCATTTGAGAATGGAAATAATAGTTAGGGATGTATGATGCAATTAACTCGATTATGTTCAACTCTAACAAACTTTTAGGTTTTAGAGTCCTAATAAAAGTAGTTGTTAGAGTCTTATCCCAAGTACTAACCTTCAAGTTATATCAATTTCTCAGGAGATTTGATATGTGATAGATGACAATGATCAATGGCAAGAAAACATTGGAGCGGGAGGAGGACAGGTTGAGTGATCTACCGGATTGCCTTCTTCATCACATCTTTGGTTTTATTGATTTCAAGTATTACGTTCAAGCCAGTGTGCTCTGCAAGAGATGGAAACTCCTATGGACTTCCCTTTCGGACCTGTACTTCAATGGATGCGAAGGAACCGGCACCGTCTTCTTCCACCAGTTCGTGTTCGAGGCGCTGTCTCATCGTCTTGGAAATCCCAAGTATCCACTGAACAAAGTTAGGTTGCATCTCAAGCGGGGTACACGTTCAAGCTTCTTGAAAAAAAATCACAGCGTATATGGGATCACACAACGTCCCGTGTTTCGATCAGAACTCATGTTTTAACAGCCAAGATTTTGCAGCTTGTTTCAACCGATCCCAGTTTCCGAAAACCATCGAGTTGACACGGTACCATATAGTTCCATCGCAATCTGATTGTCAGTCGACATGGACTTGTATTTACACGAATGTTATTTTTGCCCGCAGAGCATGGTTTTTCAATTGTTTTGCAAACTGTGTGAATCTGAAGGAACTGCACCTACATAAGTGTCGCTTTCCAGGCCGAGCAGTTTTGGATATATCGTGTCCTCAACTTGTCAACTTGGTTCTAACTGATTTGAAGGTAAATACCAGAGATCCGGCCGACAATAAATTCGAGCTTAAAGTTTCGGCACCAGAACTGCTATCTTTTAGTCTTACATTGAGGAGGCCTCTGTATTTCTCTCCTTCACACCTTCCTGCATTGGACAATGTGGATATTCGAATTCGTTCACTGAATAACTTAAAAATTCTCAGCTTTGGACGCTTGATCGGTATGTTTCAAGGGCTTCGATGTGCACAATCTGTCAAGATTTGCTCTAAAATCATTGAGGTATGTAGAATTAAAATTCATCTGTTTTTTCTACATATAATTATAAATGTACTTTATATGTGTGCGTTTCCTATTTGTCAGATGCTTACCATGATTCCTGGTGCACTAGAAAAGCAGACTTGTCCATTTAGCAGACTACAGTCTTTGACAATTACATGCGACGGAAGCTCGAATTACGGCAACGTTCCTGCCAGTGTGATGGCTTACTTTCTTGGCAATTCTAGAGCTATGGTGGAAAAGTAAGACACATATTTTCAGAACTTACTTAATTGCCTAGTTATGTAGAAATTTTTGACTTTTACAACATTAGAAATATGTGTTGGTAGACAGACTAATATATGCTTTTCTCTGTTCCATGTTTTCCCTATAGCTTCTGGTTTTTGTTCATTCGTATCTTGTCTCGAGAAATGAATGTTCCGCACAGAAATACTTAACATACATACATTAAGGAGCGAGGCAGGCAGTCATTCGATCATCTTTGAGCAATGTGCCATAATGCAGAAATGAAATATCTTTACATTTTATGACTAGCAAACTATACTTGATAGTACATCCACTAAAGTATTAGACATTAAACATTACCAATCATTCTCATTTCGTATTTTATCACAATCATATCCAATTGCATAATATATGCTATATAGTTTTTAAACAATGACGTTTGAATTTTATTAAACATCGTAAAAGATATTACAAATACAATGCATCGAAAAAAGACTAATCCACTAAAAATCTCATATTGATGCACAAAAAAACAAACACTTTCATAAAGACCAACATACCATCAAAACCCAAAAATCGGGATGAAAAAGGAGTAGTGGGCAAACCAAACTATCAGGTAAATTTCCCCTACTATACAATTCTATGATGAAATGTAAGATTACATTTAGAAATAATATTATTGGAACGTAACATTACCTCACACATTACTAGAAAATGTTGCATTACTTGTTTGATTTATTTGGTAGGTATGTAAAATTGCAATGTTTGGTTGGAGAATATAGAATTAATTGGAAGTAAATTTTACCAGCTTACCCTTATGAAATATTTTCTTTTTAACAAGTTAAAATTTCAATTATTAAATTAAAAATATTTATAAAAAAATATAGAATTATTTTCTTTACAGTGTCTAAAATTTACAAAAACTTTATATTTATAAAATTTATAATATTAATTAATATATTAAATCATTTTAAACATATATTTTATACTTACATACCATTGTTCCCTTTAAGATTATTTTTTTGTGAATTATCAAATTCCAAACGTTTAATATGTTTAAATTTTTAATTTTTATTACTTTTGACAATTTGTCAAATGAATTACAACAAATAGTAAATAAATCTAATAGTAGTAAAATAGTAATAAAAACAAACTAACCGACCAAAAAAATTTAAGATGAGAAATAACTTATAAATCAAATAATAAAATTATTAAAATCAATTCTTAACTCAATCACTCTCAAGCAACATATAATCTCGTTCTATAACTCTGAAAACATCATAAATACAATATTAATAAGAATAAATTAAATATTACAATATTATTTAAATATATGTAACATCATATATATATTAAACTATTATTAAATAAAAGTATTATTATCCAAAAAATGAAGAAATTGTGTAATAACTAAGAAAATGACATTCCCACCATTTGAGAGGAAAAAATTACTATTGAGAAAAAAATCTTTCTCAACCAAACATGGGAATGTAATCTCGGAAAAGATTGTCACCCTTAGTAATCATATTTTCTACGAACCAAACAGACTTTAAGGCTAGTGGAAAGAGTAACAATGAAATTAAAAATAAAACTAAATTGATAGAATGTATAAATAATATGAGTTAATTGTGTAATTATATAAATTATTTAAATATCATGTCAAAAAATCTGTTAACAATTAAAAATTAATAGCTTGATTAAAACTGTTATAATAATTTAGTGATTTAATTAACAAAATTTATAATTTAATGGCCTACGAGACAGTTTACATGTAAATTGAACTTGTGTAATGAACGGACGAAGACCTATTTGTATATAAAAGCATAATAAATACTCTCTCCGTCCCATTTAAAACATCCATTGTTGATTTTTTACGTAGTTTTAGAAAAAAATTATGTAAGAAAGATGATGTAAAATAATTAAAACGACAATTTTATCATTGAAAAGTTGAATTTTATTTTGTTGGGAAACTAAAAAGGGTATAAAGGGAAATATGCCTTTTAAAAGTTGTTGATTTTTTCAACGAAACATTTTAAGTGGGACAATTTTAAAACACAAAATAAACATATTGAGTGGGACAGATGTAGTATATTTAATAGTTACTATTATATCAATATTATTAAAATTTTAATTTTAAACATATGGTCGAATTTGATCATATATTATAAAAATAATTTAATAAATATTATTATATAAATGTTACTTAAGATTTGGTCAAATTTAACCAAATATTACTAAAATAAAAAAAATATTATCATATAATTTGACCAAATCAAATAATTTAACATAATTGATGAATTTTTTGTAATTTAAATAAATTGTTGATATGATATATAAGATAGATATTGTAATATCAACATGTAGTATATGTATATTATTACATGATCTGTTAGTTTAAAATTATTAAAAATTCTCAATAATTTTTTAAAGTAAATGGTTAAAAATTATTAGTTGACGCCTTCTTTATTAAGTTGTGAGTTCTAAACTCATTAAGAACAAATTTTCCTTTTCTCGTAATAATTGTTTAAAAAAATTATTAAAAGTTTAATATTACTCAAAAACATTTTTTATCAAAAATGGTTTAACTTAAAAAAAATAGACTAAATTAAACTAAAATTAAAAATCAATTTAACAAAAATGTGTAAATATTTTTTTTGAACTGATTTTATTTAAAGGGGAAAAAAATTTAAAAAAATATTTTTATTAAGTCTTAAACTCGAAACTAAAAAAAAAAAAACAAATGAACAGTTCTGATTAACCGGTCATCAATGTTTGTCGAAAAAAATGTGAATGTTAAAAGCACTACATTAGTACCGGTGTTTTCTTTTAAAGTTGGACCCATCTATTTGAAGAGTGTCGGGCGGGTCTAATCTCGTGGGTCACATTCACTATTTGGGAAAGTTTCAAGCTTTCAGGTTTCAGCCGAGAGAAGCCTCCCATGAAAGGCAAAAGTTTAAAGCTTGGAGCCTCGATACAAAATTTGGGTCTTTGAATTCCCCCCCCCCTACAAATTAACAAAAGAGAGTAAATTCATCGATACCCATCAGAGCTCAGATAATGATATGAGTATGGAAGAGATTGTAGAGGAAACCAATGCAAAACATGGAAATCTGGTGGAAATTACTGTCAAAATCATTGGCCCTGCTCGCCCTTCTCGCCTCCATGTCCCTCCTTCCGTCAGAGTACGTTTCACTCAGTTGTTTTCTATGTATTTTCATGTTAATGTTATGTTTTTGTTATGATCTTATAAAACCGGTGTCTTTTTTCTTCTTCTTTTGGCAACAATTATGAGTCATTGTAGAGCATCGTGGCTGATATAAGATTGAAGGAATTGAATTTCTTTACCAATCTGACTTTTAAGTCTAGTTTCTATAGTTGAAGCCTTTGATATTTGATTTCCATTGTATCATTGTATCTTAAACAAAATTGGGTGATCCAGTTATATAACTATGTATCATTCTATGATTGTCAACATATGTATGTATGTATGTGCTGGGTCAATTTAAGCATTATTTTTCACTTTAGTTCTTATAATGGAAAGAGATAGAGTCTCGAAAGGCTTGTTAGCTGAAAGATTGGCATGCACTCTGGTATGCATATACTTGTAGAATGGACTGACACCAATTTTTCAATTATCTTTTTATGGATTTTGAGTTCTTGTGGATGTACATTGAACATCAAGGTCCATAGAGAGTACATGGTATTTGATCATATTATTACTTTTCCAATATAGTTTGAAGTTATTTCTCTGCTTCAACTTACAATGAATTAAAAAAAAATATCTTTGCTATACAATATGGAGTCCATTCCTATGCATTGAAAAGAAAATCGTTGTGGGAATTTTATGTTACATTTTCCTTTTCATGTTGTAGCATGTGTCATAGTGATGAGAAAGAAACTTGGTAAAAGTTTTCTAGTGACATTACACATGTTTATGAGGTGCTTGTATTTTTATCAAAATTAGGTTCAAGATTTGAGAAAATTGATAGCTGGAAAGAATCGTTTACCAGTAGACAATTTGAAACTAATCTTGCAAGGGAAGGTGTTGCATGATCGTGAAGATGAAGATGACATTTACATACAACTCAATGATGGTGGTATTGATTCTTGGCTTTTTCTCAGTAGTTCGCTTTCACTCTATGCAACTATTGTTAAGGCTTTGCTTGGTAGGATGGAAAGAAAATCTGAAAGATGGGAAATTGAAGGTGTAGAGAAGTAAAAAGATAGAAAATATATTTTTTCTTCCCATTCATTGCTTGGTATAGTTGAAAAATTGGAGGAAAGAAGATGAATTTTTTTAAGAATACATGATTTTGAACACTTAATTGGCATCTGTCTTATTTTATATTCTCTTACCATTCCAATTTGGAATGATTTGTTTTTATGCATAAGATGGAAAATTATCATCTTTTATATTTTATTTTATACCCCACACAGTTCTTTCCTACCAAACACTCTTAAAATTTCTTCCATCCTTCCACTTTTCGCCTCAACCAAGAACTCCTTAATTGCGGTAGGGGAAGAAATTAGTTTCATTCCAAGCCCCTCACTTTTTCTAATCTAAATTAATGTTCTATTTCCATTAGGAACAAAATAACTTGCTCAATTCATGCCTACGGCAACCCTTTAATTTTGCTCTAAATAACCAGGGTCTCTGTAATTTTCTTTTTTATGAACCTGGTTAGTGTTAGCAGCTTTAGCTATTAATATGTTGGCACTGTACCAATTTTCTAGATTCGCTCATTGTTGCTGTCAAACCAAAGGCACCAACTGGACTTGATATTGATGACGATGAGGAAGATCTGGTATGACTGAATTAATAGTTGCTAAACTGAGCTTGGATACCACCTCAGTAAACCAAGAATTTTCATTGATAATTTTTTCCCTCAATTCTTCCAACAGAAATTTCAGCTTCCACAATCAACAAGCCGGTGGAAAAAGAAGCTTTACTCCTTTTTACATAATAAATTGAGGCTTCCTGGTGAGAATCCACTTGAATTGAGCTGTTGTTATTTTTCCTAGTAAGAGTTCACTTGCTGACTATCCCTTATATGTCTTGTAGATATCCTTTTGATGGCAATTTTTTCTCTCGGTCTCAAAGCATGGTTTCTTATTATTTTATGGTTCATAATGGCACATGTTGCCCATAAATGGGATCTTGGACCATTATATGTAAGTTTGCTTTTGTCTCTTCAATACTGCTTTTTACTTATGTTGAATGTATCCAATTTATATTTGTATCTCCACAAGACATGTAAATATATATATATATGTATATTTTTTAAAATGTATCTTTATTTACTTAAAATAAAACAGATGGCAGTGCAAAGTCCGAGATGATGGCTAAGACTATTTAAAGACATGGATAATATATTAGACTTTCGCATGAAATGTTTATTTAGATCATCCAAAGCATTTGCATTATGATAGATTATCATTTTTTCTTGGCCACCCCTTTTGCTCAGATACTTGGAACTGGCTTCTGTACAATTTTCCTGAATCTTGGACGGCGGCAACCTGGTGATGTCAGGTATCCTCTTGCTTCTAGTGACTATGGTAGCAAAAGTTCATGAAGTAAACTAGGATTATAACATATAAAGTGATACATGACTATTGACTCCCCATGATGTCAGATATCCTCTTGCTTCTAATGACTATGGTAGCAAAATTTCATAAACATAAGATACTAACAAATAAACTGATCTTTTCCATTCCAATTTTTACAGTGCCTATTCCATCTTCAATGAGGATTTTAGAGAGCTTCCTGGGACCCTGAATGCAGATGCTATCGATCGAGATATAAGGACAGGTCAGTTTTGACCAGTATCACACTCTGTGGGATTATCAAAATTATTACATTGTAGGTGTGTTTTCCATCTTAAGCAACACAAAATTGTAAAGACTTCTTCCAGGTATTCCTTGTTTCCTTTATAGAAACCAATACTTTCTATACTCTATCTTCGTGAACCAATCTATCTCAGTGCAATACCATAGTCACCGATGAGTTTTAAGTTGTGCTGCAAGACATTTGTATCTAGCCTTGTGATGTCTTGTGATTTTTTTATGATGACAGTCTGTTAAACTCGTTCAAAAACAGTGTTGAAAATGCATATTTGTTTCTTCAGAGGTTGCTCAACTTGAAAACTACATGCTACTTTCAATTTTCAAAAAAGATAAGTTCACTTTTCTTCAAATATTGGTGGTATATGTCAGCAATGGTTTATATAGTTTCCAGGAATAATCCACTGTACTGTAGTCTGTAGTTTGTGATGGATAAGATATGCTCAAATGATGACATTGGTTAGTCTACTTGAAATACTACCCAAATGTTCAAATGAATAAGATACCCTAAACATATTCAGATATAGTTATGAGAATATATCCCTCAAAGGATCCTCTATATACATGAAAATAACTTTTTTAAAAACTAAGCATACTGGTATTTTGCACTCACCCAAATTGGAGTAACATAATACATTACAAACACACACATTGAGAGAAAGAGACCTGAAGTGGTTCTCAAGGGCCAAAATAGACACAACAGCAAATTCACACCCATTTTCCTACGTGTAAAGAATGGCTTGAGCTGGCCTTGTATGTTCTAGACCGTGACAGCTTTACGGCTTTACACGAGGCAGAAACATTCTTAAATTTTTTTTTCTTGACAAATCTTAAATCTAATCCTAATTCTGCCTAGAGGGGGAAAATGATTTTTCACCGACTCACCTACGTGTAAAGAATTGCGTTTTATCCCTAGAATCTGCAATATAGAGGCTGACTCCCTCGCTAAAGGTGTGTGCTTGTAATGGTGCCTCTCGTCAAGGCTTATTACGAGCTGGGCGTTTCAGGATTTGATGCTTTTTGTGATTAGAGTTTCTTACTTATGATTTGATCTCATTCTCTTGTAATGACATAGCTTTGGTGCACTTTTTTTCCTCCAACTAAATTTTAGAGAGGTTTTTAACGAAGCCCGAACTATGTCTCGGTTTTCGGCTTCGGCTGATGAAATAAAATCTCTTGCTACATATATATATATATATATATATATATATATAATCTTGTCTGCTTAAACCCATTCATTTCCTCTCCATACATTTGACTAAAACAAACCATGCCTTGCTTACCATACCGTTTGTTGACCAAGAAAACAAGCACTAAATTGTAAACCAAATCTTCTTGCATTCAAACTTCTAATTGTTTATTTAATGTTGAAGGTTTGAAGTGGATGATTTGCCTGTCATTGCAGCTTTTTTCATGCTGAAACATGTCTGGTACATGAATCCTTAGTGTCTTTTTTCTTTTTAAGTGTATATATATACATGAGTGAGTCGCAACACTTTAATCTAAGGTTAAAAAAATCACAACCGAAATGTTAGAAATACGAAACTTAAAATATTATCACACAATTTAAATGTTATACTTTTTTATAATATTTTAAGTTTTGTGTTTTTACACCAAGTTTTGAAACTTGTTGAAAAATCACTAACATAAAATATTATCAAAAAGTAAAATATTTTAAGTTGTGTGGTAATATTTTAAATTTCATATTTTTTAATATTTTAATTGCGCTATTTTTAGCCTTAAATTAAGTTGTACCGCAGACTCACCCTTATATATATATAAACAATGATGATTAAAGAAGACTTTGTGAAAAGTTGTCTCGTTTGTCTTATCCGGCAAAATGTGGACTAGTATTTGGAGGCTTCTTTTTGTTTATTTTCCAAAAGACCAAATTATCAATGGCAAGATTTAATAATTTTAACAAAGGGATTCAATTAACATCTTTAATTTAATCCTAATTTAAGAAATAAAGTTGAATGAATTTCAAATTTGAATTGAATGTTTGATTAAATCAAAATCTATGTATTATATTATACATTCGATCAACATTATACATAAATTTACGATTTAAAATTATAAATGATATAAAATTTAAGATTATGAATGTTGATATTGAACTCAGATTCCCACAATCCCACCCCACTTCTATGGGAAAGAAACTTGTCACATCTCCATTATAGGGGCTGATGCAGTGTGGAAGAGACTATTTGTCTACCTGACTAAGGACCCGTTTTTAGTTACTACTCGAGTTTTCAACGTTCGTTTGTCAGTCATTTTTTCGCTAAATGATAATCAATTTGATTTTTTCGCCTAAAATGGCAGTTGGAAAATCCGGCTTAAAACTAGTAAGTTACAAGTACAACATACAAATTTTTCTTCAACATTTTTTTAAAATAGACAATCGAACTCGAACCAAGAATTAAATATAGATATTTTAAAACTTTAGTATATTTTTTTATTATCAATTCTATCGAAGTTTAACTGACAAAATTCTCTAAAATGAATATAAATGAACTCGAACTTTTTATAAATTAACATTTAAAGTTGAAGTCTTAACTTTTATCTTTGAGCTATATTTCTTTTAATTTGTAAAATGAATGAATTAAACACTTGTTAATGTAAAATTATATGAACTCAGCTTTGATATCTTTTCAGTTTTGAGCACCTTTTTCATTCATTATTATTGTAGAAGATAAACCATAAAATTATTTATGAGTCTTAATGCAAGCCTTTTATTGTATCTTTTCCCTTTTAATGAATTTAGAATGAAGTAGTAGCTTCCATCACCCCCACTTGCCAACATTTTATTTGTTGGTTCCCACTCGTTTGGGAATTTTTTGAGTTTGTGTTTTTTCACAAATTTAAAATCCGAATTATTGTTTTATTCACCGTAAATATTTGAGTTATAAGAACAATTTATCTACAATGTGTGTAAATGATAGTATTATGCCCCTGTTAGAGGTGTATGAGTTGTAACAAAATAATATTATATTTTTAGGTAATAATTTTCGATTAATTGTAATCAGTTTAATATCATTCCCCGTTAGAAATTTATGTATTTGTATAATTTTCGTATGTATATGAGTTTATAATACGTTTACAGTAAAAGGGATGAAAAAGTGTTTTGTCCGACTCAAGATGACATGGAAGTTAGGTTAGACCAATAGGACCAAAGACCACTTTGGCATCATAATTTCGCCATTTCTTTTTTATTCCTTAAAGCGGCATCATTCTTTCGCTCCGCTAGCCAACTAGGGGCGATAACGAGTAGACAGTTTGAATTCGCCTCATTTTTCTAAAATTATTTTTATTAAAGTTTTAAAAAATAACACGAAAAAAATTTATTTAGAAAAATATAATATTTATTTTTAAAGTTTACAAATAGTTATAATATATTTTTTAAATTATATAAGTCTACAAAGAGAATTTTTTTTAAAGTATTTAACTATAATAACGGGTTAACAATACCGAAACATACAAGTGCATATGGAGTATATATATATATATATATCATTATTTTGAGTCTGTTTACGAGTTTTTTGAACCGAGATTGAGCCGACTCGGCTTGATTTGTTAAGGTTTTTAATCGAGCATAAACTTAAATCAAACTCACTCGCACCAAACTTTGATCAAACCAAGCTTAAGTAACTTGCGAGCCGATAAGACTAATTATCACCCCTAGTTGCAACCATTGAACACGAAACCAATATCTCCTTTAAATCCTTACATGTAACTGAAACCCTGTGGCACAGATTTAGTATACTATTATTTTGTCTTGTTGTAGTTTTGAAAAAAATCATTTGGAACATAAAATACATTTTTTTTACAAGAAATCAAATTTTATTAAAAAATTATAACAAAACACATTTTAAACACGAAAAAAAGCTTAACGACTATGCTCATTAAAAAATTTACAATAAAAAAATAAAACATGAAAATTCGGAAAGCTTGAAAAGAACAAACCAAAACCTTCACCTGAGAATAGCCTTCATCATATATAGAAATTCAAAAAATTAATTTTTTTATTTTTATCTAATTAGACGCTTAAGTAATGATGATCAACAAAAACCAATCTTGTATGTTGTTCCGCTAATAGTTTTAAAAACAACGGCAAACTGTCGTAAAGAAGATCTATCCAATACGACACTAGCAACATTCTTTGATTAAAGACATGCATCGTGATGATCGTTACACGAACGTCAAACTACTGCAAATATAAATGTGAACGGTGTAATAAAACAGACGAAAAACGTGCTACAAAGACAAACAAAACAAAACGTAACAAAATGTGAAAAAAGAATTAATCTAAAGTAAGATGATTCTTGCTGGGAACAACAATAAATAAAGAAAATAGGAAAAAAATAAATGAAATAAGAAAAATTATCAACGGTCGGTAACCAACATAAAATTAGTGTTGTTGTCGACAACGAAAAAGAAGATAGAATAAATTAAATTTTAGTTTAAGTTTGATAAATTTTTAATTTAGTATTTTATTTTTTAGATCATATTGATTATTGAATTTTTGACACATGACATAATTTAAGAATCTCACATAATCTAAAAGATGAAATTGAAAATAGTTGTCAAGTTCATAAACATGAACAAACAAAGCTTAAAGATAAAATTGAAAAAAGTTGTCAAATTCATGAACTAATATGAACAAAATAAAACTTAGAGATTAAATTGAATTTTTTATCAAGTTTAGAGAAAGAATTACTTTACCATTTGAAAAAAAAAACTTATATAAGATCTTATATTCTTAATAAATAATTGGGCGGTGGATTGAGATCGTCGACCCTTTTATTTCTCCATGTCATTTTATTTATTTTTTCACCTCGCTACAATTTATTTTCGTATATATTCTAATTTTTATTTCCTTTTTCTTACAAAAATGATTGATGTTTTTGTAATATATTTTATCATGCTTTTATAACTTTTTATTTTGTTAAGGTTAGATTCGTCATCAATTAATGTTTATTTAATTTTTTTATTAATTTTTTATGTTTGACTTTTAAATTTATTTTCTCATTTTAACACGTACTTGAGTTGTAATAAAATCATATGTCAATGTATTATCATATTAATGTTAATACTCATTCTTCACTATCGACAATAGTTTTTGTTTGTATCTTTTCATTTTCTTAAATTGTTTGGTTAAATTTTTAATTATTTTCTTGTATAGTCCAATTTTCATGGTATAATGAATAATATATTTTTTCTAAAAATTTTAGCACATAGTTAAAATATAATTTAAGAAAAATATTTTGATATACAAGTATGTTAATTTTAGTGTTTAGAAGTTTAGTTGGATTTAGATCGTGAAATTTAGAGTTAGAATTTAGACTTTAGGGTTTAAAGTTTAAGATTTATGGTTTATATTTTATAGTTTAACTACTTGTTTTTGACCAAAAATAGCATAAGTACTAAAAGCAAACAAATGACATGGGCTGAATTTTCTCATTAATAAATGAGTTATATTTTGATACAGAAGCTGTGTAAAAAATTACACAATCTTTATATTTAAGCTATAAAATCTAAAATCTAGATCCTTAACTCTAACGTCCTAAAACCTAAATCAAACTCTAAACTGTAAACTCTAAATTTTAACCATAAACTTCAAATTCTACATCTTATAACCTAAATTTCTAAACTCTAAACCACAACTTAAATTCTTAATCTTAAAATTAAAAGATTTGTATAAACTAAAATTTATACAATCTTATGTATCAAAATATTTTTCATAATAAATAATGAGGTAACGGTAATAAATGAACTTTGGAGGGAAGTAAGCAGGTAAGTGTGAATGAGTTCGAGCGGGTGGGGTCAAGCTTTATGGAATTTTGTGGGAAGCTTCAGACAAGCAACCTCAGCACTTTCGGCGTATTTTTTTCTTCTTCTTTTGAACTTGTGCCTTTGTCTTCAACTCCAACCCCTATATATTAGACACCCCATAAATCTCCGTTTTCACTCCTACTTCTCTTCTCTAGTCACTTAATTCATACTAAAACATTACAAATTTTGCATTCAACCCTACATTCCAAGCACTTTTCCCTACCAAATGCCCCGATTTCACTAGAGATTAGGCTCCAATTCCCGAACTTGTATTTATCTCTTATTGGTCTTGCTTGAATTATTAATAAGCTGATTGTAGAGTTGAGTCTGTATTGGATTCTGGGTACAATTTATAATCAAACTTGTTTTTCCATCTAACATTATTTTGGGACAAAAACTTTGAGGGGGGGGGGGTGTGCTACTTTCACTGGCAAGTTTATATTTCAAAGACAATGATTCTTCCATTCACCGGGTGCATTCTGGGGAAATTGTACTCGGTTCATGAGAAGAAATCCAGTGTTGATAAAAGCTTTTACTTTTGGATTTTCCAGATTTTTAATACATACAGCTTTGGCACTTAGCCGCGGACTTCTCATAGTTTTTGGCTCTGTTTTTTGTTCTGTTTCACCTTCTTTTCATTTTTGCTAGTGTATTCTTTAATTTCCTTAACTGGGGACTGAGGAAATGGGAGGGGCTTCATTGCCGCCGGGTTTTCGGTTCCATCCCACGGACGAGGAGTTGATAGGTTATTACTTGAAAAGAAAAACTGAAGGACTTGAAATTGAGCTTGAAGTGATTCCTGTGATTGATTTGTACAAGTTTGATCCTTGGGACTTGCCGGGTAAAATTTTGAATTCACTGCTTTGTTTTTGTTGGAGAAATTAGAAATGAATCTGAATTGTGTTTTGCAGAGAAGTCTTTCCTTTCGAAACGGGATCTGGAATGGTTTTTCTTTTGTCCGAGGGATCGGAAGTACCCGAATGGCTCCAGAACGAATCGAGCTACCAAAGCTGGCTATTGGAAAGCTACGGGGAAAGACAGGAAAGTTGAGTGTCAATCTTCTGTAAGTGGCTACCGGAAGACCCTAGTTTTCTACCATGGACGTGCCCCTTTAGGGGATCGAACCGATTGGATTATGCATGAGTACCGTCTCACCGATGAGCCTTCTCAAAGATCAACTAATCAGGTGAAAACATAGACATATTGGACGTGATTCTTCATTTCTTTGACATTTTGATTCATAAAAACAATTGTATGACTGGTTACTTTTATACTCTTCAGGGAGCTTTTGCCTTGTGCCATGTTGTGAAAAGGAATGAGCCAAAGGCAAGTGATGCTCGTGGGGAACCGAAAGCCACAAGGGTCGGAAGCAGTTCTACCGATGTGGAAGTCATGACAAGGACCTGCAACCAGCCATTGAGCAATTCTGGTGACATTTCGTGTCCAAAAAGTTACCCTAATCAAGGGAGCAATTATTCAAGCCGTGTCACTTCTCCTTGTGAAGTCACGCAAGTGCCACCATTTGAGCATGTTTTTGTTAATACCGAGTCGGGCGGTGTTTGGGTCTCACCTGATCTAATTCTTGATTCTTCAAAGGTATCTATAACGTGTTCTGAAGGAAGACAAAATCGAAGTCGAAGATTCAATACTTGTTAGATGTTTCTTTAGGTTTCTTCTCTTAACAATTTCTCCATTGGCTGATGGTAGGATTATGCACAAGTCTGTGAAACAACATCCCAGTACTCTTCTCCATATGAGTTTCCGAGCTCCATGACCCCGTGGCAGCATTATGAACAGATCGAGTTTTCCCCCAGTTCATCGTACTCAAATTTCATGGAAATCGAACATGACCGCATTGGCTGCATGTCGCCTTACTCCGGACACGCAAATTACATGGACTTCTATGGCAATGAAGGCAATGACCAGACTGGTTTATTCAACTACATGAATCTTTTCTGAAAAAAAAGAAGAGACCATGTTAGCTCTTCTTTTCTCAATGTAGGGCATGAAACTTTAAGCCAAGCTTGTGGCTATAGGAATTTGGTGATTTTGATGTAGGGTGGTCCTTACTGGTATGGTTAATGAATGACGACGCCTAGTTCGTTAACCTTAACGGGATCGATCTCTAAGACGACGCTTTTTAATGTTGGTTCTTGGAGTAATAAATAATAAGCACAACCCCTTCACTGCTATCAGATTGAATTAACATTACCGTGTCTTTGTTGCATGATGTATTGGGGGCTGCAATTCCGGCAGCTAAACGTTTGTCTTAAATTCCATGCTTTCTGATAATATTTATGGGAATATCTGCACTTTTGAATCATCACCAAATGCTAAATGAACAACTTAAGCCAGAAAAATCAGGTGAATGTTTGAACTTTGAACCGAGGAGAGTTTACTTTAATTTTTTCAACATTAATCATTAATCAGAGTTGTCAACTTCACCCTGTTGTTGTCGAATTTGCTTGAAGCTTTTGACAAAATGCAATATTCGCTACAGATTTAAAGTTGATAATGAACTTCAGTCATATGTCATACTCCCATTTCCATCAAGTGTTTAGCTTAAGACAAAACACTTTCAACTTTTGGTCGGCATTCTATCAACTTAGTGGGGTGTGCAGTGTGCTTCATCTAGACCGAGTTGTTCAATTGTATTATTCACTTTTTGGAAGCTTTTTAGTGAGTTGGTAACTCAGTATCCTTAGAACTGTTCCAAAAAACATCTGGACAAAAATAAAAATAAGAATGAGACTTGCACAAATCAAAGCCACAACTATAAGCATTGTCTTTTTTTGCCATTTTCTCCACATAATTGTTCCTCAGGGTTGGCTTCGCTCTGAAAGGAAGTCAAGAAAAAGTCACTATCAACTAAATTGCATGTAAGTTCCCACTACTGCAATCTCCCTATGCATTGCTTATTCAAGGATTATGTCCCAAGTAACTACTTCAAGCAAGTTATCTCTATCGATCGCGAAGGGCCATCGTTATAGGACATAAACCCTAACCCTAAACCTTGACCATTTCAAACCCACTAATTACTAGGAAAGTGCCTTCTCAACCTCAAAGTATAACAAGCATTTACCGACAGAAGGTTAACTCAATGAGAACTACAAAAAAGTGCCATCCAGCAAGTTTTAAACAATGAATTTGCTATTTTGCTTCCCCTCATAATCCCTTTACTTTAGGAATGCTTTCTTAAAAGGCCTTATATGATTATGTTATACTGGATATATACCAGCGATAACCTAAATGGAAAAAACCACGAATAGATGATGAGACCTTTCACTATGCCAGAAAAAGAGAATATAAAAATGAGCTACAGTGATGCAACTTGTATGTCCTACTATGACTTTAACTCACTACAATTTTCAATGAATGGACAAATGAGAAGTTGAGTTCCACTTGGATTTAAATTCCTTCGTACTGCAATAGATATATATAGTGGATGACCTTAGTCTACGGTCTACGTAAGATACGGAATACCAGCCAAGGACACTAACTAGAGGAGAACATTATCTCTTACGAAACGGAATTTGATTCACAACTCTAACAAATTATATCCTTAAACTAAACGCTTTTCATGAACCAGAAAGTAAACATTCTTAAAAAAACTAGATTCTTCAGCCTCCCCCTATATTGCATATGTTGTCCCTTGGCCCTTAGGTAAGCATTTGGGCTCTTTTGTTTAGAATATGTGATATTCTCCCACTGGCCACTACAAGAACCGAAAATGAAGTCCCCCCAAAAGAACTCCACCACTGAGTTAAGTGGCGATGAACTTTTAGCAAAGTAAACATTAAGATATCTTTTCCTTGTATGGAAGGTTTCCCACAATCTGAGACATATAGTTGTATGGAGATGTAGGTTCCTTAGCATTTAATCAAAAAGTTCTTCGCCATTGCCCCTAGTTTTTGCAGTATGATAGGACCATTTTCTTCATTGTCAGTCTAGAAGGAGACAAATGCAACCATTTCTTCTCCCTGGGCCTTAAGGGTTAAATGCACTGAACTTGAAGGATTTCACACAAGGTCTTAAATTACAAGTCTAGAAGGAGACAAATCCAACCATTTCTTCTTCCTTAAGGGTCTTGAAATTACGGGAACTGTTTGTTAACAATTTTCTATAGGGCAAGAATTTATGGTTTATATTACCCTAAAATTAATCTCTAAACCTTAAATTTTAACTAACACCCTAAATTTTAAACATCTAAACTTTACACCTTAAATTGAATCTCTAAACCCTATAACTAAGACACTTGAAAAATATATTTTTTTCTACCGTCAGCTTATTGGATATAAATCTTTAATATAATTGTACATATTGTCACAGCCCATCAGCCCATAATCGAGATGGCCGTACACATGACCGAACCGGACGCGCACCCGAGGGCCCAAGCATGCAACGAGCATGCAGCCGAGTACCACGAGCACCACGGGGCTAAGAGCCGCACCATCCAAGTGCACCAAGCAGTCGAGCCTGATGACCACACCATCCATCTGCATCAGGGGTCGAGTCCAACAAACTACACGTAACCCAAGAGGTTTTATCACAACTCTTGGGCCTGCTCAAACCCAATCCGCCTAAGTCTGCCATCTTAGAGAGTGCTCATCAAGTTGACCGAGATATTCATGAAAAGGGGCCAAGCCAACACAATCCCTCGATTCATGGAGATTCTCCTCCACCCACACAAGGAAAGCATTCATGGAAATCCTTGGCGATCTCATCTAATAAGGAAGATGATTAGGATATTATTCTTTTTCCTTAGTTAGATAGTCTAGGCTAATCTTAACCATTGATTCAATTTATTTGTAATCGTCGGATCAATGGGTGGTCGCCTATAAATAGAGGCTCACCCCAACCTTGTCAATAATCCAATTTTCTTGAGTAATTAGAGAAAACATTCACTCATCAATCTTTGTTTTTCCTTGCTTCGTTTCCCCTCTTTAACCAAGTCATTTGCTTGGTTTTTCAAGCTGACCTAGTCGTCTCTCAAGTGTTCTGCGACTAGGGTCGCACGGTTCTTGCTAGTTAAAACCTAGCCCCGTGACAAGTGGTATCAGAGCCATATTTTCAGCAAAAAAACGTTCAAAATGACGAACCCAAGTGATGCTGATGCAACAAAGACCATGGAGACTCGTGCCGACAAGGCCGAGAGGGCCAGTTCGAGGGATGACATTTCCTCTTTGCAAGACAAAGTTACCCGATTAGAGAAAACCACGAAGGAGTCGATGGACTCGATGTCGTGGATGACCGACTAGATGAGTTGGACATCAAGGGGGACCGTCTTAAGGAAGAGTTCCAAAGCCTTATAGAAGAGTCAATCGAGAGCTCGGATTTGCAAAATGGGTCAATTAAAGCCGAGTTATCTGAACTCAAAAAAATGGTGGATATGCTCATGTCCAAGCTTTTCATCTACAAAATCGTCGTGACGAGTGGCGTGATGGCTAGCCCAACAAAGGTGCTAGCTGATGTCCCAAAATCGAAGGAGTTCAAAGGGACGAAAGACGCTCAAGACGTGAAGAACTTCATCTGAAGCATGGATTTTCGCCACATGAATATAGTGGATGAATCCACAAAGGTAAACAACTCCTCTGCTTATTTTATTGACATCTCTCTTTTATGGTGGCGACGCAGGTGCTCGGAGGAAAAAAGCAATGATGTTTTATTCGAGACATGGGAAGAGCTCCAAGCTGAGATTAAAAAGACGTTATACCCCAAAAATTCTTAAAGAGAGTTGCAAACAATGCTACGAAAACTCAAGCACAATAGCACCATCCAAGAGTGTGTAAGGAAGTTCACCAAGAACAAACTTCAAGGGTTTCTCCATCTTCATGGACGGATTCCAACGGTGGGCCAACTTGGAGTTAGAGAGAATGGGAGTCCAAGAACTCTCCAAGGCTTTGAACGAGGCCGAAGCTATAGCCAAGTTTGAGAAGAAGAACGACTCGCCCAAACCAAAGCCAAAACATAAGGGAAATGGTTGGGGAGACAAAGACAAGCAAGCCAAAGTCGGGGGTGATAAGAATGTCAACAGAAGACCCTCAAATAACAAGGTTAACCGATTTGTCAGATCATGGGAAAGGAAGGACCGAGGTCCAGTAAAATACTTTCATTGTGACGGTCCTCATTACATCAAAGATTGCCCAAAGAAAGTAAGCATTTCCGCCATCAAAGGAGACAACGGGACAACAGAGTCAATTGTTCAACTTGGTTCTATCGTAAGTTCCCTTCAAACCAAGTCTACCCGTAAAAAGAAGGGGCTTATGTGTTGAAGTCGCAATTGCCAGTAAGTAATTGAGCGCACTAGTGGACACTAGAGCATCCGATTTGTTCATATCCGAGGGGGCTGCCAAGAAGCTTGGCCTTCATGTGGAGAAGGCAAGCGAGTGGATCAAGATAGTCAACTCCAAGGAAGAAGCCATAGCCGGAGTGGCAAGGAGGGTAGAGCTTCAACTTTGAGGTTGGACAGGTAAAGAGTCCATTAAGGTAATCCCTCTAGACGATTACGTTTTAGTAATTGGTTTATCATTTTTGGATCGAATTAATGTACTTCTTCTACCATTTGCCGATTGTTTGTGTATCATCGACCGCCAACATCAATGCATTGTGCACGTGAATCGAGAGGCAGGTGTACGAGTCAAGATGTTATCTTTGATCTAATTCAACAAAGGAATGCACAAAGAAGAAGTATCCTACCTTGTCGTGCTCAAGGAGGATGAGGCCATAGAGACCATAAAGATCCCCGATACTGTGGGATGAATTCTTGAAGAGTTCAAGGATACAATGCATTCCGAGTTGTCGAAGGTTTTACCACCCAAGAGAGATGTGGATCACAAGATTAAGTTGTATCTGAATGCTGAGCCGCCATCCAAGGCTTCATATTGGATGGCACCACTGGAATTAGATGATCTACGAATGCAGTTCAAGGAGCTCTTAGATGCGGGCTACATCATGCCATCTAAGGCGTCTTATGGTGCACCAATACTTTTCCAAAAGAAGCACGATGGTAGTTTGCGAATGTGCATTGACTATCGAGCCTTAAATAAACTCAATGTGAAAGACAAGTACCCCATTCCCTTGATTGCATACCTGTTCAACCAACTTGAGAGCGTTAGATGGTTCACCAAACTAGATCTTTGCTCAGGATATTACCAAGTACGGATTGCCAAAGGAGACGAGCCCAAAACAGCTTGTGTAACAAGGTATAGGTCATATGAGTTTCTCGTTATGCCCTTCGGCCTCACCAACGCCCCTACCACATTTTGCACCTTAATGAACAAGGCATTGCACCCTTTTCTTGATCAATTTGTAGTTGTATATCTTGATGATATAGTTATTTACAGTACAACATTTGAGGAGCATATAAGACACTTGAGAAAGGTTTTGCAGGTGCTCTAGGACAATGAGTTGTACATCAAGAAGGAGAAGTGTGCCTTTGCCCAACAAGAAGTTCCATTCTTGGGCCACTTCATTAGAAGAGGCAAGATCCGGATGGACAAGAGTAAGATCTGATCCATAGACGAATGAGAGCAGCCAACCAAGGTCATCGAGCTACGCTCTTTCCTTGGGTTAGCCAAATACTATCAGAGATTTGTCAAGGGCTACTCCAACATCGCCACGCCATTGACCGGGTTGCTAAAGAAGGACAAGGAGTAAGATTGGAGTTCGAGTTGTCAAGAAGCCTTCGAGGGGCTAAAACAAGCTATGGTAAGTGAGTCAGTGTTGGCACTGCCCGACCACACCAAGGCATTCGAAATTCACACCGATGCATCAGATTTTACAATTGGATGGGTGCTCATACAAGAGGGACATCTAATAGTTTTCGAGATTCGGAAGTTAAATGAGATCGAGAGGCGTTACACCTTCTAAGAGAAGGAGATGGTCGCCATGGTTCATTGCTTGCGCACTTGGAGACACTATGTATTGGGTTCGAGGTTTGTTATCTTTACCGATAATAGTGTTATTAGTTATTTCTTAACCCAAAAGAAATTGTCTCCTAAACAGGCTAGATGGCAATAGTTCCTAGCCGAGTTTGACTTTTCTATGGAGCACAAACCGGGAAAAGCCAACACTATGGCTGACATACTATGTTGTAGGTCCATATTCTTTGCCATCAGCCAAACCGAGGGGGAGTTGTTAGAGAGCATCAAGGAGGGGCTGTCCCACGACCCTACTACCAAGGCATTGATCGAGTATGCCAAGGAGTGCAAGTCCCAACATATTGGATCGAGAAAGACTTGCTATACATAGGAGGACATCATCTCTATGTTTCCCAATTCAATAATCTACGCAAGAAACTCTTGAAAGAGTGCCATGATTTGAGATAAGCGGGTTATCCAAGAATGCATCGCACATTGGCTTTGTTGTCAGAATAGTATTATTGGCCACACATAAGAGATGTTGAGGCCTATGTCAAGACTTGTCTTGTGTGCCAACAAGACAAGGTGGATGCCAAGAAGCCGATGGGTTTGCTGCAACCATTACCCATCCCTGAGAAACCATAGGAGAGTATTTCCCTTGATTTTATTATTGGTTTGTCTAACGTTGACAATTTTTCAAGTGTCATAGTTGTGGTTGACAGGTTCTCGAAGTATGCGACCTTCATACCTGCCAACAAGGTCTGCCTAGCTGAGGAGGCTGCCCATCTATTCCTCAAACATGTGGAGAAATATTAGGGAATTCTGAAGACGATTGTAAGCGATAGAGACACTCGCTTTACCAACAGATTCTAGATCGAGCTATTCAAGTTGTTGGGATCCAACTTAAACTTTTCAACCAGCTTTCACCCACAGACGGATGGGCAAATCGATGGAGTGAATGCGCTACTAGAGATCTACTTGAGGCACTATGTGAGTGCCACACAAAGGGACAAGCCAAAACTATTGGACGTGGCCTAATTCTCTTACAGCTTGCAACGGAGTAAGGCAACCGACTGAAGCTCATTCGAGATTGTGACCGGACAACAACCACTAACATCCAACGCTGTTGTGACCAAGTATGAGAGGCCTAATCCAATAGCCTTTAATTTCACAAAGGCTTGGCAAGAACAACGCGACTTAGCCCAGGCTTGTCTACATAAGGCAGGAAACGGACGAAGAAGTGGGCAGACCAAAAGCGCCGAGACATGAAGTTTCAGGTAGGGGACTTAGTTCTCGCAAAATTAAATATGACCTTTCACAATTCTTCTATCCATAGGGCGCTCATGAGGAGATACGAGGGATCATATCGAGTCGTGAAGCGAGTAGGCAATGTGGCCTACAAGTTGGAGTTGCATCCTAAACTACAAGCCCATTTCGTATTTCACATCAACATGCTCAAGCCGTACCATGAGGATGCTGATGATCCAGAGTGGAGTAGATCCAGTCGAGCACCAGTCAGAGTGAAGGTCTCTATGAGAAAGAGGCACAAGACATCCTGACGGACCAAGTGATTTGACGACCAGGCCATAGTCCAAGGCACGAATACTTCGTGCTTTAGAAGGGACTTCCCGAAGCCGAGGGTAGTTGGGAACTTGCCAAGGACCTATGACAATTTGAGGACAAGATAGCTGAATTCCATCAACAACGAGCGAGTAGGGTGTTGCTCAATTCAGTGGGGGAGAATGTCACAGCCCATCAGCCTATAACCGAGATGGCCGTATACATGACCGAGCCGGCCGTGCACCCAAGGACCTAAGCACACAACGAGCATGCTGCCGAGTACCACGAGCACCATGGGGCCGAGAGTCGCACCATCCAAGCGCACTAAGCAGCCGAGCCTAATGACCACACCATTCATCCGCATCAGGGGGCCGAGTCCAACAAACTACACGCAACCCAAGAGGTTCTATCACAACTCTTCGGCCTGCTCAAGCCCAATCCGCCCAAGTTTGCCTATAAATAGAAGCTCACCTCAACCTTGTCAATGGTCCAATTTTCTTGAGTAATAAGAGAAAGCATTCACTCATCCATTTTTGTTTTTCCTTACTTCGTTTCCGCTCTTTAACCAAGTCCTTTGCTTGGTTTTTCAGGCTGACCTAGTCGCCTCTCAAGTGTTCTGCGACTAGGGCTGCACGGTTCTTGCTATTTGAAACCTAGCCCCGTGACAATATGTTGCTATTTAATAAGTGGTTATATTTTGATACACAAGTTGTGTAAATTTTTTTTACACAATCTTCTAAAACAATTTAAAACCTAAATCCCAAACCTTAGCACCCTAAATCCTAAACTCTAAATTTTATCCATAAACCTTAAGTTCTACACCCTACATACTAAACCCTTAAATCCTAAAATCTAAAAAATGCTTTTATAAATCATCTTATAATTAATTATTAAAATAAATATTTGACAGATTCTTTGAGGTCATATTGTCTTGAAATCATTTAAAAATCAATATTGATCGTAATTTTTAAAAGGAAAAAAAAAGCTAAGTGACAAATTCAATTAAAATCAAAATTTGATTGCATTGCCTGTATTTTAAATTTACGTTACAAAAGTAAAATATAATCTCAAGTTTCAATATTCACACATCAGACGATGATTTTAAAAAGTATAATTCATCTTACGAAAATCATTTTCTCAAATCTATTTATTTTCAGTGTATTAAACGGACCACAAAAAAAAAATCATGAATGTTCTTTTGGTGGAGAAAATATCTACGAAGCTAAAATTTTTATTAATGGAAATTCACGCCCAGAAAAACAAATGGCTATAAATTTCATCATCTCATCTAATATTGTAAACGAAAATCAATCTAAAAACCATACTTCATAATCTATTGTGACAAATAAACCAGCCATATATTCTCAAGAAACTCATCTCCTATAAGGCCTGCTTCCTTTAGTCTGACGCATGGGCTGGCAGCTGATTAGTAACATCCACCGGTGGTCTTTCACATTTCACTACGATTTCATCGTACTCGGGATCATATTCCTTGTAGCAAGCTATCCTCCCCAACTCCTCGACTTCTTCGATCACATTATCGAGCCTTGCCACGATCTCCACCAGCAAAGATGCAAAAGAAGCAAAGGGAAGTGCTTCCGAGAACTCGAGGCTAGTGATTGCGATTTTGCTCAATTGTGGTCTCAACACCTTCCTTTCGTTCTCTTTGGCCTCCCTTTTGGTCTTCCATTCCATCAATGCCGATGAGTCTGTTTTTACACTCGATAACGAAACACCGTGGCCGCCGTCCTTTTCTTGCTTGTTTTGGCGAGCAGCATGTGCAGCTGCTAGTGCTAGCATGTTGGTGGCTTGGTTATTGTTGGAGCCTAGGAAGAGCCTAGGTTGGGACTTTATGGCAGTGTCAAGGTCTTGCAAGGCTTCATGGAGATGATCGGAGAGTATTCCAGGGGAGCAATGGCGACGATTTCTGATGCTGTTTGCAAGTTCCATCAGTGCTTTGGTTACTTCTCCGGCAAGTCGAATGCAGGGGTCTTTGAACAGGGCACGGACAGATCGTGGGGCCTAAAAGGAAGGCGATAAAATTAACTGGTCATTAGAAAGTGTTGCTTGCTGCCAAGGAAATCTGTCACAAAGACAAGTAAGGTTACCTGAATTTCAGTTTGCAAGCACCCATGCAAAGCAACAACGGTCTATCCGAATTGGCGAAGAACAACTCCCACTTTTACATATTGCTGCCATGGAAATCTGTAACAGTGCCTCGAGTGCCTCGGTTCCCAACTTGCATATAATGCCTGCAAAAATCGAAGTTTCTCTTTAGTTACATTAGTTATAAGTAATTTTCAAGGGCTAGTTTAGATAATACATCAATGTAACAAGTAAAAAGATCATACAAGAGTTTCATCACTAGATTTGGAATCCAAAACTGCCTTGTAACCCTTGTAGATAGGATCCTCCGATAAATTTTCTTGGTTTTCTTTTATCTCGGAACCATTGAAGTACTCATTAACACAAGCTGCATCATTTGGCAATAAAATTAATAAAGAACGGGAAAACAAAAAGCACTCAAGGCATTGATTGTGGTTGTTAAGTCTATAAATATACCTTCTATAGATTTGGTTAGCCCTTCAAGCTTGCCTAAAGTGGAATTATGGAGGTCTTCACCTGACCAAATTGGAAATACCATAAGGCTCATGAAAAGACATAAGGTGCAGCCGATGGCAATTGTGTAGAACCGATCATGTGCGGTCTTTAAAACGTTCTCGACTCTGTAGCTTGATACGGTGATCAAATTGAATGTCGAGGAATATCACAACACCATAGTCATAATTCTTCTTTATGTAGGGAAAGAACCTCATGTATGCGGCAGCAGCTCCTGTTGATTGAGAAGTGAATTAAAAAGAAAGAAGATTTAAAGAACTATTGAATTTCCATTGAAGTTTTTTGTGTGCTTACCTATAAGGAAAACTGCAGATCCAATGAACACAGCTCGAAAAACTTTTCCGGATTTGGTCGCAATAAACTCGATAAAAAATGCCAAGGAACCTGCCAACACTGTCCCTAATCCCCTATTCAAGCCCTTGCATAAAGTTGCACCTTTTCAAATAGAAACAAAAAGTTCAGCATATCGTTTGTTCATATAGAAAACTAATGCAACCATGAAACGAGAAAACCAAACCTGCTGTGAATTCAAGCACAACCACCACTGTCATTACAGCCCAAATCAAATTCGTTCCAATTCCTTTGAACAATGGTTCCATCAGATACAACAAGGAGACCAGTATCAAAGACAAACCGACCTTGACAGCATGAATCATCCTTCGAGGATCTTCTCAGCCAACTTTCCAAATGGTTCGCCACAACCAATTTGGAAATCTCTTCATCTTCCTGGAAAATTCACGATAGCGCGTCTTCCAGTTGCTCTTCACCATTTCGGTTTCACCGTTTTCGTACATTTCCGTTTCCATTCCTACATGAACTCTGGTAGCCATGTTTTGAGACAAACAAAACTGTACGAAAAGTTGTGCAGCAAAATGTTGGCAAACAATATGATGTTTATAAAGGGAGAGGTATCTAGACAAAGAAGGTGTGAATATACAGACCAAAGAGGAGCATAGGATATTAAAAAAACAGCTGATATTTGTTGTGGGTGGCTGGTGGAGGAGTGTTTGGTTTGGTTGTGAGAACTCCAACTTTCTTGTTAGGAGGCAATGTTACTTTATATGGAGAAGGTCGTTGTTTCTATAATCACATGTCTTCCATTATAAAGTGTACAAATAAAATAAGAAATTGAACCCTTGTCATTTTCAACGGAAAAGATAAATTTTGCTAAACATAGTTTTTTTCATCTTTTATTTTATTTTTATTTAATCATGATAAGTGTTGTTTTTTAACTCTTAATAGTAGGAGTAATCTTAATTAATTAGATGATGACTTGTGTTTAAAGAAAAAATATATATTAGAGTACTGTCAAAGCCTATATCAGCTGCAATATTTATTTCCTAGAATGCATCTGATAATCCATTCTCTAATGTAATTAACAAAAACAAGTCTTTAATCAATTTGTTCATCAAATTTAATAAGTTAAACCTTAATTAAGGCCCATGCTGGAGATTTTCAACTCTCGTTTAAGCTACATTAATGAACTCCCAAGAATCGGCATTATTTCAAACACAGTTGAACCAATGGAAATATAAAGCAGGATCCAAGTCATTTTCCAAATCCCACAAATCTGGTTGCACTTCCCCTACTCGTGGCTGTAAATGGTCGTTGACACATAAAAATTGTGGTTGGATTTGCTCCGCAGGTTGACCAAGAGATGCAACGACGACGACTAGATATCGGAATTAAAAGGGAAGTTTTGTTTGCCTACGAAAAGTGGTAAAATGGAGTAGTTGCAGGGATGATCACGGACTACGTGCAGGTAACCAAGCAAGTAATGGCGTTGAAAGTTAACTTGAAAGAGAAGGAAGGGTTAGGCAATATAACCAAAGGGCTTTTATTGTTTGTTAACCTAACATCCACATCTCAGCACAGCACAGAACAGAACAGAACAGAACAGGGTGTGACAATTTTCGTAGGGCGACTGCGTCGGTTGCTGTTCCCAACAGCTGTGTTTGATTATTAGCAATGGCCGAACATCTCGTTCTTTCTCGACCTTTCCATTTGAAGCTTAGGTTTTGCCGTATGGTTCCTTTGCTTTTCTCACATTTGGCTATCTACTATAGGTTGCCTTGTGAACCCTTCTTCCACTTTTTCTTTTTATATATACTCTATGTGGTTTGAAAGTTTTTGTTGAGGGTTTGTTGTTAGTGTTTTTTTTTTTTTTGCAATAATATGATTCTCATTTACTCCAAGATTTGAATCAGTATTTTTTTATTATGAGTGCAATAAAGAGCGGATCTTGACAAGCTAGTTTGAATGTTTGTTTAAATTTATTAAATTTTGGGGCAAAGCCCTAAGCTCCTATAAGGATCCACCTCTCAGTACAACATAAGTTATCACCTTCGATTTTTTTACCCGTTGACATTTTAAAGGTTTTCACAAAATTTTATCACTTAGTTTTTTGCTTTTTAAAAACATAACAGATGAATTAGTAGTAAGGATGGAAATTGGAAGGGACGAAGATGGTTTTGTATTTCTCATTCCGTCCCCAACACTTACAGTTACGGTGTCAGAGAATTCTTATTTAATGCTTCGAAAATTTTTATGTCCTCATACCTTCCTCGCACGGATCCTTGTGATTTTCGAGGAACTTTCATCCCAAAAAATAAATAAAACTACTATTTTACTAACTAAAATAAACGGCCAATTCAATTTAAAATATAAAGTTTGGATATTTCGATGGAAGCAATTATAAAATGATGAAGATTGAAAGAGTGTAGTGTTGGGGACTTAGACAAGGATTTTAGCTCATATCTAAAATCTAAGATAGAAACATGTTGAGAAACTTGAGTATGACTAAGTTTGAGGAAAAGTTAAATGACAATAATATAATTAGGGTTTTTTTATCAATATATGTATAAGGGGTATATAGATAAATAAGTATATATTTTTTAAAAATATTGTAAAATATCAGGATCCTCACGGATATTTATTGGGGATACCCACATTTATTTATACGGGGTTCGGTTATCCTCGCAGTTGGGATATAGCAATCTCCGTCTCTATCCCCATTTGAGCTTCGGTGATAAAACTTCATTTGTCCCCGTGAGTGAAGATTTCGGTTATTCCCCATCTCCATCGGTTCGGATCCCCATAGTTTTCGGATATTCCTCACCCAATTCACACCCTAATTAGTAGCTGTTGTTATTTCTATACTTATCATGTCCTTTGGATTATTTACTTGTTGGCAGGGGTGAGCAAAACTCGACTCGAAAAAAATTAAAATTTTTGACTCGACTCAAAATTTCTTAAACTCGACTCGAAAAAAATTTCAAATAAAGTTTGAGTTGTAAAATGAAAATTCAAATAACTCAAAAAATTTAGTAATTAGTGGATTTATTTTTAAATTTGCATCGAACCCCTCAATTTTTCCTGATATATTAACCGATATAAAAAATATATGTAGAAATATATATGCATATCTTATATGACTAGAAAATTTTGTTTAAATTGGAATCAAATCGTACTATAACATGATAAATAATTACAAATAAATTTGTATAGGAACTCGAAAACTCGACTAGAATTTGATAAACTTGACTCAAATCGAAAAAATTTCAAATAAAATTTGAGTTGTAAAATATGACGCGTCAACTCGAATTACTTAAATTTTTTTGATTCGACTCGATCGAACGCTCACTCCTATTTGTGAGTTATCATCCACTAATTTCTGTTTTTGAAATAACATATTTCTTTTAACTTAGTTTAGTCCGAATGCAATGTATGTGTAATTCAAGACAATTTATTTAGGGACCATAACTATATAAATACGACGATCTAACAAATATACAATTTTTTCTGACTGATTTCTCACTTCATATTTACACCAAATGTTCTAAAGCTTCCGTAGCCTATAGGCATGGGAATATTCATTTTCTTTATAAACAGAACAAAAAGGGAAGTGGGTGCAATACAACTCATTAGCTAGACTTAAATAACATTTAAATTATAGTAAAATCCTTGTTAATAATTTCCAGAAAAGGAATACAAACTTTTGTACTGGTATCGTTACGGTTAGATATTATGTAGAATACCTTTTTTTTTTCTGCTGAAACTACCTGATAAATGGCATCATTCGTTATTCAACACTTGTCTTCTGTTCCAATAACAGCAATCCCCATTTTTTAGAAAATGTAAAAAAAAAAACACTTGTTTTCTGTGCTCATAGAACAATAAAAGAATATAAAAATGACTTTTTGAGTTAAGTTTTGCTCACCTCTGCAAGGAACGTTTATGTTCTACTTGAGTCACAACAAGCTCTTGGCCTTTAATTGTGCAACCAATTTGATCGTAAAAAAGGTAAACTGCACCAGATGTCACTAAACTATTAACACTGACTTGTTTTTATCATCAAACTTTTAATTGGTTTAATTTTAACACTAAACTTTAGTTTTAACTCGTTTATATTATTCCGTCGTTAAATTTTTAACTGTACGGTGACGTGACTAATAATGATTGATGTGGACATTTCACTAAAATGATTCCAATTTGGTGAGGCTATTTTAATGTTTATATCGCCCAAAACGGGGTATTTTACGAGAGGAAAAAATATAAGAATTTTGCACCCTACAAAGGCTTAATTACTTGTGCACAGAATATTAACCTAATTTATGCAATTAATTCATCATTTTTAAAATACCAAAATCAAATTTTTACAAATTAAAATGAAAATATTTCTTTAATTTTTATAAAATAAAAGGATGAAATTTCTACTCAAATCCGACATATAATCTAAAACTCGACTAACATAGATCACAGATCATAGTGTTTTGTCTTTTGACCAAAAAGAAAAAGGTTCACTCTTATTATATCTTCTCATCATGCGGTTGTAAAAAATTTCTAGAACTTCATTGGAAAGCAAAGAATTGAGTTATTTTTTAGGTAAACTACATAAATAGTCCCCTAACTATGCTTTAATTACCTTTTACGCTCCTGACTATCAGAAGTTACAAACTGGTCCTCAACTTAAAAAAGTAACAAATTGGTCGGTTAAAAATTTAGACGTAACAGTTAATATAAATTGATATAATTATATAATTAGTCCTCAAGTTCCACACTTATTTTAATTTAACCCTAATTCTAAAAAATTAACTCACAAATTTTAATATTCTTTCAATTTAGTTTGAGCCTTTGGGTTTACTCTACTGAACCTTTAAATTTGAACAGCCACCAGTCTCGCCGGCGTTTCAAGATTCAAAGTTGAAAGCTTTTCTAGGTAAGTTTCCCGCTTTCTTTTTGTCGCGTTTGAAAATGTTTAATCCTCGTAGTAACAAAAACATTACTAATTTCCTCGATCTTTTACGCATTGTCACAACAATTCCCTTCTCCAACAACATTGTTCTTCACATTTCGATTCATCTCAAAAACCCCTTCCGACCAATCTCTAAATTTCACCATCTCTTACCTCAAAAAAAAAAAAAAACTCGATTTCTCGCTGGAATCCTCTCTGAAACTCTCCAAGTACGTCAATTTCAAAACCTCGAGAAACCCAGATTTGGGGTTGGGAAGCTTTTCGGAAATATTCCAGAGTTTTGGAAGCCTCGAAAGAGAAGATCACTGCAATTATGGATTTCCTAGTGAACGAAATGGGTTTCCAGACTTCGACTATTGCTTTTCACCCAGTTATTTTCTCCCGGAGCTTGGAGAAACGGATCGTCCCGAGGGGTTTGTTTGCTCTAGATTTATTGTCGAAAGGTTTGATTAGGGACTTGAGTTTCTCAACCTTTTTTGCGACTTCGGAAAAGGCATTTATTCAAAAGTTTATAAACCAATACAAAGACAATGCTTCGGAGCTGTTGAAGCTGTACGAAGAAAAACTCCAAATCGCGATAAGAGGGAAATATAAGATCGAATCGGTAAGAGGCAAGCATAAGATCGAATCAAAGTGGTTTTAGAACATAACCTTGTTAGATAGATTCAGTTTCCTTTTGAGTATCGTATTGAATTCTTTCTTGTATGATCTTAAACTTGCTAAGCATTCGACTCTTTTTAGCAGCGTTACAGTCTTGTTCCGGGTGAAACTTTGCAGTGCCTGTTTTTATCTTTGGTATAATCTTAAACTATCTCGAAAATGTTTTCATGGATTTGGGTGAAAATAAATTGACGAATTAAAGCATGGGAGAAGATGGACTAAATTTTGATAGAATATTAAAATTTGTGAGTTAATTTTTTAGAACTAGGGTCAAATTAAAATAAGTGTAGAACTTGAGAGATAATTATGTAATTATATCAATTTGTATTAACTGTTACGTCACCAGCGTTAAATTTTTAACAGCGTTAGATTAATTTGTTATTTTTTTTAAGTCGAGGGACCAATTTGTAATTTCTAATAATTGGAGGACACAAAAGATAATTAAAGTATAGTCAGGGGATCATTTATATAGTTTATCCTTTTCTAAAAAGAAAAGAAAACAATTGAGTTAATTGGCATAGGATGGGAAAGCAGCGTTAGTTTCAGGGTTTTAAATTATTGGTATTTGGTTGCTTCATGTATAACTTTTAAAATGGTAAATTATAAATTTCATCATTTGACTTTCTTTTTTTTTATTTTGATCATTTAAATTTTAAAAAATTAATTTAATCACTGAACTTTTGATTTGCTCTTATTTTAATCAGTTTGCCATTTAATATTTAATGATGTTATGACTGAAGATCTATCTTTTAAAAATTATAAAATGACCCTAAGACTTTTTATTTTTTGTTAAAAATCTCTGGTTTTGGTTCTCTTTGATTTCTCAACGATAGAGTGTTGTCTTGTAAATCCCAACAGTAAATAGGTGGAGAAGGAGGAAGCAAGCAATATATCCTGATTCCATGCAGATCGAATAGTGAATATTGTAGATCAGAATAGTTTGGTGTTTTGTGTATTTTAGGTTTTGGGTTGAATATTACAGATTTTAGAGTGATTTTAGGAAAAGCTAAACTGATAGAGTAGTAAGAGACGATGATGTCAATTTGTTGGTGTCTTAAATAGTCGAAAAAGACGTTGAAGAATGGTTATTTCAGCTTCGACGCGACATATGGGTGAAACAATAAAACTTTCATTTTTTAGGGAAGAAGATAAAATAAAAAAAGCAAAATCACTTGGATGACATGTGGTTATCGTGCCAGCAACAGCCTTCCATGTTAGCACACATGACCATCACATCACCATTCCATTTTCTATTTAACGTCTGAATGACAAATCAAAAGTTTAATGATTAAATTAAAAAATTTTAAATTTAAGTGATCAAAATAAAAGTAAGAAGAAAATTGAATGGTAAATTTTATAATTTATCCCTTTTAAAAATAATAAAGAAAACTAGTAAAATGCCAACAAAAGTACAAAAAGAGAGGTCCCCATGTTTCTTTGTATGGACCTGTAATGGGGGTGTGTCATCAGAGTTCTTGTAAGAACTCCTGGCCATACCTCATCAGCCACACTCTTTTTAAAACAATTAAACCTTTTTGTCTCTCGTTTTTTTTTTTTTACAATTTCTTTTACATTTGTTCATACATTTATCCACTGCTTTTCCAGTTTTCTTTTTCTCAGCACAATCATTGTTCTTCTGTTCATGCATAATTGATTCTTTAGTTGCAGACAAGAATGATTGAAAATAGAAGCTTAATTGCTCTGTTAGAAAATAGAAGGAATGACATTTGACTCATTTCCATGGCTTTACCAAGATAGTTCTGCGTAGAACTCTCCTAATTTAAAGCTAAAAAAATGATAAGTTTTAAAATTTGATCAAATAACTTAAAATATTATTATTTTAATAATATTTTAAGTTAATTTTTTCTGACAAGTACTGCAACTTGTAAAAATACTTAGTTTTTCTAGGTTAATGCTTTTTCAACAAGTTTTAAAATTTGTAAAAAAATCACAAAAAAATAACTTAAAATGTTATTAAAAAATATAATATTTTAGGTCGCTTAGACAATTTTTAAAATTTGTCTTTTTTAACATTAAATTAAGATTTTGTTCTTTATATACGCCCGACTTTACCATCTATTTTTTACAAGATTTAAGAAATCAGACAACGTGTTAAAAGGGGAAGTATTAGTTATATGTAACCGAAACCACATGATTCTTTCATTTTTACTCATCCAAAACTATGCCATAATAATAATGCAAGGGAATTTAAAACAACAGCCAAAAGTCATAATTTTTTTCTATTGGGGGATAACTTGAGTATAAGAGAAAGGTTCAGACTTTGAGATTTTTTTAGATAAGAATAAGATTCGGATGTTGAGATTCGAACTTTATATTCGTTGGATGTCGACTTTTACGTTTGTGTTGTATGAATTAAAAGTTATGAATTTGCCCCCACAGTGATAATTTTGAGAGATGGTCCCCTTATTTGTATTTGCTATGAGATGTGGCTAAGTGGTGTAGTTAGCCTTCCATTTCTCCCGTGAGAAAGGAGAGTGTGGACTTATTCCAACACACTCATGTCCATGCAATTATTTTTACTGTAAGAGCAAAAGCTCCATTGACAGTGAGAGAAGGAGAGGGGTGTGGGGTCCAGAGTTTCAGCCCCAAAGTTGATCTTGATATGCCACCTAAAAGGAATTTCAAGCTAAATCACCAATGACCAAACAAATCGTGGAGTGAGCTTAAAAAATTTTGAGTAATTCGAGTTGACGCGCCATATTTTATAACTTAAAGTTAATTTAAAATTCTTTTGATTCGAGTCGAGTTCAAGTCAAGTCGAGTTTTCGAGTTCCTATACAAATTTAATTATAATTATTTACCATGTTATCGTACAACTTAATTCTAATTTAAACGACTTTCTCTAATCATATAAGATATGCATATATATATATATATATTTCTTCATATTATTTTTCACGTGTATAAGTAAGATTTGTAATGTTATTTAATAAAAAATATAATCTAAACTTTTAAAATATATTTACAATATTATATTTAAATAAGGAACTTTTGGGGATAAAGTATTGATAGGAGTATAAATGAGTCAATGAATTGATGTGAAGAAAAAATACAAAAAAAATCAGTTGAATGATCAAATTGAATAAATTGTAAAGTTAAAGGACTAAATTGCAAAAATAATATATTTGTTAAAAATATGAATTGAAGTTATATAGATATTATATAGTGTTAGTGAATCATGTGGTTTAATTTTGGTCAAAAATAGACTTAAAACGAAAGAGAAAATGAAGAAATGAGAATCATTCAAAGTTGAGGGCTAAATTGCGAAATTTGAAATTTTAATTTAAAAAATATGAATTGAAGCTAAATATGTATTCTACGGTGGTTTAAGAACATGCTGTTCAAATTTGGTCAAAAATTAACTTAAAACGAAGGAGGGATCGAAGAAATGAGGAAATCATACAAAGTTAAGAGGTTGAATTAAAAAAATATGAAATTTATTTTTAAAAATATAAATTGAAGATAAATAAGCATTCTACATTGGTTAAGAATACGTGGTTCAAATTTGGTCAAAAATGGACTTAAAATGGAGGAATTGAAGAAAAAAAAATCATGGACTAAATTGCAAAACTGTAAAATTTAATTTTTTGATTTTTCGATTTTTCAAGTTGGGAAAATTTCAACTCGACTCAAACTCGAAATTTTTTCGAGTTACTCAAGTTGACTCGAACAACTCGAAATTGAAAAAATATCATTTTTTTCGATTCGAGTCGAGTTTTACTCACCCCTAAACAAATCAATCTTTTATGGGGTTAAAATGGGTTAAAAATAATATTTTGCGTTGCATATTCACCATCTCCTCCAAAAATTTAATCCTTCATTGTATAGCAGTTTTGGTAGCTTTCGAAATTATCATATCCGCAACCGTTATGTTTGTAATAACTAGAAATAGAGTTAGATTAGAGTTGGAGAGCAAAATATAAATATTTGAGAGTGTGTTAATTCATAAATAGCCCAGTTTTAAATATATATATATATATATATATATATATATATATAAACAAAGGTAAAAAAAAATTGGGTGGGGCAATTGTCCTTCCTCACCCCTAAGTAGTTTGTCCCTGACAATAACATCACAATGTGATACTCATATGAATGTCATTAGGGATTTAATCTTTTGGTTGCAGCGTTTTATCGCGGTTGCGAACAATAGCGAATGAATTGTAGTTATTACGAACTGTTATTTTCTACAATAACGATTTCAGACGACGGCGCTACTACTGTATAACAGTCGTTATCGAGATCGCAGTCCGTTATTTAAATCCTTATCTGTCATAATATTTGTTATGTCTGTTCTCACAATCAACACAAAACAAACAAAAACACACTTATAACCCCCAATTTAAATCCCTGTTCAATTCATCATCACTAAAAACTGAGGAAGGAAAACAATAAAAATCTCCTTTCGACACCCACTTCTTAAACTTCAGCCAAAAGAAGACAAGGAAAGCTTCTCTTTTGATAAGGATAAAAATGAAATATTTTAGTTGATATTAACTCCCTAAGATGAACTGATAAGGAACATAATGCAAAATAAGGAGACCCATTACAACAACTACTTTATTCTATACTTCATCTCTCTCCACTTCATCTGCTAACAGATATATTTTTGCCCCACTTCATAATGATTCAACTCAATTTCTTTGTTTATCAATTGCACTGAAGCTTCTGTTTTTTCTCTGTTCTCTTTTCATTTCCATTAAAAACTACCATCTTGTATGGCTATGTAAGCAAACTTTCCAAATTGGGTATTTATTTCAGTATTTTGCTGGTTATGCAACTCTCCCTTGTATCTCACAGTTAAAACTGGTATAATTTTAATTATAGTCTAGTCTGTTTCCATTTTTAGGCACTTTCTGAGTTCATCATGGTTACAATACTTCTGCTGATTTTAAGTGTTTCTTACGTTATATTTCTTGTCTGTCGTGGTTAAGTATGGGAGAAAGCTTGGTGCTGTCTGGTTCTAAGGCAGTGAACAATTGAAAGGGGAGTTTAGCTCTGTTTGATTTTACAATGCCAGTTCCCCTTGCGCCGTATCCGACACCTCCTGCGCCTTACTCTCCTCCTGCAGCCAATGGTATCTTATTCTCTTCTCTTCTGTTCTGCAACAGATTTATCTTGAAACAATGTTAATTCTCCGTAAGAAACTTTGGTTGGCTGAAATAGAGTTAAAGTCTCATTGTAACTACATATATGACGCAAAGAGAAAAAAGGGTCCAAACCATAAATATTACTTTCTGAGATAAAATTAGGAACAGCAAATCTAAATAGAAATTTCTTGATATCCGGTTCAGGGTGTCTGCTTCAATTTAGTTTTTGTCCCCTTTTTCTTTTTCTGATATTCATGTTGCAAAAGTTACTGTGTTTCTACCTTGGTTCTACTCTCCATTGTCAACTGATCTAGTGGCCAAATCTATGTAACCAGGTGCTCAAAGCCAGCTTGTGTGTTCCGGTTGTCGAAATCTGTTGCTCTATCCTGTTGGAGCAACCTCTGTGTGCTGTGCTGTTTGCAATGCAGTAACAGCAGTGCCGCCTCCCGGTACATCATCTGCTATTTTGTCCATAACTTTCTTTGAAATCCTGAAACATCACATCGACTGAATCTTCCTTCTGGAAGGCCTATGTATAAATGTAAGTCGAAATTCTGAAAATACAGGCACAGAAATGGCACAGTTGGTCTGCGGAGGCTGCCATACCTTACTAATGTACATCCGTGGAGCAACGAGCGTTCAATGTTCATGTTGTCACACTGTCAATCTGGCCTTGGAAGGTATGCATAACAAATTATGCTGTTTCAGAAAATGTTTTCCCCCTTAACATTATTGAGATACAAAGCCTTGTCAATTAAGCAACTATATTTGTTTTGGTGAAAGCTTCAGATTTTCCTTCACTTTTTTGACAGCAAATCAGGTAGCACATGTAAATTGTGGGAACTGCAGGATGTTACTAATGTACCAGTATGGAGCAAGATCCGTAAAATGTGCAGTCTGCAATTTTGTGACATCGGTCGGGGTTAGTATACAATTTGTTCTCACTTACGAACTGCTAGATTTCCTTATGATTCACCTTCTTAGCAACCTTGAAGTACAAAGTCCCGTAAAAGAAAACAGTATTGCCTAATCATATAATATGATTACACAGTTCAATTTTACTGTCACTGCAAACAAAACATGGACAATACGCCATACGAAATTTTCTTGCAAGATTTATGCTCTAATCCCAAGTATATACTGCATTCTAAAATCATTGCAGCAATAGATAAAGTAAAAGAAAGACATCTGAGTTTTTCTTGCAAGTGTAACCATCTCAAGAAAAGTCATTGAAAGCTTATACTTGTTAATCTCATCCGTTGTATGTTCTCAGCTTGATATTTTGGGCCAATTTAATAGTTTCATCCCGAGCCCTTTTTTCGCAACTATTTCTTCCTGTAAAAGATTTCTTCTGTTTCACAATGTGTTCACTGTTGTTTTGTGCCATCGACTGTTGCAGGGCACAGCAAGCGCTGCCGAACAGAAGTTCAACAGCTAAGGTTACATTACACTCAAGTTGATTGTTACAAGCTACAACTTTGGTTTTGCACATTACAAATATCTTGCTCCGCGTTTGCGTCCCATCGGCAAATGGAGGAAACTCCCTTGTCGCTTTGTATTGAGTTATTTTACCTTGCGTGACTCACGAAATAAACAGTTTTGGGTAGCTGGTTGGATGCATTATATAAGTAATTCCATCAGAGAAGGCCTGTAACAGTTTGAGCAATCGGTTATCTTCCGAATTCAGATAAGATAAAGTTCGGTTTGTTTTACTTTGCTATGAATATGAGTGGCAATAAATACAGAGCATAAAGTTCACCTCTGATGCTTTCTTTTTCTGCAATTTTATTTGCCAAAGGTCTAAGTTCAGACAACTGTTTCAAAGTCATTCACACAACATATATTGGCCCAAGAAAATTACATAGGGGACCATATAGATTTTTATAGAAAATACTGAGGTGCATATTTTATAGAATCTAGTTGATTACATGGTAGATGATGTGAGATGAAGTCAATTATAACTTCTTTCAGAGTTCATACTTAAACTGAATGAATTGCACATAAAGAGATGAAAGAATTTTACTAGTAGAAGTCTAAGACTTGCACAGTCATATTAAACTGTCGGTGAGCACTGAATTTTACTAGATGAAGTCAACATATATCTGGAACAGATTTTCCAACACAATGTTTTTTGCAGATTTACATGCCAAAATGTTTAGGTTCTCAGAAAGACCCTGATGGTGTCCCTTTCAGATCTCATTGATCGAACTATAATATCCACGAGGTATATTCTCTAACTAATAAAGTTGAGACACACATTTCATTGGCCAAAGCTAATGTTATCTGCAGAAGCAAAAACACCCAACTTTGGGTCTACTGACCATGACTTTGTCTTGGCAAATTACGCCCCATCAGACCGATGCCAGTGGTGAGGTCTACATAGACCTATCTTCATTTGGGTGGGGACTTAGAACAGGGACAATAGAGTCTATATATTTATTGGTAGATGGTCCATATGACACAGGTATAACCCCACAGCACTTTCACCTTTCATTAAGGGAAGACAGGTTGTAAAGCTACATTAGCATTCTTGAAGGCACAACTTCTTTTCCAATCCTACTTTTAAGCTGATAATTGAAATAGCAGAAAGTGAAACTTTGCAGTGTGAATTCCTACTAAAAGGCTTCATGTTTAAGTCTTTTGACAAGTTGAGCCTGTCGATAATGACTCTAGCCATTTCGTTTGTTCTGTAATATATTCTGCTTCAATTGTTAACTTCACTCATTATCTCTGTCCCTTTTGTTTCTGGTACCTAAAGAATAGCATAATGAACTTAAAGGTTCCTGTCCAAATTAATTGATATTCGCACCCGATTATTCGAGAGTCTCAGCTGTACTGCTGGTTCCATTTAAATATGACCATCTCTGTGATATTTCAGCCCAATAATCAAAATTAATCTTTCAAACTTCTCTATCAGGTGGTCCTTTAAAAATCCTATCAGGTGGTCTTTCAAACCTCTCTATGAGCTTTTCTTGTTATGAAGGTCATATAAGCCTTTATACTTGTTAGCATTGTCTTCATTCTTATGAGCTGTTTGCTTCTTGAGATGCATGATTATAAGAAGAAAAAAATCCAGCATTTTGCAGCTTTGTCTTCCTTTTTTTGTATTGGTTAAGCTTTAACTTTTTTTTATCAAGTCGTCCGGCATTTTGCAGCTTTGTCTCTTTTTTTTGTATTGGTTAAGCTTTAACTTTTTTTTATCAAGTCGTCGAAATCATAGATCGTTATAAAATTGAATGTGTGCCACAAACCTCAAAAACAATAAGGTCTCGTTCATACAAAATAATGCAAACAAAACATGCACCAGAAGATTTGACAGTAAGTTTCTTATATAACATCTATCAACAGAACATTGAGTAATGGATGCATGATATAGACAAATAAGCACGTTCTAAAGTTGACTGCTTTGATTATGTCCTTTATGCAAGGGGGCATTTATAAAGAAATTAAATTCCAATAAGATATCTTCTTCTAAGTCCCAACCAATGGTCTTCAGTGTCTCATATTAGGATATCACTGATCATAATTAACTCCTGCAGTTAAATCAAAAGGGAAAAGGACTTTATGATGAGTAACTATTAATTAAATGGTCTTTTTCGGGATCTTATTGAAAAAATTATCTAGACAACATTCTTCTCATAATTAACTCCTGAAGTTAAATCAGACGGGATCTCCAACCAAATGAAACCATTCCTGTGACATTGGAGAACGACTATAGTTTCAATGGCTAGAAAAAGCTTGTACTTTCAATTACTAGCTGGCTTGGTGGGAAAAACGACTTTCTCGACATTGCTTATCTCACAGTTGGCGGGTTGTGCTTTTTTGTATCTTTGTATTTCTTTGTAGTCTACGTGGTCAAGCCAAGGTGATTTCTTTGATCATATTCATGCTTCCCGTACTCAAACAAGGCATCTAGACTTAGCTTTCATATATAGAAGGATGTTGTTATTTGTACATGATTCTTCCTGGTTGAGGTGAAAATGACATGTTAGTGATACAAAGAATCTTAGTATAATGTCTATATTTTTTATATACAAAAGCAAATAATGAGTAACAATTTACATGACGAGGGTTATACTTTGTCGAGGTAAAGGTAAATAATCTAGATGCCTATACAATTTACATGATGAAGGGAATGTTATTTAGATAATTTTTTCAACCTCAGTTCATATGATTTGTTTGATACTGTTAGAGATTAGGTGAGTTATTAGTTGTTGCTATTGTTGTTATTAGTTAGTTTGAGTTTGTTTGATATTAGGCTTTAAATACCCTATAATGTAATGGGCTATTGGCCTTACATTTATCTACTAATAATACTTCTAGAGTCATTTTCTCTCTATTTTATTTAATTTTAAATCTCATTTATCGATCTTTATTCTTTTTCTACAACCACCGTTCACTATCATTCATCATCACCGGTCACCGATGCCAGAGTTCTTACAACAATAGAAACAATTAACAGCTTAGCTAATCTCTAACAAATATGTTTTATCTGCTACAACTATATAATGAGTAACTATTTACATGATGAGAGCTGCTATTTATCAAGGTAAAGCTATACTATCTTGATACTTTAATTGTTAATTTTAGATATAAATTTATGTTGAGTCTATGACTTATGATTTTGAGCATCAAATACTAAAAAGAAAATGAAGTTCATCTTTAAAAGGTGGGAATATTATTTAATCCTTATTAAACTGTACATCAAAACATATTTCTAAAATAGATTTATATATTAATATATTATATATAATTTATTTTTTTATCAATATATTTATATTGTTATCTTTTTACTCTTCTTCTTCATTAATATTTTATTTTTTAATATAAATTTAATATATATTTTATAAAAAAAATTGAACAAATATATTGTATAAAATTAATGTGTTTAATTGAGGTTATAAATATATTCTTATAATATTTTATAATTCAAGTTATTCGTATAATACTTTTATTATTAGCTTTTGACTTTTCTTCTTCATTAATATTTAGTTATGTAACGTAAATTATAAATAAATTATAAAATTAATATAGTTTTATAATGTCATATTTGATGTTAAAAACATATTCTTATAATATTATATAATTTAATTTTGCATTAATATATTTTTTTCAAAAAATAAATATAATCAATTTCAATTATAAGTTAAATTAATATTATTTTGTCATTAATATAACGCAAACCATATTAAGAAGAGGAAAATGGACGCAATTAAAAAGTCAAAGTTAGGCCCGAGTTCAAAATTATAAAATGCAGTTACAACCTGTGATTAAAAAAAAATAGCCGTTACAGCATGTGACTATTACCTTATATCATACAATAAAAGAGCGGTTTTAAACACTAAAACGCGGGGTGAGGGAAAGAAAGAGGGACAGTTCTCTTCTTGTCTCTTGGTAGTTTGAAAAATACAAAGAAAAATCGGGAGAATTATTAAGCGTGAAGAAGAAGAAGAAGAAGAAGAAGTTGATTTTAATTTCAAGTTGCTTTTTTTTTTATTCTGATTTTCACCTTGTCGAATCCTAATTTCACTCTCTTTTTATTTTAATTTGACTCCTTTTTTATTTGATTTTCTTTTTATCATGGAAGAACTCGACATGCCTCAATCGCCAAATATGTTATCACACTTTGAGTTTCAGTGGCAACCGCGAGCGAATTTTTTTGGTACTTATTTTTCAAATATAACTTTGTCGTTTTTATCCCTTTCTAAGTTTTTTTTTGGGATTTCTAAGTAATTTTTTTAGTGATTTTGTTCTATTTTTCTATTCATGATATGTTCCTTTTGGGGCACTAAGATATTTATACTTTAAACTATTCTCATATGTTTTTTTAAGGTTTTGAATTTGGTTGCGTGTTTGATTTCTCTTTACCATTGTTTTGATGACAATTCATTGTCTTCAAAACCTGTATTTGTTGTATTTATTTTGATCTTTTACAAACCTTTGCTTTTTATTCCTTTTTCCTTTTTGAAAATGTATTTATTTATGATGATTCTTTGGCATAGAAATTAGCGACGATTTTCATAATTCAGGTACTGAAAAGCGAAAGTAACTCACAGTTGAAGACAATAGCAATTAAAATGATGTTAGTTCTTGTAACTATTTACATGATTAGGGTTACTCTTTGTCGAGGTAAAAAAATTATATGGTACCTATATATTTTATCTATAAAAATAATTTGAGTAACTATTTACAAGATGACGGTTACTCTTTATCGAAGTAAAGCAAAATTATGTCGATATCTTAACTGTCCATTTTAGATAAAGATTCATGTTGAGTCTATAAAATATAATTTTGAACATATTAAGGGCTCCTAAATTGGAGTAGAATGTTTTGGTGATTTTTGAATCATTTTTCTAAAGCTTTTCTCCGCGCTTTATGTCATTTTCTTTCTAGAACTAATGTTTGCTACTTCTTACAATTTTACAAGTTGTTTAAAAATAAAAAAAAATCATTTTCAACATCTGCTCACATGATTTGTATGAGTCTTATATGTTTTATATACAAAAGCAATATGATGAATAACTATTTATATGATGAGGGTTACTTTTATCGAGGTAAAGGTAAATAATCTAGAAACCTAGATTGTCCATCTTTTATATAGATTCGTGTTGGACTTTGTAACATGATTTTAAGTATTAAAGGCTTTCGAAATTGAGGGGAATATTGTTTATAAAAAATTTCAACTAGAGACACTGCTATCCATTTTAGATAAATATTCAAGCTAATCTTCGAAACATGGTTTTGAATATTAGAGGCTCCTGGAATTTAGAAAAATACTATTATGATTTTTGAAGCATTTTACTACAACTTGTCTCCATGCTTCAAAGGTCTTTCCTTTTATTACTAACATCTCACATGTTGCTTAAAAATAAAATAAAAAATTGTAATTCTTGCTCGCATGATTTCTACGATACCATACTTTTTATCTGCGAAATCAATATGATGAGTAACTATTTACATCATGAGGGTTACTCTTTATCGAGGTAAAAGTATTTAGATACCTTAATGTCCATTTTAAATACAAATTCATTTTGAGTATGTGGAGCACAATTTTGAGTATTAGGGGCTCCTAAAATTAAAGAGAATAATCTTACGATTTTTGAAGTATTTTTTTTACAATTTCTCTATGTGCTTCATGACCTTTTCCTTCTATTACTAATATCAGGAAAGTTGCCTAAAAATCTAATATCTCTTGTAACTTAAGCTCGTAAGATTTCTATGCTACCTATAATTTTTATCTACAAAACCAATGAATAACTATTTACATGATTAGCGTCACTCTTTGTCGAGATAAAGGTAAATTATATGATACCTATAATTCAGTAGAATATTTTTTTGTGATTTTTGAAGCATTTTTTTTTACAGTTTTTCTCTGCGTTTTATGATCTTTTTCTTTTGAAACTAAAATCTGCTACTTCTTACAAAATGTCTAAAATTTATTTTTTTTTTTTGCAACATCCGCTCACATGATTTGTATGATGTATATTTGCTTTATACACAAAAACAATATGATAAGTAACTATTTACATGATGAAGGTTACCTTTTATCAAGGTAAAGGTAAATAATCTAGATACCTAGATTGTGCATTTTTTTATATAGATTCATGTTGAAGTTTTGGAACATAATTTTGAGTATTAGAAGCTTCAAAAATTGAAGGGAATGTTGTCTAGATAATTTTACAACTTTATCTCATACGATTTATCTGCAAAAACTATATGATGAGTAACTATTTACTACAGCTTGTCTTTGTACTTCACAAATATTTCCTTATATTACTAATATCTCACAATAAGAATCAAAAACCTTTTGCAACTTTTGATTTTTGTGATGTCTATATATTTTGTCTGCAAAAAAATATGATGAGCAACTATTTTCATGATAAGGGTCGCTCTTTATTGAAGTAAAGGTAGTATGTATGGATTTAACTTTTTCTTTGACCTTACCAAATGTGTTAGCTACATAATAATGTCAGTTCCAATGGAACTGTATAGCTTTCTTCAATTCATGCTCAGCTAAATAATTAAAGTCCATGCCAGTCTGAACAAAAAAAAAAAAAAAAGCAGGGGCAAAGACAAGTAAAGAATTTCAATGTGTTTTGAAGAACTTTCACGAGATTATTCTGTATTTCCCCCCTCGTTCACTCTCCAACCACATCGGAGAGTTAACTGTTAAGCACACCTACTCCAGTACGATCAAGGAGGCAACATGTTTAGTAATTACTACTTGTATAAAGATTCCAATCATGCAAACCAGACAGACAAAGATACACAGAATTAAGTTATTCACGTACTAGAGTAGCATTTATACAAGGACATTTATAAATGACACAAGGCAGCAAACTTGATTGAGGAACTGGAGGTCAGCAAAGTTTCAAAAAGCAACATTCAACCATAACACCATTCATCAGCTCCGAGTGCCCAGATAGTTTGTTGCAGAAATCAAACTATTCCTTGTGATAGAAGTTTAAACAAAAAATGTCAGAAGGTGATGAGTTTACCTAGCAAGACACTACAATTTATATCCCAATGGTTAAGAGTCTAAGAAGGCAAATGAGACCCTAATATGTCTAAAAAAATGTCAGACATGAAGAAATTGACTTTACATATGGAGAAATGTGATAACCAAACAGCATGGCGAGGGTCTGGAAACTAGAAAATAGAAAGAATCGGTCGATTTTGAATGGACAAATCATTCACTCCCCTGCCTGACTTTTTGGACAAAGGATAATAACCATGTGAACCAGTAAGGTTTAAGGGCTCAGAAAAAGCAATGCAGCCTTCTTGTTGTTGATTATGGATTTGGCGTGAAATTGGGAGTGTTACATCCATGTCGTTCAGTCCTAGTATTCAAATATGTCTCCAGCAATCTCCCACCATAGCTGATCTCAATTTTATCCTAAACTAGAAGGTCATGAACTATATGCTGTATAACCTATACAAAAAGCTGAGTTCATCATTGGAATCTCTTCGATCTGAAGCTTCACCATGCATCTGGATGTCCTTGCATTATCTCTCATTCCCTGCCTATCAATTATTCCATCATCCTTTTTTAAACATGATGAATCACACTTTCAAGAGGGTAGCTAATGTACCAAGAATCATGTAGAGACAATGTGCGTACAATGATCTATTACGGATTATGACATACAATTAAGAGTGATCACATGGCAAAAAAACCTGCTGAAAATGCTATATTGGCCCCGGGACAATATACATTGAAGAAGTTAATACATGTAACTTAAACAAGTCAAGACCACCAGTTCCATGAGTCATAAACATAATTCATAGTACTTTGGGGGGAGGGGCAAAATTAAGACGATGACATAAAAGGACAAGATAAAGAATCCGCAGCAGGCTTTACATGGTTTATGCTCATCTTTCACTTATAAAATGCAAGCAGCTTATTCATCACCCATGGCTAGCTCCAATGCATAGTCATCCCTTTCCTGCCAAAGTTCAACAAATACAATTTTAAGACCATTTCAAAAGAGTTGGAGAATTAGGCATCAGCTTAGCTCCTTTTCAACTATCCTTTTGTCTTCTACTACTACTTGTTGCATATTAATATGACAAATTTTTCGGAAGTTGTGGGCTTACAATTGGTCCTCGAGCAAAATATCTTCCAAATTGAAGCCAATACACCTGCACATGCCAGTAAACTCAAATTATTTTGACACGAACAAATAAAGGTTTAAAGACACTCGAGAAATCATATATGAGTTAGCAGTTCTCTTTATTTCTTGGAAATCAGATAAATGCGGATGAAGACAAATTCAAATGCCTCTATCACAAGATATTTGAGGCGTCTGATGCGGCAATCCACCTTTGACGTGTTTGCAATGACTTCATTTGGTTATCATACAAAGACCAGATAACAGTTCTCCTAAATAGATGGGGAGGGTTTTACGCATTACCTCATCCTCGTCTTGTGTTTCCACCTCTACATCAGAAGATGGAAACCCCACACAAAGAAGCGCATATCCCTGCATTTAAGTCCCCCAAATAAGAAGAAAATAATATACAGAACACTTGCAACACTAAATAAAACGAGCATGCAAGAAGTTTAACATGAGGTAGTATAATCTCTGTGTTTTCGGTGCATTTGGAGCTCATGATTGTTGGTTAGGAAGACCAATAATAAACTAAACTTGTTAAAGAGGAGAAAGTTACTCGTTAATATAAGACTCAAATGGACATTAAAATGGTGGTGTGACATCAGTTCAGTTATGACCTACAGAAATTTCAGTAAAATTTATCGTCAATGTGAAGAAGATTATTTCCAAATTATGCTAGTATACTCTTAATCTGGTTAATCTAAACAATCAAGCCCATGTCATGAACATTCTTCAGTTTATGTTTACATTAATTGTGTGTCTACAAGACAATCATTTATCTTTCAATACCTCTCCTATTGGTTAAATGACTATGATTCTTCAAGTTGTAATGACTTGATTTCATATAGAAACCTATGATATGGTAAATTTGATGACTAAGACATGAAAATATGATGAAACAGTATTGAAGGCTTGAATGCAATGAAATAACATTGAAGTTTTGATTTGAAACTAAAATGCCAAAAAATAAGCAAAACAAGCAAATGAATTCACAACCCAGAAATCAGAAACATTAAAGCCATGCCTTTTCTTTCAGTTCAGCAGATATCCCAAGAGCTTCAGGTTGTCGTATTTGGCCAGACTTTACACGAACGGCACAGCTAGTACAACAACCTGCCATGCAAAGAAACTATTAATTAAACACAATTTCATCCGATAAACAAAGATTAACATTCAAAACAGACTTAAAAGTCCAATAAGTAAGCTAAACTCAATTATAATTTATAACGAAATAGCCTCAAACTCAATGAAATGGCAGGCTGTTTTTACTACATTTAAAAACAAAACCTAATCGGATTATAAAGAACAATACCGTGCCTGCATGCGAATGGAAGTGCGATATTTTGAGATTCAGCAGTATGTAATATGTACTGGTCCTGCAATTTCAATCAAATATCCCTAAATCAGTCCCAAATCAATCATTTAATTAAGTTGTTCTAACGAATAAATTGCAAGCCAAACAAATAAAAATGCAAGTCCTAATTAATTGTTGTTCTATTCTAACTACAAAACAGATCAATCGTTTCTTCGGCATTTTTCTCAGGAACAAACGGAGTAAAACACCGTACCTCAGGAACAACAAACTCGTGAACGACACCTTGTTTTCTGTCGTGGACGGTGACTTTATGAGTAGGAATTGAAGGGAAAGGATAACCGTTGGGGCTGGTAGCGCTCATCGGCGACTGGAGCTCTGACGTAGTTTTGCGTCGGCATCTGAAGGAAAAAGCACCGCGTTTCACAGATGAGAGTCGCGCGTGAAGTGGCGATTGCCGGTAGAGAGAAGTGCAGGAATTGCATGGAACCACAAGGTCCATTGATACTGGTTTCAGAATCTAAGCAGTTATTGGTCACGACGAGATAAAACGATTAAAAGCAAGGCTTAACCCCCAACTATGTACTTTTTCACCTAGGTGTCCAAATTATTTTTCGGATCAAATAGGGTCCTAAAAGTTTCATAAGTGACTTACTTAAAATTCTCCGTTAATTTCCACCGTTAAAGGACACGTGTCATCTCTTAAAAATTTTCAAAATCATATTAAAAATAAATAAAATTACTTAATTTTCAAAAAATTTCTGAATTTTACAAATTTCACAAAACAGCCTCAAATTCTAAAATCTCTAACTCCCAAAACCTAAATACCGATTTGGGCCGATTTTGTCGCCGCCTTGCACGTCGGACCATAACGACCATTTTCCTCACCATCTCGTCGTCGGACATCGACCGATGACGTGCGAATCGCCGAAATTGTTAAATGGTTTTTTTGAGCGATTTGCGACGAACGACGGCAGAAGTGGCGATGAATAGCATGTGGGTTGTTCGGCAAGGGGAGGACGCTTCATTCTGTCGTCGGAAACGCGACCAACGCTTGCGGGAGTGGTCGGATTTTGGGGTTTAGAGATTTGAGGACTATTTTGAGAATATTTGAAAATTTTAGGATATATTTTTATTTTATTTATTTTTAATATAATTTTTGAAATTTTCAGGAGGCAACACGTGTCCTTTAATGGTGAAAATTAACGGTGAACCTTAAATGGGTCACGAAATAAAATTTTAGGACCTTATTTGGCCCTAAAAATAGTTTAGGCACCTAACTGAAAAAATGCATAGTTTGGGCACCTATTTACCTATTAAGCCAACAAAGAAAGATTGTTAGATATCCTACTTTTATTTGCACGCAAATTTTGTAAGATATGCATGTTTCACCCAACCTCACATAGCCCAAGGAAAGTGGGCCTAAAATAAGTTGAATTAAATGTTTATAAAAAATAAAATAATTTAATTTAATGAATTATAAGAAAAATTTAAAAAAAAACCTTAGTAAAAATGTATTTAAAAAAAAACTTTAATATTCTTTAATATTATAAATTAAAGGCCTCGTTTTATAACTGCACAAGGTCCATAAACCTTTATCCCGCCCTTGTTTTCCACCCTTAGACTTTATGTTATACAACTAAATATAACTTTTTTTTACCTAATTTTAACATCTATGTATAACATGGTATCCCATTTTTTATGGGATTACCTAACTTTTTAATGGTACATTTAAGTAACTAAACTTTGTTTTTTTTTAATAAAGACGGCCGAAGATTTGGATTAAGTAGTAATTATTCTATAATATGGGGGACTAGTAATGTCTTGTTTAATTAAAGAACTAATATCAGAAGGAGCAGAATCAAAAATAATGGTTTGGAAGTGGGACGTATCAGTTAGCTTGGCGAGTTAATCAGCAACCATATTTACATTCGCGAGACATCCAGTAAAATCAATCAACCAAGCCCTTATACGGAACTTCGTAATCGCCTTTACCAATGAGAAGGGTTGTTATCAGCTGCATTAAAAAAATATTTAGTTCAAGGATTAATGTTTTTTTATCAAATTAAAAAATTGTAAAATTCAAAGATTAAAATTTGTTTTTATCTTTTTTTTAAAAGTTATATTTAAAATTGATCTACAAAATATATCTAAACTAAATCTACACTTTGAAATGGAACTGGCAGTTCCTTTTGAAATTGTAAGATCTTTGGCGCACGGGGCTGATTCATATCATCTATTTTTTTTAAGAATACCGCTTCTCCTACTCATATCGAATAGAACATGCTGAGCCAAACCTTCATGCAAAACCTGCTTGATTTAGATGGGGAGAATCTTAGAATCGAACAGAACGCCTTGGATCTTTGATGGAAAGCCAACATTTTTTAATCCCTAAACCAAAATCCTCTTACAAACCCTTTTCTACATGATACTCATACAGTCAAATGCAGGTTATTAGCATAAGTTAGAACAATGAAAAGGAAGAATCTATTCAAAAAAATGGCGGCAGGTTTTTCTAATAGAACCAACAATCATGCCCATTGTAGTCTTCCCTGGTACTCCACACGCTGCTGGATTTTACCATCATGGGACATCACCTGAGTCTTCACCTTAGCTCGTCTTGTACTGTACTTCACTTCGAACTTCGGGTATGGCTTCTGCTCATTTTCTGCACTTGCTGCACCTGATGTTTCTGGTAAGACTTCATCAAGGAACTCATCTGCTACGTCTCCATCTTCGTCTATCCGAAGACGCTTTGCATACCATTTCAGACCCTGATATCAGCCACTTGAAACAGGCTTGATGAATATATGCGATAAAATAAGTAGTTGTGGCAGGTTGAAACAACCAAAAGAGGGGGGAAATTTATTATTAGTGAAAGTAATGCTGAGAAGTGCCCAATGAATGAAACCAACAGCCTGAGATACAACTATTTCTTTGTACAGAACATCATGCCAATAAAAGCTACTGCAACTTCCACATGGACATTCATTTGCCTCAAGCTTATAAGAAGTGCTCAATGGTAAATAATAGCATTCACCGTTAGAAACAGCACTAATTGCATTTTTCGGCCACCCTCTCCAGCTACTTCTTTACTTCACCTACGACCATAAAAACTTCTAACCATGTCCAAAATGTGACAGAATTTGATTGAAAGGTAGAGTAAACTACGATCAACTTGCAAAGGAAATATAACATCTTCATATTTACATGTCACCATGTTTAGTAGACACAAATTCCTGTGGCATTATCATTATGTTTCAAAAGGATAAGGTTAAGGATTCAAATAGACAAATCTTTAAGGGAATAAAAAGTTAGCATCATATCTACTTGATAAGGGGAAAAGGGTGGAAATCTGAAATCAACCACCAAAGATTCATCCCCAAGCAGAGAGAGATTTTGTAGAATGACAACCATATTTATTGAACAATACGTCATCACAGGAATTTGAGGGAATGAAAAGACAGAAGGGAAGTGTATATCTTTTCCTCTATTCATTTAATAAATGAAGAGAAACAAAAGGCATAAAAAGGATCAAAGTAAAGAATTGATAGTAAAAACATAAGCTAAACAAGTAATTTACTGTGTTTAGAATGCATCTTCCTCAGCATCAAGCCACCAAGTACAGCACGATCTGATCTATCGTTGCATATTTTCCATGAACATCAGAAACAATAATGTGGAGGACATTTGAGAATTGACTCAGAATAGCCTCCTTGAATGACTGTAACTCGAACAGCCTACTTGTCAGTTAAAACTCAACTCCACCATAACTTAAAGCAGCAATCGTGCATGTCAATTGATTTCATGACAGTAGATGTAACCAAAATTTGCAGCAGCAATGCCGGACGGAAGATTTGAAAACCAATTCTGAAGATTGCAGATGCTAGATAGCATCATGCGACCCAGTGAAAATTTTGACCCTGCCTGATAATACCCTCTAGTACATAGGTTCTGTCTTCAAAGACATCAAAGATTCTAGTGCAGTAAATCTTTAAACCATGCTAAATTGCTAACCTCAAGCTCTTTACAACCAAATTACACAGTTCAATGTCACTAATTCCTCAAAAACATTAGTGATTCGTGCTATCTTATCTTAATTCCAAACTGTTAATATTTGATACATTTTAAACATTGATTCCTACCTTAACAATCTCTTACTAACCGGAAGTCAACTGAAATGTAGTTACTACCTTAACATTTAACATTATAGCATTATAACAAGAACCCACATTTTTAAATCTGGAAACAATGAAAAAATAAACAACATTAGAAAAGAAATTGGGATGGACCTGGACGCCGCCGTCACCGGAAGTGCAGGGGAGGAGGACAGGACCAGGCTGGGAACGATCGACGGCGACTTGAACAGGGACGCTAAAGCCCCTTCGAGGAAGACCGGTTTCTTGAAAAACGGGGCGGTTAGCGGGTGCTTCATTATCGCTATGATGGTCGTTTTCTTGGTCTTTCACTTCGTGAACAGCATCTTCTCTGGCAAACCCGAAAATCCCCGCTATTCTGCTAAAGAAGCGCATAATCGAAGGTCGATTTTGTTCGATTATTGAATCGATGAGCTAACCTGTGCAAATCGAAGATTCAGGAGAAGGAAAAAGGATGAAATCTATAGAATGTCGAAAGTGATGATAAAGGCCAAAGGGCTAAAGAGGGAGAAAGAAATGTTTTCTTTTTTCTTTTATCAGAAAGTACGTAAAACAATTACTAGAACTAAAAAATTTCGTAGCGAACACACTTGATTTAGTGGAACCGGACAATGAGAGTCCTGCCGTTAGATAATTACTGGTCGGGTCGGGTCGAATATAATTTGGATTGAGTTTATAATCTAAATTAAAATACGAGATTTAAATTAAATTTAAGTTTTTTGTATATATAAATGATTAATTAAGTTAGTCTTTAGGCTGCGAGTTTAAGATTTAATAAGAGCAAAAAATAAATTCTCCTTTCTTAAGTAAAAATTATTCAAAAAAATAATTAATTAAGTTCATATTCAGTTGGTTCATAATAATATTATTATTATTTATTTTAGTATTTCTATATAATTTTCACTAAATTTATTATTTTTACACTTTCATACAAGGATAATTTAATATATTTTGTAATATTTATACATTATAAATTAAATTTAGGTTATATTTTGACAAGTAAAAATATTAAACAACCTTTCTTTAAAATTTAAATTCTAAAATATTAAACTTAAAACCTAACTAGTCCTAAAATCTAATTCTAAATCTTAAATTATAAACCTTACAATTTAAACTCCTAAACTCTAAACCTTAAATTTAATAAACTTGTATAAACTTGAATTTATACAATATTGTGTATAAAAAATTCATTTAATTTTACGTGGTCTAAAATATATAACATATATAATAAAAAGAAACGATATATTATAAACTTATAAAATGTGTTGGGCTAGTTCAAGTAAAAAATGTTGGAGCTCGAACCCAACTCACGTTTTAAGCGAACTTAAAATTTTGTCTAAATTTATTTTTTCGAGATTAATATTTTTGTCCAAACTTTTCTGAATTTCAGGGGTAGCCCAGCCCTGAACAAGGCTACATGTAGTCATAAGAGTATATTTATGTTTGTTCATTTAATTTTAACTGAACAAATGAATGAGTATGAACAATTAAATAAATATAATTTTTTATTCATGTTCGTTTGTTAAAATAATAAACGAGCATTGGATATTGTTTGATTTTTTTCTTAAAAAGTCTAAAATCTCGTAACTGATTATTGTTTATTTTTTCTTTTATATTTTTAATATATGTTTTTAAAAATTTTAAATATGATACTTTTGTTATGAAAAATAATAAATATAAATGGACATACATGAATAAATTTAAACGAACATAAACGAACGAATTATCGAACGTTCATAAACATAAATAAACAAATATGCTTTTTGTCTGTGTTCGTTCATTTAATTAAACGAACAAAAAATCTTATCCACGTTCATTCGTTTAATAAATAAACGTACACAGATAAACTTCCTACTGAACGATTCACTGAACTTTTGTTTCGTTTATAGCCCTATGAATTAATGTATGCAATAACGGGTTAAAACAGATTCGAATTATGGGTTAAATTGATTATAACATCGGCGTCAATTTCCACAATTAATTTAGCCGCATTAATATCTTTAGCGAGTTTTGGCTCATCTCTTGAGGGTCTGAACTCTTACTGGTTGGGAACAACATACATGGAGGAAGTAGAGATGCAATAAAGGATCTCAATTTATTTAATGGTTCCAAAAAATCAAATAAAATTTAAACATTTTTAATAAATATCTACTTAATCCGGCCGTAAGCTTTTTCCATGTCAATCTTTATGACCATAAAACGATTTGGAGGAATAGAGTAGAAAGGCCATCAAGTCATAGAGTCATTATTGGACTAAATGACCAGACAAGGATGAAATTAAAATTTAAAATTAAAGACAAAACATAAATATTCAAAAAAATATAGAGCCATTATTGGACTAAATGACCAGACAAGGACGAAATTAAAATTTAAAAGTAAAGACAAAACATAAATATTCAAAAAAATAGTGGGTAAATTTATAATTTATTCAATTTTTTTTTTTGAAAAAATTGTCTATATAAATGAAAGGCGTAAAAAATAATTTGTGGGTGAGGGCATGACTCATGATCCCCTCCCATCATATATGTATATATCTAATTTCGATATCTTTTGATAGGAGTGGTTAGTTGTTGGAACATGTGTTAAGCTAACATGAGTCTCTATAGAGAAAATCTTAAAAATATTAGTTGATAATCGTCGAAAAGTAATGAAATTTTAGAACTTTAAGGCATATTATTTATCGATAAAATTAGAGGTTTGAATTATAAAATAATAATTTTATATAATACTTCATAAGACATTAAAACAATATATAATAGGCTCAAAATAATATAGTGATGGATGGAAAATTGATGTAAATGTTGTTAAAAAAATATAGTACACACGACGTGGGTAATATAAAATGTCTGGACCAATCGAGCCTACTAAATTTTAGCTCTACTAAGATATTTTTTTCTCAAAAAGTTATGTCTCTTGATGTGTACAATTGTATCTTTCAAACAATTGTATATCTTAGTGGACATATTCGTTGGTTTTGGTTTCCTATTGGATCTATTCATTTGTTATGTAAGTTCACTTATATTTATTAATTTTCAACAAAATTTTTCATGAATCGGTCTAATCTCTTCGTTCATTTTATATATACTCTACATAAAGTCAAGTTGAGAGACTTTCAAAACATATCATCAAAAAGCTTCAAAGTAAAAAAATTACCTTCTATTTTTTATAATAGAGAAATGTAAGATTTTGTTTGATTGATCACCGACGTGCTACTGTTGTGATCGTTTGTTGTTGTATCATGTAAGACAAACGCCCAACGTTACTCAAAACACCAAAGAAATGTTGAATATGTTTAAAGAAAATTGCTCATACAAGCCTCAACAAAATTCTTCTTTAAATTTCAATTCGACTGACAATATAATATTATGTTTATGTTTGATTTCTTTTTTGTTCCTTATTTTCTTTACAGTATTCTGTAATTTCATCGGATTATTACTACATTATTTCTAACAGTAATTTATATAGCTAACGGACAACTTACCAGAGGTTCATGTTCTATGCTAGTTTTTTAAACCCATGATTTGTTTTTTTATGGGGCATTTTTTTTTGTATTTTGAGACTAAAATGAAAAGAATTAAATTAGACAGACTAAAATAAAAATCTTAAATAAAATGTGTTTTCCATTTTTATTTAAAAGATGCGCTCCCCTAATTATCGATTTTTTTTGCATTTTAGAGATTAAAATGAAATAAAATTAAATGAGAGAGACTAAAACATAAATTTTCGAGATCTGGGCCTTGTCGTTTTCATCCAAAAACATTGTTTTGGCCTTTAATTTTGGATTTTCTCCAGTTTTTATTGAAAATTTTAGCTCTGAATTCAAATTCTTTTAAGATGGCGGGCCTAAAATTCTGATTTAATTTTACAGATATATATCATTATTCATTAAAATTCGAGATGTGTGCTTTTACTGCGTTCTGAAAACTTTCACTTTGGTCCCTATAATTTTAATATTCTTTTGATCGGGTCTAGGTAATTTTATCGCATGACCAAAATAAAATATTTCAAAATACAATAGAATTACACAGTTTCATAACACAGTATAATTAAACAATTACATTAAATTTGCGACCATTTTTAAAAAAATTATTTTACTCCCTCTATTTTAATTATTTTCATTTTAATCTAAAAAAATAGCCTTAAATTGCCAACAGTTTGGACGACTCCACACCCTATAAAAGTCGTCTTCAACGAAAAACGACTCTCAATATAAAAAATATTAATTTTCGAAATATTTTTTAATTATCCTCACGTTCTTTAAGATTTTATTACGACTAATTTAGACCAACACACATTGTACATTTGATTTTGATAGGTGAGTCTCTTCATAATTTTTTTTACATGCACATAAATTTAAACTTAAAATATACATAAACAATACAAAATTATTTACCATTTGCACCATGGTCGTTGATTCCTATTAAGTAAACCGTCTTTTGTAAACTGTCAAAATTAGTGCAAAATCTGAAGCAACTCCCAACTCCCTGCCCCACGAAAATAAAGTGCAGTTACAATCCCTAGTTGGAGGGTGGAGGGCCAAAATCGAATTCATTTCTTTTCCACTTTGTTTTTCATTTCCATTTCTCAAAACTCTTTCAACTCCGCCCTTTCCTTCAGATTTTGTTCAGGGGAACAAAAATGGAACCCAGAGAAGTACAAAGTCCAGCAGGAGCAGGCTTACATGTACAACAACACATGATAATGGCACACACTTCTTCCCCCTACCCTTCAAACCCCGCGTTAATCTACTCCAATCCACCGCCTAACCACCACCCTTCTATCCCCTTCAACTCACTACCTTCTCCGGTGCCGCTGCAGCGTCAGCAGCAACAGAGCCAACACCAACCTAAGCCCTTGGATTCTGTGAATTCCGTGCCCTTTGATGAATCGCCGCAGTTTAGGTACAACACGGAGCCGGCGGTGAAGAAGAAGCGAGGTAGGCCTAGAAAGTATGCTTCTGATGGTAACATTCCACTTTTACAACTGGCACCAACCACTCCGATTGCTTCCAACTCGGCGAATCATGGCGACGGCGATTCTGTTGGTTTAGGGAGTAATAGTGGCGTTGCTGATGGTGCTGTATCTGAACCTCCGGCCAAAAAGAACCGTGGAAGGCCACGGGGTTCTAGCAAAAAGCAGATGGATGCATTAGGTAACTGAAAGTTGCCGTGGAAAAAGTTTAGTGTTTTTGCTTATTGTGTAATATGCATTTTTTGTGTAAGTTTTGTGTCTTTGGTTGTTTTGCGAGCAGGAGGAGTTGGAGGGGTAGGATTTACCCCTCATGTGATCACCGTCGAAGCCAGCGAGGTGAGTTTCTTTACAAGTAATATATGAAAATCAGAGATATTATTCTTGGACTTGACTGATCTATATTTGGGAATGATAAAAGTTTCTTAGATTGTAGTTCAATTGTTTAATCATGTATTTTGTGTTAGTACCATCAAAAAGAATATTTTCAAACCCTTCATAATACTACTCTAGAATTCTGATTTGTGGGAAATGATTGAATAAAAACAGCTTATCCTATAATTCCTAAATGGAGCTTAATGAAGTGTTTTCGTTTAGCTCTAACAGTATATTTGCACGCTTCAAATGCTGAGGTGGGGCAATGTAAATTGAGCACAGGCATGTGTGGAAGTAATTTGAGTCCTGAAATGTTTACTTTTTTTCATTTTAGTTGTTGTCAAGGGGCAAATTGTCATTGTTTGTTTATGGATGGCCTCTTCCGGTCAATAACTTGAGGCAAAATGCATATTCTTATCTATAAAGTTCCTTAATGCATGGACTTTTCAATTGCAGGACATAGCATCAAAGATTATGACTTTCTCACAGCAAGGACCACGGACAGTCTGTATTCTCTCAGCAAGTGGTGCCATCTCTAATGTTACACTCCGCCAATCTGCAATGTCTGGTGGCACGGTGACATACGAGGTACTTTAAAATCAACATAATGTATCCATCTGATAAACCAAACTCAAGCTTCAACTGCATCTGCACAGCACCTTAAGAATTAATTCTATATGTTTTATATTTGATTTTTAAAATAATTTTTAGTGTATTATAAGTTTCTTGTTTCATGTTAGTATCCCAGTCCAAGCTAAAAATCGAACTCGTTGATGTATTAATTTTATGTTAATATAGATCTGAGGTGATAGTGCTATCCATCTCTTGCATCATTTTAGCTTTAGTGAGGTTCAGTGTCAAAAGACCGAGTAATTGTTGATTGTGTTACCTGCATTATGTGAAGGTTTTGAAGTAAACCCTTATGGTTCAAATTTGATCAGTGAAACAATGGAATGACCGTGGAAAAAGAGATAACAGATTAGTCTGCTTTTGGAAGTAACCAAATTTAACCTATGTTGCACCAACTCGTTTTGCTTAAAGTATCTTTGATACCTGTGTTCGACACAATTTAAATTATGGCAACATTTTTTAAAATTGCAGGGCCGCTTTGAAATTATTTCTTTATCAGGTTCGTTCTTGTTTTCTGAAAATAACGGTAGTCGCAGCAGGAGTGGTGGTTTAAGTGTCTCCTTAGCTGGATCTGATGGTAGGGTATTAGGTGGTGGAGTTGCAGGGATGCTACGGGCAGCATCACCAGTTCAGGTATCTCTCTGTTACTAATTTGTGTTGTGTATGATGAAATTTTCGCTATATGCACATCTCAAATTCTTGAAGTAGTTTGGGATTGAGGCTTGATTGAATTGAGATTCTTGCATCTCAGATACCATACTTCATTCTTGGTTTATGACTGCTTTCTTTCTACTGTCAGGTCATTGTTGGCAGCTTTATTGCTGATGGGAAAAAACAGAGCTCGGATGCTTTCAAAACAGGACCTTCACCCGTACTAACATCGAGTATGCTCAATTTCGGAGCTCCAGGGGTGACAGGCAGCCCTCACTTGCAAGACGGCTCAAGCAAGTCATCTGACGAGAATGGTGGCAGCCCTCTTAATGGAGGGTCTGGCTTCTACGACAATTCCACCCCGTCAATCCATAATAACAATATGCAAATGTACCAACATTGGACTGACCACAATCAACAATGAAGATGCTTCTGAATTAAAAACTGTAGAGCACATCGGGGCGTTGACTCGGTGATTGTTCCAAATGCTAACATATGCATTCAAGAATAGAAATGGAAGAGAATCATTTTCATGGTAGATCAAGTTATCTGTTCTTTTTTTGTGGAGTAGTTTTCATGGTAGGTAATGTATTTTTCTTACGGGAAAGTGGCCATCGGCACCACCAATTTAGGAGCCATGATAGGCGATGTATTTCTTTCGAATTATTTGTTAATGACAGATGTAGGCTCTGTTGAAACAGCCTGTTTAATTTCAAGTATTTCTGAACTACAGTTGTAGTGCTGACATTGTTCAGCCGGTAGTGGATGGGCAAGCCCAGATTCTACAAGATATCATATTTGTTTGTTTCAGCTTTTAAATCGTCAATTTCAACAGGCAAATTACATATACCGCGTCAGAAACCGAGTCTCATGCCACTCGGTTTTGTTGGGCGGCTCCTAACACAAAATCTCAAATCTTTCCAATCTAACAAACACGTCATTTTATTGGGAAAAAGTCTCCTTGCAAGTAAAATTCCACCTAAATTCTGTAATTAAGGGCCGGTGGATGTTCGATGAAATGCCGCAGTCGCATTTACTTGACCTTATTAGCCTTGTATGCTTTGTGAAGGAAAATACGTAATGCATAAATTTCATCGTTCCTTTCATATTATTATTACAATAACTTCGATGGCAACGCCTTACGCGGGCCTTACACGTTGATGTCGGTAAGATCTTGGTGAAAGTTCGTATCATGTCCCTCTAGCTTGGAACCGTATGAATTTAGTCCCTCTACTATTTTTTAATAGTCTTAATGCGATTATAATGTTGTATTTGTTCATACTTTTTTTTAATTATTTAGAAACGCACATACACCTTACAGACAAAAATGCTTGAATCTAAGTCTCTTATAATGAACATCTTTTTTCCACTAAGACCAATCGTTAGTTCCAATTACTCTACTATAGTACTATTAAATGGATCAATTTGGTTTCTTTATTATTAAGTAGATTGTTTCTTGTACTAGTGAAAATAATAAAAATAAGACCAATATATATATATATTGAGAAAGAGGGGTAATATATGTTTATAAATATTTTTAACTATTTGACAATACATATACAACTTGCGACATTGTGATCAGTGCCAACAAAAACTGAACAAAAACCAAACATCATTTTCAATGAATTAACTTCTTTGTAAACAGTGTGATTACCGTTAGATACCAGTGTTTTCGTGTCTTTCAATTTGAAAAAAAAAAAGAAATCAACTTTAAACCTAAGCAATCCAATTACCAAAAGGGCAATGAACACGCGCCGGTGATTATTCCAACTCCTACTCCTACCTTAATGGCTCGTTTGGCCAACAAAATGTCACCATATTTTCAAAAGACATGTTTAATATGATGTGAAGCGCTAATATTTATATATCCCAAGATCTTTTTATTTTTCGATGTGAAATTATTCTCCTCACATCTTCTCAAGACAAAATGCTTTGGTTATTAATACAAACTTTTATCTCTCTAGCCGTTGCTTGGCCTTATCCAATACCAAGAACTTGTCAACCCAAACTCTTCCCTTTCACTCTAAAATCCAATTAAGGCACCCACTTTCACATTCGTATAAATACTCCATTTCCTTCAACGCATTCACATAGTTTCAGATTTGTTCATGGATTGCTTGGTGTTGCCCGTTTCTTTATTGCGAAAACGCAACATGAGATCATGGCTAGGTTACCGGCCTCTAAAGAGCGAAGAGGCACAAGTAAAAGTGGTGGTTGGAAAGAGAAACGGGAGTTTCTGGTCGACCCTTTTGTGTTAGACGAAAGTTCGTTCCAGGTTTTGATTGAAACGATGAACAAAGGTTGTGGTGGTGGAAGTGGATGCTATCTTGTTTGAACACATGCTTTTGTTGATGAACAATGATTCTTCCTCTTGATGAAAAGGTGATCGTATTGAAGATTGAAAACTGGGCAAGAATTGATAAGAGCAATGAAGAAGAAAAACTATCTTTATTATTCATTAATGTTAATGAAAAGAAATTGATACAAGGTTTATATAGGCTTTTTAATAAGCCAGCTAATATGCATAACTAACTAATACTAAGACAGCTAACGTATAACAATATGCGTAACTAACTTCTAATCTTAACACACCCCCTCAAGTTGGAGGGTGATAAATATCTTTCACATCCAACTTGCCAAGAAGATACTTGTGTTGAGCTACTCCAAGTCCTTTGGTAAGTATATCAACCTGCTGATCTTTAGTCGATGTGTTGTTTCCTTACAACCCCTTTTTGGATTTTCTCCCGGATGAAGTGACAATCTTTCTGTGTTTAGTTCGCTCATGATAAATAGGATTAGCTGCTATTTGAAGACCTGCTTGACTGTTACAAAACAACAAAGCTGGTTCTTCATGTTTTATTCCAAGTTCAGAGATTAAACCTTTTAACCACACTATTTCAGCAACGATGGAAGTCATTCCTCTATACTCTTCAGTGGATGACCTGGAGATTGTATTATGTGTTTTCGGTTTCCAGCAAATCAAAGAGCTACCAAGCTTAATACAATACCCAATAATTGATCTTCGTGTCATTGGACACGCTGCCCAGTCTGAATCACAAAAGGTTGTCAATTGTGGTTCATTTTTTGCTGTAAATAGAATTCCCTGTCCAAGATTCTGCCCAGTCTGAATCACAAAAGGTTATCCCAGAAGTGACTTCGCAACCACAGGTAAAGAAGTTGTGAGCACCCAGTGAAGCGTCCCCTTCCTTGGGTTCGACAAAAATTCATGGACCTAAAGGTTTATGCTAAGATAGCCGGGACTGGATTCATATTTTTTTGGGCTAGCAGGTCCACCAAGGTTATCTCAATGTGCCCCAGAACTTTAGGAAATACTACTAACCCATAAATAGCCAAGGCGAGCAAGTCGAAGACTCTTTCGTGCTTTACATCTTTCATGATTTTGGCGTAAATGAATTCCCATGTAAAGCAAGGGCTTCTGTTCTTCTCGGCTATGTGGGTATCTATTTCTTCAACATCTAGACCAGCAAGCTTGGCAAGTTTCTTCCGATACCCCAAGTTTTTCTCCTTCCAGTATATTTTGTCAGGCTTCTCCAGGTCTAGACGCAACAAGACCATGTACTCTTCGATGGTGGGAGTCATATCCCCTTGACTGAAGACGAAACAACGATAAGCCGGATCCCAGAAGTTGACGGCTACTAGCAACATTGATTCTTTTACTTCCACCCCGAGCAAAAGGGCTATATCCCTATATCTTTGGGCGAACACAGCTCGATCCTGAGCTTCCAGGCTTTCCCATATAGTGACTAACCCGGAAAGATGATTATGTGGCAAACCCATATACACTTGTCTTGGAAGATCAATGGTGGTCCCTTTCTGTACGCTATTTCCATGTTGGCGTTGAAACTCCGTAGATTCACTTTGAACCTCTATGCTCGAACAGAGGACTCTAGAACTGGACAATACGACCCGAATACTCATGATCTCTGACTCGAAAAATATTTCGGAATACCAACTGGATGCAATATGATGTATGCTCTAAAAGAATCAAAAAGGTGTTAGTATGTACAAATAATGAGATAAAACGCAAGGATAAAATTAAAAAAGAAAGCATAACTTATGGCTTCACAGGGTTTAATGGGGTGGGCTTACTAAAACATACATTCATGTGGGTTTGGATCTAGAAAGGTTCTCAAACCGCCCTTATCCCCTCCTTCAAGGTGGACAAGACGTTTGATTCTAGCCCATCACAATCGTGCGAATCGAACACGACTCGAGGGGATGCATTTCTGTTATGCCCGTGCGGAGGGTTGCTCACGAAAGCATAAGTACTCTGGACCCCGGAAGACTTTCACTAGCCCATGCGGAGGGTTACTCATGAAGGCATAGCTATTTTCTTCCATTTAAGTTTATAAAGCCCGAGTAAAAGGCTTATGTTATGATGCAAACAGTTTATAGCACCAAGGACATGCACACACAAAAATGCAACAGATTACTAAGGAAGGTAATTCGTGATCAAGTAAAAGTTGTGCCCTCTTAGAATTCCCCAGTGGAGTCGCCAAGCTGTAACAAAGGAGTCGCCACCGGTCCCTTTTATTGTATTAGGCGGACCAAAAACCTAAAAACAAACCAAAGATTACGAAATCTCAAGGGTTTGGGGGCACGGTTACGTGTGGGGAAGGATTAGCACCCCCACTACGCCCGTAAAAACGACGCTTACTTGATCACTAATATTTTCCCTATAACCCGAATGCATGCATGCATAAGTTAATAAAAAAATCCACATGGTTCTAGAATTGGCTCGAACTCGCTTACGGCTGAGAAAATCTGAATCAATTTAGACGCAAAGGGATTAAGGTATTAATCCTTAAAATTCGATAATGCACTTTCGCATAGGAGTCTCGACCGTTCCCACAACGGCTAGGGGAAGACCGAATTAACCCTAATTGAAAGTACATCTCATTTTCATGGTGCGAGAAAATTTTTTTTTGTATGATATTTTATTTGCCTTATTTATTTTGTTTCTAATCCTACAATGCCGATTATTAAGTGATTAAGGTGACTAAACTTAAAAGACTCTACTTGACAAATTTTAATTAAAAGTATATTTAATGATCTAAGAAAAATTACTGAGTTAGTTAAAAGAAATATATCATGTAAAAAGGGACCCTATACCCTAGGATTTTATTACTAAGTATTATTTAAGTTACAAATGAATATAACCCTATATCTCTATGGGTACATATAAATTTATAAGCCTAAAGTATATATTTTAAAGAGGTGAACAAATTTTAGATCAAGAAATCAGATTATTAAAGGTTATACTAATTTTCATTTTTTTTACATTTCCAAATGGGTGCTTAAGAGAAAACAGATAAACAAATTAAACATAAAAAATGACCAAATTGCAAGAAAATTAAAATTGAAGAATGAAATTAAAATGAAAAGGACTAAAGTGTGAGAAAGCAAACAGTGGGGGCCGAAGTAGAAGACTGAAGAAACAAGGGTGCGGGTCGTATAATGGAGCGGGTCAGATCCGGGTCACTCCAACGGGTCGAGTATATAATATAATAATTATAACCAATTTCATTTTTTGTTCCATTTTCCCCACCAAATGAATCCCTTCAACCTTCAAATTCTCTGTATTGTTCATCTAGAGATGATGAACACCGCCGTGTTCTCCAGATTCCGGGGGCAGTTTGTGGCGCTCCTCCACATCGGCCGCCATGGCCCTTGACCGGTGGCGAGCTTCCAATGGCAGTCCGCTTTGGCTATGTCTTCCGAGTTTGACGCTGGCCACGGCGTGTTTCTCTGACGACTGCTTCCACCGCTTTGATCAGAAAAAACCCGCGCCCCTCTCTTCCCTTTTTGAATCAAAAACCAGAAATGAATGCAAAAGGAGTGATAATAGGTATAAGATACATTTGAATTTGACTGGAAATTGCTTATGTTATTGCTTCTCTTGAATCGTCTGTTACAAATGGTAATTCAATGGCCTTTTATAGCCCGGTTACATGTATGAACAAAGGGGAAAGAAATTATTTCCCCGATTACAAATAGAAACCCTAAAATCTCTAAGATTGTTGCCTGATTCAGTGTTGATCGGATTTGATCCGATTTCGACCATATTTGGCTGATTCTTTCATTCTTTGCTTCGATTCTGACTTTACTCTCGATTCTTTGCCATCTATGTTTGATTTTCTTCATTTTCTTTTGTTTTAATTCGAAATGTAAATCCCTTTTTTTGCTTGCATATCACGGCCGAGAGGATGAACGGTGAAGATGACAAACGCGGTTGCCAGCGTCGACCATGGAGTGATCGGGGATGACGAACAGTCGGTGGGAGCCCAAAGGTCAAGCGCGTGCGTACCATATGCGAGTGGCGATCCGGGTGATGCCCCATTGTGTGATATGAGCCGTTGATTGCCTCATTGGATCCAACGGTGCTGGGCGTGCAACACTAGGCTTAGGGGATGGACCTCTTAGGGTTTTTATCTGGACCGTTTGATCAATCTTGATCCAACGGCCAGGAGAGGGTGGCGGCTTTAACAAAGAAATGGCTTAGTTTTCTAGGGTTTATTGTATTTAGCCGAATTAGGCTTGTAAAATGGGTTTCCATGCCCTCTTTTTTTAATGAATGGACTAAATTATTGGGTTTTGGTTTTTATATTTGTTTATGGACTCTAATATGATCAAATGAATTAACATATACTATATAGTTTTTGGATCAACACTTAAATGAGTGAGGGCCGGATAAAATAGGTGACTACAGCTGCCTCTCTTTGTATATTCCGGTGAAACGGGAATAGGGCAAAGAACAAAAGGTACTAATTTTATCCGGCCAAATGGCTGAACGCAGCTTGTCTTTTCAGAGCGGCAAAAACAAACTTGAACATCGACGAGTCATTCTTCCGAAGCGACAAGCGACTCTTCAACCGACTTATTCCTCCGGAGCGACAATGAATAAGTTGAACGGCTTCATTGAGAGAACTTGTTTCTCCGGTGCGACAGAAACGAATTAAATAACTGGTGTGTCATTCTGAAGCGACAATGACTTTAATCGAGGAAATGATTTGTTTCTCCGAAGATGTAAAGACAAACCGAATAACTAATGTATCATTTCAAAGCGGCAATGATTTTTTAAAAAAACTCACTCCTCCAAAGTGGAAGAAATGAAACTGACGTGTCATTCCAGAGCGGCAATGACTTCAAAAGACCTGTTTCTTCGGAGCGACAGAAACAAATCATAGAACTGGTGAATCTTCCACGGACATGTTTCTCTAGAGCGGTAGAAACAAAACGAATAGCTGGTGCGTCATTCCAAAGCGGAAATGACTAAATCATATGCTTTCATACTTCTATCCTCAAATTCTTCAGACCAGGTCGAACTTATCATTGTAGTTGATACATCTCCATAGAAACATATGTGGGATGCTTTGGCTTGCCAACATTAATGTATGGAAAATCATCAGAATATTACAACTGTATATTACGATGGTTGACAAAATAATCATAGATAGTCATCTGCTTCACCATTCTCATTCTTAGCACCTATTTGCTTCCTAGAGAACACGCATATTTGTTCACTTAATCCAGTAATCTTGTACTCCGAATAAGTCGGGTATTCTTGAATGTCCCGAAATGGAGTTCACAAGGCGTATTTCCACCTTGAAAGTCTCGGAATGATACTCTTTGTAGCAAGGCTTATTTTCACCTTGAAAGTCTTGGAATGATGTCCCATGTTCATAAAGTCTTGCCCCAATCTGCATGAAATTCTATGCTTATGCAAATGATGTGATTAGAGTCAGAATAATGAAATGCATTAAAATTCATGTTCTTCTTTAAGTCTTGTTCAGAGAAATGTTCAAAAATCTCTTATGCTGTATGAAAGCAAATCCACAGGTTCCCATTTCGATGTGCCAGAAAAAGGGTAAAAAGAAAAGTTCTAGAGATTGAAAGGTGATCAACAAGAGGAGAAACAAAGTGTCAAAACATCAATGACCGAAGTGTTATGAGTCAATCCCTCGACAACTTTTTCGGATGCTCATTCTGCCAAGAATTCTTCCAAGGTCCTACTTCAAGCAAACATTCATGCCTCCACACATTCAAGCTGCCCTTTACGGGTTTTCACCTTGAATCTACCCTATTTCCAAGATGCCCTTTTTAGGTTTTCGACTTGGATTCTCCTCTTTTCTTTTTCTTTTCTTTTTTTTCTTTTTTTTCTTTTTTTCTTCTTTTTTCCTTCTTTTTTCCTTTTTTTTTATTTTTAAGCGTAATAGCGTTTGATCGAATTTGAATTTAGGGTTTTCTAGTTCATTCCCGTCCATCTCAGCCAGAATTAACGCTCCTCTAGAAAATTCCTTGGATACAACATAGGGCCCTTCCTAGTTAGGTGCCCACTTTTCTCGAAAATCTTTTTGGATTGACAACTTCTTTCTTAGAACAAGGTCACCCTCTTGGAATTCTCTCGGGTGAACTTTCTTGTTGTAAGCTCTCATCATTCTTTTTTGGTACATTTGGCCATGGCAAATTGCCTTTAGCCTATTTTCTTCAATTAGATTCGGCTAATCATAACGTGACTAGACCCATTATGCCTCATCCAATTTTGTTTCCATCAAAATACGGAGTGAAGGAATCTCGACTTCAATTGGTAGCACGACTTTCATGCCATAGACCAAGAAAAAAGGTGTTGCCCCTGTAGATGTCCGTATGGTCGTTCGGTAGGCATATAGTGCAAATAACAACTTTTCATGCCAGTCTTTGTAAGTGTCCGTCATTTTAGAGGCTATTTTCTTGATATTTTTGTTAGAAGCTTCTACTACCCCATTCATCTTTGGACGATAAGTCACTGAATTATGATGCTTAATTTGGAATTGCTCACAAATTGCAGCTATCATCTTGTTGTTTAAATTTGAAGCGTTGTCAGTGATAACGCTCTTGGGCAATCTATAACGGCAAATAATCTCCCTCTTGAGGAACTTACAAACGATGGATTTGGTGACATTTGCATAGGATGTCGCCTCAACCCATTTAGTGAAGTAGTCGATGACCACCAAAATAAATCTATGTCCATTGGAGGCTTTAGGGTAAATCTATCCAATCACATCTATGCCCCCATCTCGAGAAGGGCCACGGTGAGGTCATTACATGAAGAGATTGCGGTGGAGCATGTATCTTATCAGAATAGATTTGACATTTATGGCATTTTTAGCATAATTGATGCAGTCTTTTTCCATGGTAAACCAGTAATAGCCGAGTCACATGATTCGCCTAGCCATGGTAAACCCACTAGGGCGAGTCACGCATACTCCTTCATGAACTTTCTCAAGAATCAATTGGGCCTCTTTGGCTCCTACATATCTCAACAGAACCTGATCTCGGCTCTTTTTATACAAGGTTTCTCCATCCAAAACATATCATGCAGCCATTCTTCAAAGGGTTCTTTTGTCATTCTCAGTTGCTTGAGCTGGATACAACTGAAACTTGATGTACTGCAATATGTCATGGTACCATGGGAGACCATCCTCCTCCCCCTCTACATTGTAACAATGCGTAGGCAATTTAGAGACCATCCTCCCCCCTCTACATTTGTACTGCATCATTTTAGCATCTTCACTTGCTTTAAAGGTTGCTGACAACGTGGCCAACGCATCTGCCATTTGGTTTTCCTCCATCGGGAGGTAATTGAAGGTGATTTCCTCAAATTCTTTGATCAATTCGAGGACTAGCTTCTGATACTCAATTAATTTTGAATCTTTCGTCTCCCATTCTCCTGAGTCCTCATAGACTTTGAGGACCCTGATCTTCTTCTCTATGGCCGAGCGTAATCCCATAATGCATGCCTCATACTCTGCCATATTGTTGGTGTATAAAAACTTTAGGCGGCTAGTGCATGGGTAATGATCGCCCTCTGGGGAAACCAGGACTTCCCCAATACCATGGCCTAAGCCATTAGAAGCTCTATCAAAATTAAAAATCCATGGGTTATCTTCAGCTGTAATGCACATCAAGTGTTCATCAGGGAAGTCAAACTCTAAAGCTTCATAATTGCCAGATGTGCAGTTTGCTAGAAAGTCTGCTATGGAACTTCTTTTTACTGCCTTTTGACTGACGTATTGATGTCAAATTCCGTTAGCAGCATTTGCCAGCGAGCAACTCTTCCCGATAAAGCCGGTGCTTTCATCATAAATTTTAATGGATCGAGCTTAGATATCAACCATGTGGTATGGTATAAAAGGTACTGCCTGAGCCCTTTTGATGCCCAAACCAAGGCGCAACACATCTTTTCAATCTGGGGATACCTTCATTCACAATCCGTAAATTTCATGCTCAAGTAATAGATTGCCCTTTCTTTTCGACCCTCTTATCATGCTGCCCTAACACACATCCCAATGAATTCTCTTGTATGGTCAAATTAGGATTAAGGGCCTTTCTAGGACTGGTGGCACTAATACCGGTGGATTCATTAACTATTTCTTAATTTGCTCAAAAGCTATTTGGCACTCTTCATTCCACCCTCCGGGATTTTCCTTCTTAAGTAGTCTGAACACTGGACTGCATCTTTTTGTCAGTTGGGAGATAAATCTGGCAATATAATTGAGTCTGCCTAAGAAACCCCATACCTCTTTTTGCGTTTGCGGAGGAGGAAGCTGTTATATTGCTTTCACTTTGTCAAGGTCCACTTCTAACCCTTTATCGCTTACTACGAAGCCTAAAAGTTTTCCTGAAGTTACTCCAAATGTGCACTTGGCAGTATTGAGCTTCAATTGGAACTTTTTCAACCTCTTGAAAAGCTTTTCCAAGTTCAGGATGTGTTCCTCCTCTGTTCGGTACTTGGCAATCATGTCATCTACATATACCTCGATTTCCTGATGAATCATATCATGGAACAAGTTCACCATGGTTCTCTGATAAGTTGCCCTGGAATTCTTTAATCCGAACGTCATCACCTTGTAGCAGAAATTGCCCCATTGTGTTACAAACGTGGTTTTCTCCATGTTCGCATGGTACATCTTAATTTGGTTGTAGCCCGAGAAGCCGTCTATGAATGAAAACAATGAATGTCCTGCATTATTGTCTGCTAAAGTGTCAATGTGTGGGAGTGGGAAATTATCCTTCGGGCTTGCACGGTTTAGGTCTCTATAGTCGACACACATGCGAACTTTCCCGTCTTTCTTTGGGACTGACACGATATTAGCCACCCATTCCGGATACCGAGCTTCTTGTAGGAAACCGGCGTCATATTGCTTTTTCACCTCATCCTTAATTTTCAAAAGCATGTATGTTTTCATTCTGAGTAATTTTTGTTGCACGGGTTGACACCCTGGCTTTATCGGCTGGCGATGAACCACGATGTCTGTATCTAAACCATGCATGTCTTGATAAGACCAGGTAAACACGTCTTTAAAATTGTGTAAGAGTTTGACCAAACTCTGTCGAGTCTGTGCCGTGATCGTAGTGCCAATCCTCACTTCGCGTTTTTCTTCTTCAGTTCCGAGGTTCACAATTTCCAGTCGCTCTTTGTGGGGAACAATCTGCCTTTCCTCACTTTTCATCAATTGAAGTAAATCTTCTAGAATATCGGCCTTCCCCTCAACATCAAGATCTTCAAATCCTTCTAGACATATTGGCTGTTCAAAATTAACTTGCGATTCGGACTCAATATCACTTATCATTGATATCTGGAGACATGTAAAGAATGGGAATATATCGATATTTGGGCAAGAGGAGAAAAGGAAAGAACAATGAAATGTTTTGTTCTTTGATGCACAAGGTTTGAAAACAAAATTACATTTTATTGAAATGGGAACCATGAGGATTTAGCATATGCCCTTTACATAAGTGATCCCCTACTATTTTTCGGGCTAAAAATAGGGGGTTAGTTTAGAAAATTACTCTAAAAGTGACTTAAAAACTACATGAAGTTCTTCTGCAGTCCAATTATTAAGCTCGTCACATGGGCGAATCATTGACAGATATTTGCCCTCTTCTCCTTGTTCTTCCAATATCGCATTATGCTCATCTTGTCAAACATATCTGCGATCTCATCCACATCCTTCTCATCCTGAGTTAAGCCAGGGTTCACAAACCCCCTAATGTAAAGGTAAAATTAAGGGGTGGAAACGTCATTAGATCCCATACGACATCCTCCCCTTTGAATATGCTCTTTCTTGATTCTTCATTATGATGGCTCTTCTCTGGGCTGCATTGGGCTTAAATCTCAATCCAAATTTGTCTTTCTTCTCAGCAATAGTCACCGGGTACAACCTACCTTGGTGATATTTCCCAAATCTTTTGCCTACTTCAGCACCTTTTCCCAAAGTTTCACTCACTTGCATCTTCGCGTACTTGGACAAGCACGGTCTTCGAATCTTGCTCCCCTTAGCAACAAAGGTTGCGCCCACAAGTTCTAATGACCTGAAGGAATATTCAAATGCCCCTGCATCAACCTCGATATAAAGGGCTTCAGCCGTCACCGAGGCAATAATGTCTTCTTCTACACCAACAATTATCAACTGCCCTTCGACCATGAATTTTAGCTTTTGGTGTAATGTGGACGGGACTGCTCTGGCGGTATGAATCCAGGGATGCCCTAGGAGGCAACTATAGGTTGGTCAAATGTTCATCACCACAAAGTCAACTTCGAATGTAGACGGTCCAATCTATAGGGGGACCTCTATCTTTCCCACTACCTCTCTTTGTGTGCCATCGAATGCTCAGACCATGTTTTGATAATTTTTTATATGTGACTCATCTATTGGTAGTTTCTTCAAAGTGGCTATAGGCAGAACATTTAAAGCCGAACCGTTGACTATAAAGACCTCTGGCAGCATGTGTCCTTTGCAACGAGTGGTAATGTGAAGAGCTTTGCACGAGCCTCTTTCTCCCTCTGGATCTCCTCATCACTAAAAGAGATGAAATTATCAACAACGATGTTTCCCACCAACCTATCCAGCTTGTCAGTGGTTATTTCCTTTGGTACAAAGGTTTGGTTGAGAACCTTGAGTAATATTTCTCGGTGTCCTTTCGAACTTAGCAATAGCGATATCATTGATATACGTGCTGGAAGCTTATGCAGCTGTTCCACTACACTATATTCGCTGTGCTTTAGAATCTTAAGAAATTCCTATGCCTCAGACTCTTTAACGGGTTCCAATATCTCACCCGGGCGATCTTCATAAAAGTTCTTTCCAGGCTCCTTGCTCAGAGCATTTTTTCTTTGAGTCGCATCTCGATCTTCCCCAGCTGGTGGTACATAACATCTCATACTTCTCGTAAAATGGCCCACTCATAAACCATTCCTTCCTTGGCCTTAGCGTGCCCTGGGCCTTCTGATGTCGATGTGGTGCATGCGTAATTCCAAGGTACTCTTTTACTATCATCGTAGGGAAATGGTGTTGGTGCTCTTATCACCAATCGCGGGGTTGTCTTATTCGTTCCTTCGCCAGCTTTTACCTTGGTTCTAATGACCAAGGGCTTAATCTTAGCAAGATTTCTCATTGGGGATTCATCAGACGCACATATTTCAGGTACATCACTCGTACATTTCCTTATGAAGAATTCTACTTCACCGCTATTCATCTTGTTCTGAACCAGCTGCCTGGATTCTGAACACCATTGAATTTCATGACCCTCCTTCCCATGATACTTGCAATAGGGCTCATTTCCTGAGGTTTGTGCCTCAACATTCTCGTCCAACATTCCGACCTTCTTTATTTTTAAATACACCCACCATAGTGGGGCTATAACATCGTCCACTCGTATCTTCACCTGCTTACCTTCCTCCCCCCATACGAAATTCACCCATGCACCTTGATGGTTGGGAATAGGTTTTCCTTTATCCTTCACGGCTTCGAACGACAACATTCATATTTTCTGTAGATTCTCTACTACCTTCTTAAAAGCTATACAATTCTTAATTGCATGTCCTATGATTCCAGCATGGTATTCGCATTTGGCGTTTGGGTCATACCACCGAGGATATGGTGGTAACATCGGGTTAAGATGTTGTGGTACCACCAACCTAGACTCAACCAGCTGCAGAAATAATTCTGCATAAGTTACTAGTATAGGGGTAAAGCTGAGCTTGTTCGATTGATTCCTTGTTTTGAGCCTGGACGGATTCTGAACCGCCGAGCCTGTATTAGCCGCATTTGGCTTGTTCATCACCACCCCTGTAGAGAAATTCTGATTATATGACGAAGTCATGTTCACCTCATTTTCTCGCTTCCTATAGGGCTTCTTTGAATCTCCTCCATCAAGCTTTCCACTCTTTATGACCGCTAGAATTAGTTCTCCATTCATTAACATATCAAAGAAGCTTTTGGTCACGTGATTTATCATTCGGTCATAAAAATGCCCATTCAGTGTTTCCACAAACATGGCGTGATTTCATTTTCCAACAGCGGCGACTGGACCTACGCCGCTACATCCCGCCACTTTTGAACGTACTGGCGGAAACTTTTATTTGTTCTCTGTTCTATTCCTTGCAGGACCATTCTGTTTGGGACCATGTCTGTCACATGCTTATATTGCTCGACAAAGGCTTGCGACAGATCCAACCATGTCTTTATACTAGCTCGGTTTAACTGTGTATACCAGCGTGCTGCTGATCCAGACAAACTGTCCTAGAAGCAGTGTATGAGCAGTTTTTCAGTGTCCAAATAATACGACGTCTTCCTGCAATACATTGTCAAATGTGCTGAAGGACACGTGGTTCCGTCGTATTTTTTGAAATCTGGTGTTTTAAATTTTGGGGGAATGACCAAGTCTGTCACTAGGCTAAGATCTCTAGCATCTAGGCTTCGATGAATACTGACTCCCTGTAGGGCCTTCACTATTCCTTTAAGCTTTTCACATCGTTCTTCTAATTTCTTATCCAAGCGGTTCCGGCTTGCCAGCTCATCGAGGTCAGGTACCTCAAAGTCTTGCTCATCACCTTGACCTGCCCCGGACTCCACCAGGCTATTAATTGAGGTCCCAGGGATGTGAACCTGAACCTTCCCCTTGAGGGCCTCATGTGAGGGTGTTGTTGTCCTTGCCTCTTTAAGGGCATTAAGAGTTTCAGGGTTCTTTCCGAGCATAGCTGCTATCTGTAGCACATTAGTCTCTTAAGCGCTGGTAATCTCGTTCTTCAGATCACTTTCGATATTCTCTAGCTTGTCTTGTGTTCCCTTCAAACCCGCTTCTATGGCAGACATTATGTTTTCCATATCCATTCTGCAGACTTGAGAGCGAGTTCCGTACGGGTACGTAATTTTGTCAATTGCATTTGAACTTCCTATAGTTAATTATTTATTTTAATGTAAGCTGTTTAGATGAAATGGGTGCTCAAATGCAAATGCAAAAGACCAGTGGTATTCCGAAATATAGTGCACTTCGTAGATTATAAATTTCTGATTACATATTATTCAAAACTAAAAAGAAACAAATTCATATTCTGTTATTTTGAGCCGTTTAGGTGTTGGTGGCTCAACTCCTCCTTTCGATGTTGTTTTCTTCTGAACCCTACCAAAGAAAGACTGATCTGTCGATACTGCTCTACCGCCTCATCCAGGAAATCCAGCAGGTGTTGTCCATCATTTCCTACTGGAAGGAATCTCGATCTCATATCCCGAGTACGATTCATCATTTCCTGAGCTTTGGAAACTGCCTTCTGAATCTGGCACTTCAGATGATCAATATAAAAATGTCAGCCCAAGCATGCAACATTCAAAGCTTGCTTAGTATCAGCCCATTGGATCTTCTCATAATCCCAATCATCAATGAGAGTGTTGATATGGTCTTTATGCACTTGCAACTGTTTCTTCAAGTCTTCGATACCCAAAAGGAGTAGTTCAGCTTCAACTCTCTTGGCCTCTTCTTCCTTCAGCCTTTTTTGGAGCTCCTGATTCTGACCGCGGTGTTTTCTGAGGCTTCGTCGAGCATCCGAATATTGCTCCTCCAAATGTCGCTTCTCTTTGGTGAGTTGCTATACTTTTTCCTTCTGCTTTCAGGCTTCACACTGCTACTCTTTCAACTCTTTCTTCATCCTCTCTAACTGTGCCTTTTCTTCTTCTAAAGTCTTGGAAATACCTGCTCGTGCTTCTCGAGTCTTCAAGTGATTATTCTCTTGTGTTAATTCTTGCACGTCTCTTGGGTAGATTTCCTGGTTTGCCAACAAAATCTTCACATTTTTTCTGATAACCTTCTCGTTCAACCTGTTCTGCGAGGAGTTCACTTTTAAGTTTAGTCACCATGTCTCATAGTTTCCCCTTCTCTTTCTCAAAGTCCTGCTTGTAAATTTCCAGCTCAGTACGCAGGATACCAGGCTGTGGATTTTCTGATGGATGCTCTAAAACTGGTACGCCTATGTTATCAACTTGCTGCCTCCTCCAACTAGCATACTCGGGTACAACATCGGTAAATAGTGCTACCTCCATTCAAAATATCTGCTTCCATTGTCTAGCTAACTCTGTAACTCGTCTTGTGAAATTAACTTCTATGTAAGAGAATTTCTCCTCTCGTAATCCATGGGTAACGAGAGTGAACTGTCGTTAACTGTACTGGTGATATACGAGCAAAGGGGCATATCTGGTAGCTCTCTATAAGCCTACGAGGGGTATCCACTCTATCTTCTCGCATTTGTACAAGATGGGTACTGGGTACATCCACAGAGCTCTCCACGTCACATCAGCATCAATGAGATTTTTGAAGAAGATTACTCATTGTTCCTGTTTTTCATTTTGCGGCCACTGCTTACTGGTGATCTCTTTGATAGGAACTAGATCCCTGGATGTGGGATGTCTGCTTATCTTCTCTTTATCCCAAAAGTGACTTCACAACCACAGGTAAAGAAGTTGTGAGCACCAGTGAAGCGTCCCTTTCCTTGGGTTCGACAAATTCATGGACCTAAAGGTTTCTGCTAAGATAGCCGGGACTGGATTCACATTTTTCTGGGCTAGCAGGTCCACCAAGGTTATCTCAATGTGCCCTAGAACTTTAGGAAATACTACTAACCCATAAATAGCCAAAGCGAGCAAGTCGATGACTCTTTCGTACTTTACATCTTTCATGATTTGGGCGTAAATGAATTCCTATATAAAGCAATGGCTTCTGTTCTTCTCGGCTATGTGGATATCTATTTCTTCAACATCTAGACCAGAAAGCTTGGCAAGTTTCTTCCAATACCCAAGTTTTTCTCCTTCCAGTATATATTTTGTCAGGCTTCTCCAGGTCCAGACACAACAAGACCATGTACTCTTCGATGGTGGGAGTCATATCCCCTTGACTAAAGACGAAACAACGATAAGTCGGATCCCAGAAGTTGACGGCTGCCAGCAATATTGATTCGTCTACTTCTACCCCGAGCAAAAGGGCTATATCCTCATATCTTTGGGCGAACACAGCTCGATCCTGAGCTTCCAGGCTTTCTCATACATTGATTAACCCGGATAGATGATTATGTGGCAAACCCGTGTACACTTGTCTTGGAAGACCAATGGTGGTCCCTTTCTGTACGCTATCTCCATGTTGGCGTTGAAGCTCCGTAGATTCACTTCAAACCTCTGTGTTCGAACGAAGGACTCTAGAACTGGACAATGCGACTCGAATACTTATAATCTCTGACCCGAACAGTATTTCAGAATACCAACTGGATGCAATGTGATGTATGCTCTAAAAGAATAAAAAAGGTGTTAGTATATACAAATAACGAGATAAAACACAAGGATAAAATTCAGAAAGAAAGCATAACCTATGGCTTCACAGGGTTTAATGGAGTGGGCTTACTAAAACATACATTCATGTAGGTTTGGATCTAGAAAGGTTCTCGAACCAACCTTATCCCCTCCTCTAAGGTGGACAAGACGTTTGATTCTAGCCCATCACAGGCGTACGAATCGAACACGACTCGAGGGGATGCATTTTCGTTATGCTCATGTAGAGGGTTGCTCACGAAAGCATAAGTACTCTGGACCACAGAAGACTTTCACTAGCCCATGCGGAGGGTTACTCACGAAGGCATAGCTATTTTCTTCCACTTAAGTTTGATAAAGCTCGGGTAGAAGGCTTATGTTAGATGCAAACAGTTTATAGCACCAAGGACATGCACACACAAAAATGCAACAAATTACTAAGGAAAATAATTCGTGATCAAGTAAAAGTTGCGCCCTCTTAGAATTCCCCAGCAGAGTCGCCAAGCTGTAACAACGGAGTCGCCACCTGTCCCTTTTATTGTATTAGGCGGACCAAAAACCTAAAAACAAACTAGAGATTACGAAACCTCAGGGGTTCGGGGCACGGTTATGTGTGGGGAAGGATTAGCACCCCCACTACGCCCGTAAAAACGGCGCTTACTTGGTCACTAATATTTTCCCTATAACAAGAATGCATGCATGCAAAGGTTAATACAAAAATCCACAGAGTTCTAGATTTGGCTCGAACTCGCTCATGGCTGAGAAAATCCGAATCAATTTAGACGCAAAGGGATTAAGGTATTAATCCTTAAAATTCGATAATGCACTTTCGCATAGGAGTCTCGACCGTTCCTACAACGGCTTGGGAAAGACCGAATTAACCCTAATTGAAAGTACATCTCGTTTTCATGGTACGAGAAAACCTTTTTTGTATGATATTTTATTTTCCTTATTTATTTTGTTTCTAATCCTACAATGCCGATTATTAAGTGATTAAGGTGACTAAACTTAAAAGGCTCTACTTGACAAATTTTAATTAAAAGCATATTTAATGATCTAAGAAAAATTTCTGAGTTAGTTAAAAGAAATATATTATGTAAAAAGGGACCCTATACCCTATGATTTTATTACTAAGTATTATTTAAGTTACAAATGAATATAACCCTATATCTCTATGGGTACATATAAATTTATAAGCCTAAAGTATATATTTTAAAGAGGTGAACAAATTTTAGATCAAGAAATCAGATTATTAAAGGTTATACTAATTTTCATTTTTTTTTACATTTTAAAATGGGTGCTTAAGAGAAAATAGATAAACAAATTAAACATAAAAAATGACCAAATTGCAAGAAAATTAAAATTGAAGAATGAAATTAAAATGAAAAGAGACTAAAGTGTGAGAAAGCAAACAATGAGGGCCGAAGTAGAAGGCTGAAGAAAGAAGGGTGTGGGTCGTATAATGGAGCGGGTCGGATCCGGGTCACTCCAACGGGTTTTGTATATAATACAATAATTATAACCAATTTCATTTTTTGTTCCATTTTCCCCACCGAATGAATCCCCTCAACCTTCAAATTCACTATATTGTTCATTTGGAGATGATGAACACCGCCGTGTTCTCCAGGTTCCGGCGGCAGTTCGTGGCGCTCCTCCACATCAGCTGCTGTGGCCCTCGACCGGCGGCGAGCTTCCAACGGCAGTTCGCCTTCGGCTTCCGAGTTCGACGCTGGCCACGGCGCGGTGCTCCGACGACTGCTTCCACCGCCTTGATCGGTAAAACCCATGCCCCCCTCTTCCCTTTTTCAATCAAAAACCAAAAAATGAATGCAAAAAGAATGATAATAGGTATAAGATACCTTTGAATTTGACTGGAAATTGCTTATGTTATTGCTTCTCTTGAATCGTCGGTTATAAATGGTGATTCAATGGCCTTTTATAGCCCGGTTACATGTATGAACAAAGGGGAAAGAAATCATTTCCCCGATTACAAATGGAAACCCTAAAATCTCTAAGATTGTTGCTTGATTCAGTGTTGATCGGATTTGATTCAATTTCGATCATATTTGGCTGATTCTTTCCTTCTTTGCTTCGATTCTGACTTGACTCTCGATTCTTTGCCATCTATGTTTGATTTTCTTCCTTTTCTTTTGTTTTAATTCGAAATGTAACTCCCCTTTTTTGCTTGCATGTCACGACCGAGAGGATGGACGGTGAAGATGACAAACGCGGCTGCCGATGTCGACCACGGAGTGATCGGGGATGACGAACAGTTGGTGGGAGCCCAAAGGTCGAGCGCGTGCGTGCCACGCGCGAGTGGCATTCCCGGTGAATGCCCCCTTGTGTGATCTGAGCTGTTGATTGCCTCCTTGGATCCAACGGTGCTGGGCGTGCGGCGCTAGGCTTAGGGGACGGACCTCTTAGGGTTTTCATCTAGACCGTTTGATCAATCTTGATCCAACAGCCAGGAGAGGGTGGCGACTTTAACAAAGAAAGGGCTTAGTTTTCTAGGGTTTATTGTATTTGGCCGAATTGGGCTTGTAAAATGGGTTTCCATGCCCTCTTTTTTTAATGAATGGACCAAATTATTGGGTTTTGGTTTTTATTTTTGTTTATGGACTCTAATATGATCAAATGAATTAACATATACTATATAGTTTTGTATCAACATTTAAATAAGTGAGGGCCGGATAAAATAGGTGACTACAGTAAACAACGAGTAATCGTGCATGCTTTGTACGTATCTACTGTGAATGAGAGCTTCAGACAACTTAAGATTCCATTGTCTTGAAGCTTGCTTCAAGCCATATAAGGATTTGAGCAAACTACATACTTTGCCCTCCCCCTAGTTGTGAAATCCTTCTGGTAGTGTCATGCACACTTCTTCATAAAGATCTCCTTGTAAAAAAGCGTTGAAAACATCCATTTGATATAATGGCCAATCATGCATGGCTGCCAAAGCTATTACAATTCGAACTGTCACTTGCTTTGCAATAGGAGAGAATGTTTCTTGATAATCAATTCATTCTCGTTGGTTATATCCTTTCACAACTAGACGTGCTTTAAATCTCTCGACATATCCATCAGCTCGATGCTTAACTTTGTAAACCCATTTACAGCTAATAGGCTTTTGTCCTGATGGCAGAGTTCTTAACTCCCATGTTCTATTTGCTTCTAGAGCTTGAACTTCATGCTTCATTGCTTTGAACCATCTATCATCAAGTATGGCTTCATGATATGTTGTTGGCTCAATAATAGCAGATAAAGCAACTGTAAAAGAACGAGTGTAAGACGGCAAGTGTACATAAGAAATAGAATTTGAAATTGTATTTGTGCCTTCAGTTAAGACATATGAAGCTTGAGTAGGACATATGAAGTCATTCATCCAAGTAGGTGGTCTGCTAACACGTGATGATCTCCTTAATGGTTGCTGAACAACAAAAATATTGTTGTTAATTACAGTATCATCAGGAACATTGTTGGTATCTTGAATAACAGGAGTAGGAAAAAGATGCTCATGTACATGTAGAAAACTACATTTACAAGTGTCTTGGGGGGAAATGAGCAGTTTTAACAAGAAATGTAAAAGGAAATATGTTTTCATAGAAAACTACATCACGATTAACAAAAAAGGATTTTGTTTCAAGATTAAACAGGATATAACCTTTTTGAACTACAGAGTAACCAAAGAAAACAGAAGGTATATCCTTTGGTGCAAATTTGTCACTGTAATTAGTTACTGTAGCATATGCTAAACAACCAAAAACAAGCAAATGGGATAATGAAGGTTGTTTGCAATACAACATTTCATATGGGGAATTCCAATTTAAAACAATAATGGGCAAACATTTTTAAGATAACATGCCATATGTATACATTTCCCCAAATTTTAGTAGGCACATGAGAATGAAACTTTAAGGCCCTAGCAACATCTAACAAATGGCGATGCTTGCGCTCAGCAACACCGTTTTGCCGAGGTGTGTAAATACATGAATGTTGGTGAACAATTCCATTTGAAGAGAAAAAATCAAGACCTTCAGTGTCAAAGAACTCCCAGCCATTATCACTACGTATAGCTTTAATAACAGTAGAAAATTGAGTATGAACATAAGCAACAAACTGTTTAAGAGAAATCAAGGCATCACTTTTAAGTTTAAGTAAATGTATCCAAGTCATTCGAGTATAATCGTCAACAATAGTCAAAAAATATCTTTCACCATTGTGTGTGCTAACACGATATGGTCCCCGTAAATTAATGTGAATAGGAGAAAAAGATGACTTCTCACGAGACTGGCTAATTTAAAAAGGTAAGCGAGATTGCTTAGCAAGGGGACATATATCACATTGTTTTATTTCTTCATTATATAGATCAGTACATCCAATGGAAGAAATTTTAGACAAAATGGTAAAAGAGATATGCCCTAGTCTAGCATGCCAAACTTTACTAGGATGTATACGAGAAACAATAGAAGACAAGCATGAAGAACCATATTCAACAATTCGAGTAATATCTGCTGACAAATCTGGATTAGAAAAACTGTTTGGTTGTAATATGTAAAGACCCTTCCTTGTTCTACCAATCCCTTTCATCTTTCCACTGTAAAGATCATGCAAAATACAAAAGTAAGGAAAGAAAACAACCATGCATTCAAATTTGTGGTTAATTGAGATATGGAAATAAGGTTGTAATTGAAGTTTGGAATATACAAGAATTTTGTTAAAATATCTGAAAGATTCAAGTTATATGACCCTATATGTGAAACTTGTGTAGTGTTACCATTTGGTAACTGAACAACTGAAGAATAAGTGCAAGGAACAAGCAAATTCAACAAATCAAAATTAAAGGTCATGTGATTTGTTGCTCTAGTATCAAGAATCCATTCATGTGTTGAAGTAGTAGTATATGTACCTGCCATATGTGCATAGGTGTACCTGCCATATGTGCATAGGTGTACCTGCCATATGTGCTTGCATAGAAGGTTCCTTTCCTAACAGATTTAATATCTTTTGATATTGGTCTTGAGTAAAGGTTGGAGCTTGTACAGGTACTGAAATACTGGAACCTCCCTGTGTGTCAGGTTGATCAGTTGTATTAACTAAATTTGCCACTGACCTATTGTTAGAAGATCCTTTCCTAGTGAACTTGAAGTCAGAAAGATACCCAATCAATTTGTAACATGATTCCTTTTTGTGACCTTTTATATGACAGTAATCACAAACTCCATTAAAAATTCTTTTCGACTGAGAATTGGTTGTATTGGAGTACAAGGCAGTTGGATCAGCAAGAATCGACAAGCTATTTGAATATTGGCTTTGTCCTTCTTCTTGTACAAGCATTGAATATGCTTGATTGATAGAGGGAAAAGGTTTCACAAGCTAGATTTGGCTTCTCACCATGGAGTATTAATCATTTAAACCTATAAGTAACTGAAATAACCTTTGTTGATTAATATGAACCGTGTTTCATTGAGATGCTTTACAATCACATGTTGAAAAGGGTACCAAAGCATCATATTTATCCCATAGTAATCTAAGACGAGTGAAATAGACTGAAATTGAAGAAAGGCCTCGAGAGTGAGTAACCATTTCTCGATGAAGAAAGTATACTCTTGAGCCATCAATCTTATCAAACCTTTCTTTCAAATCTTTCCAAACCAATAAAGCAATAAAAGCAAAAACTATCCCTGCAGACAACTCTTGATTAACAGTATTCAAGATCCAAGAAAGAACGAGTGCATTGCACCTATCCCATTCTGAAAGCAGATTAGCAAGAACATTATCGCGTGTACAAGTTCCATCAACAAAACCTACTTTATTTTTTGCAAGTAAAGCGATCCTCATAGACCTACTCTATAAACTGTAATTCTCTATCCCTGTTAACTGATGTGAAACCAGTAAGGTTCCGGAAGTATCAGAGGGATGAAGATATAAGGGATGAAGATATAAGGGATGATTGTAATCCATGGAAGCCTCCATTTAGAAACAAGAACAGAGTTTTACCAGGAAAAAAAGAGAGACCAGCAAAACACAATGTACGCTGCAAAAGAAGATGATCGCTACTGTTCCAGTAAACAACTACGAATGACTTCGCTGGAGATGACCGCCGGGGATGATCACCAGTATCTCTAATACCATGATAAAAAGGTGATAGCATTGAAGATTGAAAACTGGGCAAGAATTTATAAGAGCGATGAAGAAGAAAAATTATTGTTGTGACATAGATTTTGATATAATAAATTGAAAAATGTTTTGGACTAAATTGAAAAGAATTTAAAACATGCCTTAAGTCAAACCAACTTGAAAATAAATTTGAGGAAGTTTAAAAAGGTTTTGAAATGTTTTTAAGTAGCCAAACCTGTGATTTTAATGTACCCGTTTCGATACAAGTATACCTGTTTCGATACGGCTAAAGGTTTTTGCTACGAGTTTTTGAAACTATCAAAATGTGTTTCGATACAGGCCTTATCGGTATCGAAACAGCAAGGGGTCGTTTTGATACACCCCTTTGGCGTTTCGATACACCTACGTGGCATATATCCCAACGACCAAACCCCCCCCCCCAATGGTTATATTTCCAACGGTCTTTTAAATTGCAGGCCGTACCGATACGCCTATACGCGTATCGATATGCATCAACTAACCAGAGCTCAACGGCTAGTTCTAAAGAAGGTCGTACCGATACGGTTACCCGCGTACCGATACGGACAGCCCCAGAACTGCAATTAATATGGAAAATAAAGACCCAAACGGTTCCAATTCAATCCCAGCGGTCATCAACGGCTATGAACTCATTTGGGAGTATAAAAAGGACCTCCAAGCATCTTTGGATGACTAATGCTTCAATTGTCAACAACATTATGATCAAAGATTTGTCTTAGAGCTTAATTGTATATTTCTTTGTATAGACAACACTTGTGAGCTTTAATTGTAATATTTTGCTCAAGTGTTTTAGGTTTTGGGTGAGTGCTTAGTGTGCAAACATCTACCTATTAAGAGGGATTTCGGTTTGCTAGGATTCTCTTTGTTAAAGAGTGTTCTCAAGACTAGGGTTGTGAGTTCTTGGATACTAGATCAAGGGTTGTGATTCTAGGATTGTAACGGTTGCCTTCTTAGCCTAGAAAAGGGGAAGAATTCTTAGTGAAATGTTGAAATCCTAAGGTGGGAAGCCTAGGTAGTGGACATAAACTCCATTGGGGGAGTTGAACCACTCTAAATCCTTGTATCTTTTTGTTTATCTTTTGCTTCCATCATTTCCACCCAAAAATCAACCTTCTCCACCACTTGGCTAATTAATCGATTGTGTACATCGATCTCAACAATTGGTATCAGAGCAAGGCTCAATCGAAGGGGTTAACATCCTATTGAGGTGATCCGGCTAGCTCGACCAACAATACAATCAACTGGCGAAATGACGCAATCCATTGACAAGCCACATTTTTTTGACGGGACCAACTATGCTCATTGGAATACTAGAATGATGTTCTTCATCAAGGCCAAAGATTACAAGCTTTGGGACGTTGTTGAAGATGGTTCATACGTACCACAAAGATGCAAGGCGGAATGGAATGTGGATGATCGCAAGAAGATGGAGCTAAATTGCAAGGCTTTGCACATTCTCTTTTTTGTATTTAGCCCCAATATCTATGAGAAGATGTCTTCCTGTGAGAGTGCCAAAGAGGTATGGGATAAGCTTGAAGTCACATACGAAGGAACCAACGAAGTAAAGGAGACCAAGATCGGTATTCTCAATCTAGAGTATGAAAACTTCAAGATAGATCCGGAAGAAGACATCGATAATATGTTCAATCGTTTCTCCACCATAGTGAATGGACTCAAAGGCTATGGAGAAGTCATTCTGGAAGAAAAGCTTGTCCGAAAGCTTATCTACTCCTTTTCTGAGTCATAGGACTCAAAAAAGACCGCCATCATCAAGGCCAAGAATCTCAAGACCTTGAAGCTTGATGAAATCATGGGGTCTCTTCTCACTCATCAAATAAGGAAGAAGGACAATGAAGAGGAGAAGAAGAAGAAAGAGATAAGAAATATAGGGGAGAAGGAAATCAAAAAGCTAGGCATCAATATGAATGTTGTAGTCCTCAAATCCTCCCAATGCCATCATGAAGATTCAAGTGAGGAGAAAGAAGAAGATGAAGAGATAACCTATCTCTTCATGGAATTTACCATGTTCATGAAGAGAAAAATAGAAGAATCCAAACATGAATCAACAAAGAAGATGAAGAATCCCCGAAAGAGCTATGAATACAAGAAAAATGGGTCATCTTCAAAGAAGGCGTATGTGGCAACATGGAGTGATGAAGACTCCACAAATGAAGATGAAGTTGCCCATTTATGCTTCATGGCCCTCCAAGAGGGTGAGGTAACTTTTAATTCATCTACTTCTACTTCCTATACTTTTGATAAATTACAAGAATCCTATGATGAATTGGTTTTTGAATTCAAGACTTCATTTACGAAAAACAAAAAGTTAATTTCAAAATTAAAAACCAAAAATGATTTGCTTGTGAAAACCAATTTAGAGTTTGAAGCAAAAATCAAAGATTTTGAGCTTAAAGTTTTAAATTTACAAGAATTGCTTCAAACAATAGAAAAAGATCATCAAAAGGAAGTTGATGATCTTAAGAAAGAAAAAGATTTGATTTCCAATGAACTTCAAAAGAAAAACAATTTGGAAAATCAAATTTTTATATTAGACAATCTAGTGCCCCTAGATTTTTAAACGATAAATGTTTTAGAAGTATTTGGGTCCCAAAAGGACTAAGTACTTCAACTAAAAAAGATGAAATTGAAATATGGATTCCAAAGGGGACAAAATTATGTACTACTAACGTTTATGGATCCAAGATCCAAAGCAATTTGGATACCAAAAATTTCATGATTGCCTTGTTTAGGTGTGATGGAGAGTGATCAACAAGTCCAAATTTGAGGAGGAGCTCCATACACACAAGAAGGAGAACAATTGAAGAAGGAAGGCTTCACATCCTCCCTTGAAGTTCAAGTGTTGGTAAATTTCTAGTTGTTTTTCTTTTCCTTTCTATTAGATTTATTTTCTATGACAACTAGATAATCATATTTTTGGACTAACAATATTTGATGCTTTGAGTAAGGGGGAACCAATTTTAAAACCAAAGCTTTTAATAAAGTCAAAATTTTTAAACCTCTATTGTTATTCTTGAGCTTAATGTCTTTTAAATTCTTTTTGATATAACAAAAAATGGAGAGTTGGTTTGAAAAATTGTCTTTTCAAAATGAATAAGGGGGAGCTTTAAATTCTTTGAAAATATAAAAATCTCTTATTCAAATTTTTAATCTTAAAGGGGGAGAATCCCAAACAATTTTTCAAGTTGGTTTTATTATATCAAAAAGGGGGAGATTGTTGAGATATAGATTTTGATATAATAAATTAAAAAATGTTTTGGACTAAATTGAAAAGAATTTAAAACATGCCTTAAGTCAAAACAACTTGAAAATAAGTTTGAGGAAGTTTAAAAAGGTTTTGAAACGTTTTGAGGTAGCCAAACCTGTGATTTTAATGTACCCATTTCGATATAGGTATACCTATTTCGATACGGCTAAAGGTTTTTGCTATGAGTTTTTGAAACTATCAAAATGTGTTTCGATACAGGCCTTATCGGTATCGAAACAGCTAGGGGTCGTTTCGATACACCCCTTTGGCGTTTCGATACGCCTACGTGGCATATATCCCAACGACCAAAACCCCCCATGGTCATATTTCCAACGGTCTTTTAAATTGCAGGCCGTACCGATATACCTATACGCGTATCGATACGCATCAGCTAACCAGAGCTCAATGGCTAGTTCTAAAAAAGGCCGTACCGATACGGACAACCTCAGAACTGTAATTAATGTGGAAAATAAAGACCCAAACGGTTCCAATTCAATCCCAATGGTCACCAACGGTTATGAACTCATTTTGGAGTATAAAAGGGACCTTGAAGCATCTTTGGATGGCTAATGCTTCAATTGTCAACAACATTATGATCAAAGATTTGTCTTAGAGCTTAATTGTATATTTCTTTGTATAGACAACATTTGTGAGCTTTAATTGAAATATTTTGCTCAAGTGTTTTAGGTTTTGAGTGAGTGCTTAGTGTGCAAACATCTACCTATTAAGAGGGATTTCAGTTTGCTAGGATTCTCTTTATTAGAGAGTGTTCCCAAGACTCGGGTTGTGAGTTCTTGGATGCTAGATCACGGGTTGTGATTCTAGGATTGTAACAGTTGTCTCCTTAGCCTAGAAAAAGGGAAGAATTCTTAGTGAATTGTTGAAATCCTAAGGTGAGAAGCCTAGGTAGTGGACATAGGCTCCATTGGGGGAGTTGAACCACTCTAAATCCTTGTGTCTTTTTGTTTATCTTTTGCTTCTACCATTTCCACCCAAAAATCAACCTTCTCCACCACTTGGCTAATTAATCGGTTGTGTACATCGAGCTCAACAATTATCTTTATTATTCATTTATGTTAATGAAAGGAAAATGATACAAAGTTTATTAGGCTTTATAATAAGCCAGCTAATATGCATAACTAACTAATACTAAGCCAGCTAACGTATAACAGTATGTGTAATACCCGAATTTTGACCTGGTATATTATATGATAAATAAGAACTTATAAATAAATAAGCAGTCCAAAATAAATATCCAAATGTCCAAATACATTTTAAAGGTCCATTTACAATCCAAAAGCCCTTAAAAATAGTCAAGAACCCAAAACTTATTACAATATAATTTCCCACACCCATTTTATAACTCAAAATTGGATAAAAGGCCCAAAATAGAACAATTGTGCTTTCTTTGCCCGCCCAAATTGTTTACGTGGCATCCAAGGGTTGGCTTGTGGGTGCAGCACGCGGATCAAGCCTCACCTTGACGTCATCACCTACATCAGCTATAAATACTTTATGAGAGAGAAAAATCAGGGCAATAATGACACAATTATTATCCTAATAATTGATTAGAGAATGTAAGTTGGAGAGTTTCACCTAAAATATCAAAATTCGTCGAGATAACCAAGAGTCGCCGGAGAAGATGATCGAAATTGTCACACTTTCATCGGAAACCATCAAGAGGTATAACTTTCATTTCTCTTTTATCTCCCTGCATCAAAACACTGAAATGTTAGCTTAAGACTTTAAATGGAAAAACAGTAACAAAATGAAAACCTAAATGCTTATCTCGTCTGGAGTTTTGGCAGTGGTGATTTTGTTTGGTCGAAGTTAAAAATGAGTGACGGGGGTAGTTTTAGGTTCATAAAGTTGAAGTTGGATGGTTCTATCGAACCGAGATAAGTCTTAGAGGTAGATCTAGGTTTTAGGGTTTAAAATCGGGGAAATCGGGAAATTTTAAGTTTAGGATGCGACGACGGACGATGGCTGAAAATTGCCCTTGGGCGGCCGGGATTCGGATCCCGGTGGCTGGCAAACACCAGAGCTAGATCGGAGAGCGGTGGCTGAAGATCAAAGCGGCGGAGTTGAGGGTGGTTTGTGGCTGAAAAGTTTGGTGTTCATCCAAAACGGATGAACATTCATCCGAAAAGTGGGGTTTTTGATCGAGTTTGGGGAGTTTTTTGGGTTTGTTAGAGTTGAGAGCATTTTGGGAGAGCTGTGGGAAGAGAGAGTGTGAGGATGGATTATGGGCAAGTCAGCTCGAGTTGAGAGCTTATAAGGGTGAGTTAAAACGGTGCCGTTTTGGCACCGGGTTAAAATAACCCGCGTGTTTTCAAACGGGTTGGGCATAGGACCCTCGTCTTTCTTTCTGAATTTTTAGGGATTTTGCCTTCTTTTGGTAATCCTTGCAATCTTGTTATTAATTCAATAAAATTAAACCTTTTAGCTTGCAATTCTTTCAATTTAGTCCTGAATTTCATGTACTAATTTAATGTTAATTGTATTAATTATATGATTGAATGTTTTTTTTAAATATAGTGCATAGTAAGATGTATATTTGTTAGAAGATTAAACACATAGATTTAATTAATTGTTTAGAGCCTTAATCGTAGGTTCTTAATGAGGATTTAATTAATTGAATGGGAAAAGACTAGTGTAGTAAATTAATGAATATCTAATGAAAATTTTGGGCTCAAATTTGGATAGTGTTCCACTTGCTTGCAATGGGATGTTATCACAAAATTGGCCTTAAATAGGTACATTTAATACGCATTACAACCTAGAATTAAATAAATCATCTAGTTGATTTAAATAGACCCTTAATTAGATTAGCATTTTATTTGATTAGAATGATTGATTTTAATTAGTGAATATTATGTGAAATTTAGGGGTTCTAAGATGGACGATATTCAAACAATTGGTATTGTCTCATAAAGGCCTTTAAATTTAATAATATTCATAGTCTAAAATAACTTATTTAATTAGAGCATTTCTTAAGTATGAACTTAAAATGAATAAGACGATAATAAATCATGCATAAAAACCTTTTATGTTGAAAATACATTTTTATGAATATGAATGGGGTGCTTCTTAACAGGGCGCTTTTAATCTCATATTCGATATAAAAATGTAATTTCTTATAAAAGGATATCTCCATTTGGAATTTAAATTCACTTAATAATTATGGTTAAATTAATTTCAAATTGTTATTCGAAATGCCAAAATGTCACATAAAATTAAAAAGTACCGATAACGGGCGTTTGTGGGGTGCTAATCCTTCCCCACACTAACCGACTCCCGAATCTAAATTTTAAGAAAATGAATTTCTGGTTGTTTTTATGATGTTCGGTCTACCTCGAAATGACCGGTGGCGATTCTAAAATATTTTTCAAAATTAAATAAAGGAAAAATCCAATTTAACATGAAAAATCTAATTTTTCAAAATTAAATAAATAAAAGGCAAAACACATTAATTTTTTAAAATCGATCGTCGAGTTATTTTATACCTGATTAAAAAATGGTCACGACAGTATGCGTAACTAACTTCTAAGCTTAACACCTCTCTGTTTCAGCTTAATCTAGAGGAGATTACTAACTTCTATGTTCAAGATTATTAGAACCCCAATTTTGTTTTTAGCTTATAGGTATTGTAAACACAAAAAAAACAGAAGCAATACAAAGTTCTCTGTTCTTAATCTTCTTCTTCTTCTGAATCTAGCCTGCAAATTAATGATGTTGATTCTTTTACCTCAGATACTTGGTTGTCAATAGTTTTCGATCTTTTACCTTTCAGCTCTTTGTTTTACCAATGAAATTGCAGCTTAGCTCAGCCAAATTAAGTTTACAACTTTCTTTATATCTGCAAATCATATTGAATCCTTCAAACTTACCGGGATCGACTACTTCATCATATCACACACTGTTTATAATTTACATATTTAGTTGGGATTTTCATGGAAATCTTCTGTTTTTTATTTTAGGCCTTTTGAATGTGGCATGTCGTTTCAGCTCAATGACTTTTTTTTATCAGACCACCAAAACCCCAAGTATTGCATATATACAGTTTCATACTAACTTGGACCTCTATCGGCCCAAAATTGACCCTTAAAACCTTAATCAAAACCCAACATTACAAGCGGCAAATTTCCATGATACTCCTAATTGTAATTTCAAAAAAACACCTAATTCTTACAACAACTTGTTTAAGGCTTCCAAATCTGTAATTACGCTTCTTTATCATCCCACCTCGTTTCCAGTCGCTAACAAGAGCCTGATTTAGGTTTGTAATGACAAGACCAAAAACTTTATGACACTCACATTATTAAATTTATTGTATTACTAAATTTGATAATTTCGATTAAGCAATCAATTGGTAATCCAACTTAGTTGATATGGTTCAAGATTGAAAATTGAGCAATCTAAATTTACCGGTTAACAAAAATAATTTGTTAATAATTAACCAAATTAGGTTTTGCACACCCCCTTATAGCTACACAATATAAAACTTTTAAGTCTTACACATTAGGTTTTTCATTTTCATTTTGCTAACACATTAAAAACATTAGGTTTTTCAAAAGGCATGTTCGACGTGGTGCGCTTTCAGAAGACGTGGTATACATGACACACATTCTTAAAGCCGCGGCTGACACAACACACTTTTGTCTTATGTGGCACAAATGATAATCTAAAAATGAGTTATTTTATTAAATAATCTTAGAAAGGGTAATATTGTAGTAAGTATGCCTTATTGGTTCATGAGGATTTTGTATTTTTAAAATATTTAATTTGATCTCTAGATATATTTTACACCCAAGTGATTCTCAAACTGAAAAAAATAAAATTTAAATATATATTTATTTGGTACTTAAACTAGACACCTTCTTTTAAGTTGGCACTTAAAGAGTTTTTACTCCTAAATTTGTACTTGAACTAAGCACATTCTCTCAAGTTGGTACCTAAAGAAAATTTTCCCCTAAGTTGGTACTTGAACTAGGCATCTTCTCCCAAGTTAGTACTTGAATTAGTCATCTTCTTCCAAGTTGGTTTCAAAACTTATATATTCTATCAATTTGGTCTTAACTTGAAACAATTCAATAAAATTAACCCTCTATATTTAAAAATTAGATCAATTTATTTTTTCTATTAAATGATTTGCTTTCTCACAGAAATGTTATATTACTTTCGTGGTATAGTAAAAGTTTAACAATAACTTATTGTTGTTTTATGATAGAATGTAGTTATCGAACTATTGTTTTAATCTGATAAACTCGTTTGGTTTGACAATATCTTAAAAATAACTAAACTGGTGGAATTTTTAAATATGAAGGATTAAATTTATTGAAATGTTTTGAACTATGACCAAATTGATAGACTATATAAGTTTTAAGAATTAATTATTTTTTAAAAAAAATCGAGTGTCTATTTAATCCGTAAGAAACAAATAAAATATAACAATTATTTAAAGTTTAAAAAAATTTAAAACCATAAAATATTTTTAAAATAAACAATAAAAATAATTAAAAAAATGCAAAAACTAATAAAATTAAAAAAATAAAAGCTATAAATGATAAACTATTAAAAATATTTATACAATAAAAGAATTTAAACACTTCCATTAGAAAAGTTTTTGGTTGTCGCTCAGTAGTCTAAGTTACTGTTTATTTCTTCCTTGAATATGCTTTTATTACTCTGACACATATAAGGTCAAGAATTTTTGCTCCCGAGTACTCAAATTGATACTTGAACTTTTAATATTATTTATGGTTTTAGCACTTTTATTAAGAAATTTAATTTTTAATGATTTGACAACATAAATTTATCATGCGTCAATGATAATGTCATCATGTGTATGTAAAAAACTTTAAAATAGGTAAGAAATATTAAAAGTACCGAAACAATATATGGAATTAAAGTTTATATATTAATTTGGGAGCAAAAATAATTTATGTATCAACTAGATAGAAGATGTCTAATTCATGCATTAACTTCAAAATAAAAATTCTTCGGATACTAATTTAGGAGGTGTCTAGTTCATATATCAAATGCATATTTAAACTTAAGAAAAACATATTGATCGAAATGGAATGACTAGAACAAATACATTTGGCCAGTTGGCTAATTTATTCATTTTTGTTCTCTCATTTTCTATAGGTCATGGATTCTAGACCCACTTAGAACACCCCCTTCCTTTCCACAAAGTCTCATCTTCCTTCCCTCTAAGTAGGATTAAAATTAGATTTAAAATTTGTCAAAAAAATAGAATAACTAAAAAAAATACTTTTGGCATATTCCATAACTAAAGTCCTCTTAGTACCAAAAAGGAGAGAAGAAACTAAACACAATGGGAATGTAGAGAATAAATTCAGTCATTAGCAAATATGATTTTGAAATATTAATTCCTTAACTTCCACTATTAAATACAATACCTAACATATAAAGGAGATCAAGGGTCATGTTCACGTTATTCCTTAATGAACTGTATGGAGTGAATTGATGTTTGAAAAGACTAATATTCAAAGGAATCGGATCAGCAACACCAAAAAGCTTTTAATTAAACCCTAGCTATTTTCTGATTTCTCCGGCTGATATCTACGAGATATAACTTGTTCATCAAGTGTATTAAATCCACAGAAGCTGCAGATACCAAACAATATCCAGATGCTAGAAAACAATAAGGAAGTAAATCAAACGACAAGATTGTCTAGAAAACAACATGTTTAAGAAATTATATAGAATACCAGACATAAAGCAAATGGGCATCTAAAATTAATTGTAAAAAACAATAGTACTAGAATCTGAGTAGATTGCCACAAAATAGTAATGCTGCAAGCTGATCAATGTATATGTCATGACTCTTGGTCAACTTTATATTATATTGGATCACCATACCCTAGATAATTAGATGTTCACCTAGGCTTATTAAATCACAAGATTTCTTCAATGAATGAAGATTGGAGTTGAAGAACAAGAACATAAGGATTGCTAGTTATGTTTATATATGTGCTTTGGTTTAATTTCATGGAAGAAAAAGGACAAGTTTATATCTGCTGGGTTTATAGGAGATTAAAAAAGGACAGGGGGGAAACCCTAGTTGATCTGTTAGTAACACTGAAATTCTGTCACTGATATCTTCCAACATAAGTTAATACACCATCAAATTGTTTGCTTACAGAGAAAATAAAGTTTCTTCCAAAACGTGAACATGAAGAACTAATTTTAGAAATCAAAGTTTCCAAAAATCCTAAAAGAGTTAAAAACAAAGATTAACATCAACTTAAGAAGGAGAAGAAGCAAATTTCTCAAAAGGGAGGTCTAACGCCACCTGAGTTCCCTGGCCAGCCTTCAACCGGTAACTGGACATGATTAGGCTGCATATTGACCGGCAAATTGAAGAAAGGCAAACCACCAGCGCCAGCTCCCGTGTCAGAAAACATATTATTATTATTATCCCCTCCTCCGCCGCTTCCGCCACTTTGCAGCTGCAGCTGGTCATCCTCTTCCAAGGGCAGTCTTTCATAGGCGACGTTTGTAAACGATGCAGCTATAACAATAACAGGCCCTGCCGTCATCAGTTCCCCGACCACGCTTCCTCCGACAACCTGGCCTTGTCCGCCTGCCAAGAAGATGGTCAAACTTGTGGCACCGGGAGGAGCTGGTGGTGGCAAAAAAGAACCCGAGAGTGATAATATTTCAAATCTGCCTTGAAGGTTAACTACGGCTCCAGCTGCAGCTGGTTGCCGAATGCTCACGTTGGTCACCGTACCACTCCCACTCAATATACAGACTCCCCTTTGCCTTCTCCGAGCATAGTTGGCAATACAGTCGAACACATCACAGCCGTTCCCGATTTCAAGAATGTGAGCCCGGAGCGTGTTTGCACTCTCCCGTGTGATGATGACGGGAGGCTTTGGTTTGTTTTTGGAACCCGGAGGACGACCTCGTGGCCTACGGGCCACGAGGTCATCCGAATTCGCTGCGTTGACCAAGTCGAGGCCCTGGTGAGGGTCATCCTCTTGGTGATAAGCGCCGCCACCGACACGGTTGTTTGAAGCTCCGTGGTCTTCGGATTCAGGTCGGTGTTGGAGGTGAAGGTCCGGTCTTTGAAGCTGATGAGCATAGCGAGAAGCACTACCTAAATCAAGACCGGCCATCCTAGTACCAAAACACAACAGAAAACAAGGAAAAACAAAGGATCAAAAGTAACAAGAAATAAAATAAATTTTTTTAACAATATAAAAATTATGGGTTTAGATTAAACAGTTTGTCTATGGTGGGTTTTGTTTATTCTAAGGGAACTGATTAATATAAACAAAAATAGAAAGGGTTGATTAAGAAAATAAAAATGATTTCAATAGCAATAGAAAGAAGAAAGGGGAGATGGGGAGAAGCTAAAGCAAAGGCGAAGGAGAAGAAGAAAATGTAAAAAAGGACGCAGACATTTCTCTCACCCGTTCAATTGTATTATACACATAAAATAATGCTACTAATTGGTTGAGAAAATTTTTTAATGGTGTTTTCATTCTACTTTTGAGAAGAGAAAGGTGGTGGATGCCAACCACTCCTATTCCCTGAAGGGTGCCGTTTCAAATACTGCATACAATTGTTTATTAGAAAAATAAATTGTAAATGATTTTGAGACGCGTTAAGATTAAATGTTGAAAGAGGTAAATGACATAAGTTTAAAATAATATGAACTCGTTAAGTATTTAATCTCGAAGGATACAAAAACAAAATTTTGGCTTAAGTTTAAATTAATAAAGATCTAAAATACTACTATTAGACCGAAACTTTTAGAAGGGTATAGAGCTCCTCCCACTCTTTATGTGGATTCGTTCATATTTACAAATACATACATGTAATCCATTTTATATCGGTAAAAATCGGATACTTTGTAAAATGTACATACATGTAATCCTGTTTATGAGGGGGTGTTCATGAGATCCAAATTCCTTTTAAAAAACAAATATACATGCATACTTACATAACTATGAGCTTGGTTTCAGTGTAGAAGGATGTATCATATAATCCAACTTAATTATCGTGATTCATAAGTTGAAATTATATTCTCAACTATACATAAGTTTATTAGATTTTATGATCTATAAATACATTTTTCACATATTTGAATTTATATCTTTTATATAAAAAATACACTTTGTAAAATATATATTAGTTGATCTGATCTACTAGTTCAATAGCTAGTACACTCCTTTATATATGAAGCCTTGATTTTAAATATGCGGGAATATGGGAATGCTTCCTATGTAATTGTGAATTAATTTTTTTGGTTGTTCTCTCAATTTTTCATTATTTTAATTAATAATTCGGATTAATTTGCATCGCACATTTAATTTTAGTGGGTGAATCTCTCAACGAAAATTTTATACATACACAAAATCTCGAACTCGAAACTTGCTTAAGTTATATCAAATTACTTACTATTTGGACCGATTTGTCAATGTCGGTGTCATTTAATGATAAAACATTTGAACAGAAGATCTTAGAGCGAGAAGACAGAAATTGCGTCTTTGCGTGGATAGTGTTAGATAATAGATATCTTTGGCTTTGGTCACGGTGTTTTAGACTTTAGTTTCCCATTGAAAAAAACCTTAGCTGTGGTTAGTACCGCACAAAAATAGCCAAGAGAAAGACTCTGATAATGAAGAAATTATAGGTACAAATAATTGTATTTAAAAACAAAAAATGTTAACAACTAATTGGTTTAGTAAGATGAAATCTATATAAAATCAATAATTTAAATTTTGATATTGTAAATAGAGAAATGTGTTGAGAATGTAGCCCGTAGCCCCATATTAAACTATACAAAACTCAATAAATTTACTCTACCAATTAATCCGGTACTAATGATTAAACTATTTTTTTAACTTTGACAGATCTCTGACCTTCTTTTATTAATAAATTAAAAAACTATAACATAACTATAGATGTTTTTTTTTTGTCGAAATAATTTTTTGTTATTGAATCGTTAAATAATTAACGATTGATGATGTGCTTGTTATCTTCTTTTTTGTAAAAAATTATTAACTTTTTCGATCGGTTATCACTGACAGTTGCCATTTATGAGAAGATTAAAACTAAAGCATTTACATTTTTTCTTCTTGAATTGATTTTTCACAAAAAGTACTTACAATCGACAAAAATTCATACCAAGATTTGACATTCTAATGCTCTAATAGAATGCGAATAAGACGTTTCATTGTTTTGTTAGAGTAATCTTATCTTAAATAAATTGTTGTAATTAAGAATTATTTTTTACAATATTTTAATTTTTATTAGTAATGATAATCACTCGAAAAACATCTATTTTTCACACACAAAATTATATATAAATGTATTAGATAACTTATTGACTTAAAAATAATAATCGTTTAAAATTGAATTACTATATACATCAAATGAAATCAATGTTTATTAAGAAAGTTTATTTAAATCTGATGTCAACATTGGATTCCCGACCACGTGTTCAACAATTAATTTATACTGTATAATAAAATAACTACAAACAAATTTATTAAATGCAATATATATTTTAAATAACTAGCCAATAGATAAGCTAGATCCGTCATTGATTGATTAAGTAATTAATTAAGTATAAGTTGTCAATAAATAAACTGTATTTGACGTTTAGAGATTAGCAATTTTAAACACAACAAATATAACAAGACACGATTTAAATTTGGCGTATCCTTCTCTTCCATAAAATAATTCTCTCTCTTAAATAGCAAGTTTAGAACATAGGAAATATAAGAAGTTAAATTTTCATGAAGAAAATAATGGTCACATTAAGTGAAAAAGTAGTGAGCGTGACAATTAATTTTGTAGAATTCTTAAAATAACTACAAAAAAATTTAATAATCAATATCTTATAGCAATAATAAAGTGAGAATGTTTGATTTTTTTTATTACAAAGAATATTTACTAAAACTTGAACAAAAATACATTAAGTCAATTAGTCAACCACTATAAGTCAATTAATTACAGGCCGTGTCAATTAACAAGGCGGGTCAATAACATGCAATGTCAATAGCAAGTGGCCTCCATTAACATGGCGGGTCATCAACAGGTTAGGTCAATTACACGTTGGGACAATAAATATGTCAGGTCAACAACAAGACGAGTCAATTACAGGTTGGGTAAAATTGTATCTTAGGTTGTTTCAAGTCGGGTTATATCAAGTCGAGTTCGGTTATTACATTATCAAGTTCAATTCGGGTTCGAATTGTTCTCAAGTTAAGTTCAAATCCAAGATAATCGGGCCCAACTCGGATTCAGGTCAACATTAGGTTGAGTTCGGGTCATCACCACCTCATGTCACAACCAATTTAGACTCGAGTCATTTTCAATCGGGATTCTAGTTCATACTAAAATAAAAATTTTAGTAGTTAGGTGACCAAAATAAAAATGTGGTAATAATTGAGTGACTAAATATGTAATTTGTCCAATAATATAATATTACGAGTCGTATAAAGTCAGTGAACATTATTATTAAATTATATAACACATTTATGGGTAAACCATTTTCTGAATTTTGCAATGTTGGCATTGGTATATGTTCACTTAATAGACTAAACCTTGTTTTATGTTTTAATAATATTTTATATACTTATATAGTAATCATGGTACTGTTCTTTATATAATTATATTATATCAATTAAAAGTTAGAACTAAAAATGATTTTATTTTCATGCGTGTGAGAAACATGTGATTAAGTCAATCAAGTGTCGAAAGAAAAAGAAAGAAACATGTTATTTTGAAGCAAAGTACATCAATTGTTATTGTTATAATAAAAAATTTAAGACAAAATCCATATTCAAACACGAGATCATTGAAATTTACCGGTGTAAAAAAATTGACTATGTAAATAAATGAATAAAATATTCAAGTAGCAATGGTGCATTTTAAAAACTAAAAAATATATAATTACTGTTGCAGACATTTTACAGACATTTTAAAAGGATTAAAATAATTTAAAAATTAATAATTCCAATTGTAACATAATTTCATCCTAAGCATTACTCATACCTTACTAGGATTCAATAATCTGGACGCGGGATACATTTTATAGCTTCATGTTATTTTGTGTGTGTATGTGTGTACACACATCCAATGATAAAATTTGGTGAAAGAGTTTAGACGGTCTTCTTAAAATTTTTAAAAAATTTAAAGGTTTTAACTTGTATATTTTAAAAAATAATAGGGTCTAACAAATATTTTTAATAATTTTGAGAGGTTTAATGAGACCTTTTAAAAATTCATGAAATGTGTTTAATTAAAAATATTCAAAAAAACCTAAAACTTAATGTAGAATTTTTAAAATTTTGAGGGACCAAATTAAGTTTTTTAAAAAATAAAAGATCAAAGGTTATTATTATTTATTTCGAATTATAACTAAATTGTTTGAATATGTAAACATGGAGGACTTAATGTGTTATTATACAAAATATTTTAACAACCACATCACTCTTTTAAAGGTTGTTAGTGGGTAGTGGCCAAATTAAAATAAAACTAAAAGTTCAATGGTAATATTGAAGCAATTGAAAGTTTAGTTACCAAATTGAATAATTGATCAATGTTTAATGACCATTTGTGAACTTTACCCTTATATTAAAGTGAATGTAGGAATTATTATAGTAATAAAAGTTTAATTGTATTTTGAATTAAAAAATAAAATAAAAATCTAAAAAAGTAATATAAAATTTATATTTTAAGATTTTATTTTAAAAGGGATAATAACACTTTCGTTCCCTAAAATTTTAAACCAATTAAGACAGTTAATGGTACATTGGGGTACATATAAATAGTGGTATGTTGTGGTATATGATATTTACATAGAATTATCCATCAATTGTGGTAAATATTATAAGCTTGCAATAAACACGTTTTCAGATGCCTATTTTAACTTTCATGTCGGTTTAACAAAAAAACGCAGTCTTGTTTCGATGATTGGAGTGTAATTTAATTAGATTCGACGGTCCATATAATATTATAATCATCCGGTAAAAAAAAAACATTATAATTAAGCTTTAGTGTTATGTTGGAACGCCGAGTTTGACCATAACTCTGTTTTTTTTTCTTCTAAAAGTGGGTAATATCTGTACATAAAACTTTGATACACAGGTTGTGTAAAATTAATATTATACAAGTCTGTGTATTTACACTATAAAAATTCAAATTTTAAATTTCTAACCCTAACCCTAAAAAACTAAACCCACGCTCTAAACCCTAAACCCTAATTTCTAAACAATAACCTTAAATTCTAAACACTACAACCTAAACCCTAAACTAAAACTTTAACCCATAAAACTAAAAGACACGTATAAACTAAAGTTTACACGGCCTGTGTATCAAAGTTTTTTCCAATATCTGGGGTGGTTTTTTTTTTGCCGACTTAGAATATTAAGTTGACTTATTATTACAATTAAAAGATCATAGTGTGTAGAGAGTCATGGACTTTTGTCTTTCAAATGGAAGATTTTCCTGTCGTTTTGTTGGAAAAATTAATGATCACCAAACCTCAAATTTTCATTAATAATATAAAACTAATTAACCTGATTAGATTAAATAGTTGGAAAAGAAAAGTAGTAGTATTTGATTTTGATGTGCAAATGTTATTTCCATTGGTGAAGCACAGACCACATATATCCTCGGACAATCTTAGACTTGTCTTACCAATATTTATGAGCACTACGTTTGAGACGTGGTTGTTAACTGGAGATTGAAAGTATATCTTATATTTCCAACTTATGGGGAATTTTTTTTTCATTTTATAATGTTAAGGGTATGTAAAATTATTCAATATGATTTTGTATGACTATATATGTATTATATATTTGATTAATCATTGTAATTGACGGTAAGTTTATTCAACTTTTTAATTGTGCATAATTAGTAACATACATATGGGCGTATCTATATTAGGTCATGAAGGTCAAGTGATATATCATAAACAAAAACAACTTTTCCAATTGAAAATTATTACCGAGTGATTTTGATTTTTAAGAACTTTTTATGCCGTTAAAGTTGCGTTACTTTTTTTATTATAAAAATATTTTATAAACTCACCTCACCACGTCATTAATAGTCATATCTATTAAAAACAACTTGCATTACACCATTTTTCATGCCATGTTTTTGAGTGAATCTACACTCATGTTTTTTTCACACCATTTGAAAAAACAATAGGGTGGGAATAATGATGTAGGTGTTTTAGACGTGGTGAAAAAGATAAATATAATATTTTTTATTGATTTTTTCTTGTACCACATGCTTATTTTTATGTTTTTTTTGTGTGTATATTTTATTTTTTTATCATTTGACAAGTAGTCTTATTTTTTTTTTCTTAGCTTTCGAATAAGATATTTTAATAAATAAAGTTTTAGTTTGTTCATTTGGTGTCACGCAATCAAGTTAATCTAACACGTTTTTGTGAATAAAAAGTACATGACAATTTCTAAATGGATCCGTTATCTATCTTCTCTAGTACTTGTAAAAAGAGTAAATAACCCTTTTAACCAATGAAAGCCAAAGATTTTGTGGCTAATTTACTTACAAAGAATTATTGTTATTCAAAAGATAAAAATAAGAGCTTTCCCCCTACAAAATTAATTGTATAATAATAACAATAATAATAATTTAGTAAAAAAATTGATGATAGAATTTAATGATCATTCATATGAAAGTGTTGAAAGTTATTTTAGATGGTTTCATTTACTTACGAGCAATATAAAAAGGTGTGTTCATAGCATTAGTTATAAAATGTTGTTTTGCAAGAATTTGATTGGGAGACAATTTTATAGAGACTAATGTGAATTCTCCTCTGTACATGTGTTTTATTAAATAAAGTTAGTAATTAATTGTAGTGGATCTCTTACATATATATATTCATGTGTGATTGAAAGTTTTTTTGTCAGTTATGGACATCTTAATTAATTTTCTATGATTTATTCAATTTACTCTTAGCTTACGTACGATTGTATTTATTATCGGTAAGTGAATTATAAAGTTTAAATTTTTAGATCAGTCCTCGAACATATTTATCAAGAAAAAATATTTATCCCCTTATTGGTTGAGGTTTTTCTACTGCCACAAGTTATTACACTCTATAATACATGAGACTAATTTGATCTACTCTCTACAATACAGGGGCCTCCCAGGTACATTCACCAATTTATTGTATAGTGGCTAGGTTAATTACGTTCACAAAAATCTGGCAAAAATAATATTAGTTAATGACTTTTTTTATCCGAGAAGTAGACTTTCTTATGATTGCAAAAAGAAAAAGACTTTGTTATATTTTTCACCTATATAAGAATAAATAATTAAAAAACCAACAATATAAAATAATAATAAATTTTGTCACACTTATGGAGTTTGTATAAAAAACATTTAATGGAATATATATATGAAATTTATTAAACAATAATAATAAGTAATGTCTATTAAAAAAGAAGTGAAGTGATAAGAAGTTTATAAATAGATCTTTAAATATATAGCTTTTAATTGTTTTATTTAAATCTTATAAAAAAAGAACATAATTAAAGGCTGTATATTATAAAAGTTGATTGCACAAATTGAAATAAATATAATGAGGGAATTTAAAAGGTTTTATTAATGATTTATCTTAAACAATATTCTTTAAAATTAATTAAGTATTAACAAATTTATTATAATTATTTGTTAACGTATAAAATAAATATTATATTATTATAAATATACTAAAAATATTATTCGGAGATTTAGTAAAAAAATATTTTTAGGACTAATGCGAGTAAAAAAAAGAATAAATGGAAAAATGATGATCCGTAAATTAAATTTAAAGGTGTTTATTGAGATTTATATATAGCATTAAGACCCTAAACGTTACAAACAACTTATTGGTCTAGCGGGATAAAAAGCTAGATGTCTTAAGTAATATCAGGAATTCGAGTCATGACGTTGTGAGTGGAAAAAATTAGGTTAAAAAGGTTATCCTATCATGGACATCTGCAAAACTTGGTCCAAATTAGTCGAATAATATGTTAAACCAAAAAAATGGTAATCGTTGGGAACTTGGAAATAGGAAAAAATCAATTGACTATTTCAAATAATGGAAGAACGTTAGCCCAATTCATTTGAATCTTCCAAATAAAGTTCAGACAATAATTTGAAGGAAAAAACAATAATAAATCGTGTTTCAAAACAATAATGAAAAAAATGTTAAGCATATCTTTTGGGTAATTTCAACGAAAACATCCACGTCAACCAATTAAACCGAGTCTTCGGACATGGAACAAGCAATTAACTTTCCCTAATTTTCATTTGCTTAAATCCGAGGACCCACTTACAGTTGCTTTCTTTTTATTAATCAACTTGATCAATTTAATAATATTAGGACACAGGAACTTGCAACCAATAATGATCCTCATTAGAGATGCATTAATTAGCCTAATGATTAATGTCATGGGGCTATTACCCTCTTCCCCAAAGACATGTCTTTTGGGAAGAGGGTAATGGCCCGTGACAAGTGGTATCGGAGCGACCCTTTGACTGCACGATTTCACGCCGAGTGCCCATGAGTAGGGTAGGCAGGATGGACAACTGTGCCAAGGTGGCCCATCACGAGAGCGGAAGCTCGTGACGGGGGCGTCACGAGGTTGAGTGGGGGGAATGTCACGTCTGAGAAGAGGCAGGGTCATTAATCCCACATCGGAAAGGAAAGTGGAGGTCTTGAGATATAAATACGCTGGCGCTGCACATCCTATCAAACATGTCTTTTGGGAAGAGGTTAATGGCCCCGTGACACTAAATTTTTTTATCTTATTTTGTATGAATTCAAATCTCGATGTAAGAATATAATATATCTCTATTTAATCAAATAATAATAATCCTCCTTATCTTAATTTCAATATATTAATATTTTTCTTAACCTTAAAAGCGTGATTATTAATACGTTAAAATATTTTTATGCAACTTTTTTTCATTTTTAATTCAAAAACAATAAATTCTTAATTAAAAGTTGAATTAAGAATTATTGTTTTAATACAATTTAATATTTTTAAATTAAAAAAAAATTAAAAAGTAGTTTCAACATATTTCATTCTAAAAAACGAATAAACACACTTTATGTTTCTATTATTTCAAAGGTTATTAAGTAATTGAACATGTGGAGTTGTCTCAATAGTAAATGATGATGTATTTTATCCAGGTGACTCAGGTTCCAGTACGATGTATGTGCATTATTAAAGGGCTAAAAAAATGAGCATATACTATCTCGTAATAGCATCAACATATTTTAAAAAAATTTATTAAATAATTAATGATATATATATATATTGATTGTCTTAAAATAATTGTTAAGAACCTACAAGTATTAGGTGTATTGATAAGACATATTGTACTTTCAAAAAAAATGCGAGTTTAGTAATCTCGCACCCTAAACATAAACCGTAAGAATTACATACATATTAAAATCATTAGGAAAGATTGGGATAACTACAAAGCCAAAAGCCTAATCCACGGATAATGCAACTATCTCTTCTATCCTATATAGGATGAGCAAGCACTACAATATTTGAAAACAAAGATTTTTCATTGATGACGATTATCTAATAAATAAATTAAGGGAAATTATTTAATGCATATGTCAAGTAAATTTTAGTTTTTACAAATCTACTATTTCAAGGTTTAAATTTAATGTTTAAGATATAAGTTGAGCTACTTTCGAAGTGAAAAGGATTATAGCCCATTCTAAATTTTTTAGTATAATAATATTTTAAGTTTTTTTAGTTTAAGTATTAATCAAACAAAATCTTTATTTTTAAATTTTAAACCCTAAATTTTAAACCTACAAACTCAAACTAACCGTCTAAACCTTATATTAGACTCGTTCATAAAAACAGATTCTCCGCTACTAATGTATAAAATATCTCATATTAGAATATAACTCACAAATCAATATTACGGCCGGTTTCTAGGAAAAGGGTAAACTACATAAATGGTCTCCCGACTATACTGCAATTATCTTTTATATTTCTCGACTATCAAAAGTTATAAACTGATCCTCTAACTTAAAAAAAGTAATAAATTGGTCCGACTTCGTTAAAAATTTAATGCTGATGACGTGACAGTTAATATGAATTGATATAATTACATAATTAGCTCTCAAGTTCTACACTTATTTTAATTTGACCCTAATTCTAAAAATTAACCCACATAATTTTAATAATCTATCAATTTCGTCCATCTTTTTTTTCTATTTCTCTTCTTTAATTCTTCAATTCATTTTCACCCAAAATACATTTAAGAGCCCCAAATTAGAGCATTTAAAATTATATTTTATTATTATTTAATATAAAATCATTTAAAATAAAAAAATAAAACCCCAAATCATACCCAATCTCCAACCCACAAACCCCAAAACTCTTCCCTTCACACTCTCACCAGCCACACCCCTCACCATCGTTCAAATCTATGGACAAAGGCTTGCAGACAGGGGATGCTTTAATCTTAGGATTCGAATTGTTTTCCCTCGAAAGTTTGGCCAAAATTCCAATTCTTTGAAGCAACATTGTAAGAGGTAAGTGCAAGGCCATCACTACCGGTGACCTCGAACGACAGAGGCTGATTCTTTAAATTAGAACTTATATGCCAATTCTGTCCCCAATTTCGACCCATCTATAACCACCCGGTCCTCGAACGCTTAATCTTCACTGCAACTTTGTCCCCAGCACATGCAACACTTCTTATGAGCACAGACACAAAGATGCCTGAACTATCAATAATGAATCGGACACCACCTCCTTTTTTACACTTTATCCTGTTTCAAAACCAAACCAACATATGTTTTAAGCAAAGGAGAAAATTAGTATTTAAGACACAATTTAAGATGTTTGTCCCAACAAATCCAACATGAAACTACAATGTAAGTAACTCTTTTACACTTCTCAAATTTTGCGTTTTGCCTAAACTGCAGGCTTGCAGCTGTAGCTCCTGGTTTAGTGTCATTAATTAAAATAGAAAGGAAATATAGTTTAAATGAAGCGTGGGAAGAGTTTGTTTTGTTACTTTCGGTACTGAACATGCATGTTGGCAGCTTTCCAAATGGCTATCTTCTCAAAAGCTTCATTGGGTGTAGCCGGTGAAAGTGAAGGGAAGAGTTTTGGGGTTTGTGGGTTGGAGATTAGGTATGACTTGGGGGTTTTATTTTAAATTATTTTTTATATTAAATGATAATAAAATATAATTTTAATGCTCTAATTTGGGGCTCTTAAATGTATTTTGGGTGAAAATGAATTGAAGACTTAAAAGAGAGGAGAAATAGAAAAAAAGATGGACTAAATAGATAGATTATTAAATTTATGTGGGTTAATTTTTAGAATCATGTCAAATTAAAATAAGTGTAGAACTTGAGGGCTAATTATGTAATTATATTAATTTATATTAACTGTCACGTCATCAGCCGTTAAATTTTTAACGGCGTTGGATCAATTTATTACTTTTTTAAGTTAGGGGATCAGTTTGTAACTTCTGATAGTCGAAGAACGCAAAAAATAATTAGAGCATAATCAGGAGACCATTTATGTAGTTTACCTTTTCTTTCATAGAAACCGGCCGTAATATTGAATTGTGAGTTATATCCTGATATGAGAAAATATTTATATATTAGCAGCGGAGAATATGTTTTTCATGAACGGGTCTAATATAAGGTTTAGACTGTTAGTTTGAATTTGTAGGTTTAAAATTTAGGATTTAAAATTGAGAGAGATAAAGACTTTGTTTGATTAATACTTAAACTAAAAAAACCTAAAATGTCATTATACTAAAAAATTTGTGATGAGTTACAATCTTTCTCACTTCGTGAGTGGCTCAGCTTATATCTTAAACACTAAATTTAAACCTTAAAATAGATAAATTTGTTTACTTGACATGTGTATTAAATAGTTTTCCTCAATTTATTTATTAGATAATCGTCATCAATGAAAAATCTTTGTTTTCAAATATAAATTAATTAAATAAACATATTTTATATAAAAATGATTGTTTAATAAACTTACAAAAGAAATTAAAATTGGCACACATTAATAAAAATGATCCAAGTTCAAGCTCAGTAATCATATAATTACACAATGGCTACACATTTTACTTTTTTATGAAGTTGAAATAAATAATTAAGAACAACATAACACATTAGACTATTAGTAATTACAAATTTGAGGTCAAATACTCATATATGACACACTAGATTACTGAAAAATGACTTGAAAACTCATCACCATCCTTTTGAAAAATGTTCCACCAAAGCCATCTTGTAAAACAACAAACATATATTATAAAATCAATGGGAGTTTTCTTTTGTTGCCCTCCTAGTTCTTCAGGGTTTCGCCCTAACTAATCCGGACCTATCCGTGTCGCACACATAATTTTGGTGGGTGAGTCTCTTAACTAATCCGGACCGATATGTGCTTAAGCGATATCAAACTACTTACCATTTGACCAACCCGTTAGTAAATCAATGGGAGGTTTTAATATATTCCTTTTTAACTTTCAAAACGACCCTACACTTGAAAAAAAGAAACCCTATTTGCATAAACAAACACATTACACACAAATATTCAATGTTGTTTAAAATGTTAATCAATCAAAAAGGAAAAGGTTAAAAGAAAAAGGAAATCTAATGGGATGGATCATGAGGGAGCCTCGTGGACGATTAAGGTTTCATTGTCGTTTTATTACCGTTCTGGATGGAGTGGGGACTGGTGAGAGCTTTCTTATCTTCTCAAATCTCGAGTTACCTTTAAAATAACCCTAATTATCACACCAGTTTAATTATCATAAAATAAGATGGTAAAGAAGGGAAACCCTAATTCATTTTTTTTAAGAAACCTTCCCCTTTTTATCCATAAACGTTTAGTGGATAACTTACCTGCGCCCTGTCAACTTGCTGAGAGGACATAATTTTGTTAGGGTCCTAACTAAGAGACACAGCAGATGCTGTTGCAGTTGGGGGGTTAGAACTTAGAATAGAGAAATAAAATACATGAACCAGACATTGGGGACTTCACATGATCGATGTTTACCTTTTCGCAGATCGATGCAGCAGCTTTTGTTTCAAAGCAATATTTGGTAATTCAATGCATGCTTTTCCCTATAATGCAGGATATGCTTATTGGGTAAACGAGCCGAGTCAAGCTCCAATATCATTAAGCTCAATTCGAACTCAAAATACTAAAGGCTAAGTTCGACTTGCCTCGAAAGCTCGCGAGCTTAAAATTATGAAACTCGATTGAAATTTGAGCTCGACTTGAAAGCTCACGAGCTCAAAGTTATCAAGCTCGAAAACAAAAATTAGAGCTTAAACTCGAACTAAACCATAATTTGTTAACCCTTGTTCCCAAAAACATGCCAGCCATTCTTAACCTAACCTAACCATAAATCTCAAACCATGCTCTAAACTCCGAATTAACCCCAAAACCCTAAATTAAATCCTAATTAACCAATGTAATATAATATATTATATTTTTGAGCAAACTGCAAGTTTTTGAAGTCGAGTTTAGAGTAGCTCGTTAAGAACTCTATTCTAGTTCGAGCTGAGTCGAATTTTAACCAAATCGAACTTGAATAACTCACATTCTCTTTAGTCTCCTTTACGGCACTAGATATGCTAACACTTCATTCCTTCAACATTCATTTCTGGCATTATGACACATTCTGAATCATATTTCTGAACATGACTGGGTATTACAAGCAACATGTAAAAGCCTGATGCTGGGCGTTTAGATTAAAGGAGGATGGTGGTGCATCAAAAGTCGTCACTGAAAGTTTGGCATGTGAGCCCCTTGAGCACGTGTTATGGAAGAGGTCCGAACATCAATGCGTCCCCATGTGGCTTTTAAGGTTTCGGGGTTTCCCCCAGTTTCAGGCTCCCACGTGACACCGATTTCAGCAGGCAGGCGGGCTTTGTATAGTTGAGATCCGTTGGGGGCTTTGCCATTTGCCTATTGGTTCAAGGTTTTGTACATGCTGTTCAGATTCTTGACCCTGATTTGCCACATTTTACTCATAGTGAATATAACATGCAAACTTGACCAAAAACCCAAACTGATTTATTTGATTTGAAACTCGATATCAGTTCAAACGTAATGATTTGAAATTCGAAATAAATCGAACCGAATCGAATGAGCCCGAACGATTTCTAACCGAATCGAATGGATCTGAACCGAAAGTAATTCGAACCAAAGACAACACGAAATAAAAAAGAGATATTAAAAGAAATAAAGAAAGATAGGATGTGAATTGCCGCACAACTCACCAAAAAGCTAAATATACTGCTTTATAAAGCCATATATAGGGGTGTAAAAACTAATCCGACTTGGAAACACAACTGATCTTTTATTGACCCGAACCGATATTAACCGACCTAATATGACATGACCCGAACTAAAATTGAACCAGGCCCGAAACAACTCAACCCGAACCTAAACCGAGTGTAATCATACCTGAAATGACCCGAACAACCTGTTTGCCGCATCTAATAATGAAAATAAAGACACTCATTTCTGATAATTTTTTTTTAGTATGAACGAACCCCTCATAGAGCTTTGTTCCAAGAGATAATTTAGACTTGCGGTGAATGGAACAGTACTCGTTTCCCAATAACTTAGCAAGAAAGAATAAATAAAAAATCAATATAATTAAGAGAATATAATAATGGGTACATGAGAACATGTTGTATTTTAAATCAATGGAGCCAAAAAGAGTCCATATATAAGAAGCCTCCTTTTTGAGGAGCGGAAAGCATATGCATTAGGAAAATACAAGCTGGGTACATGAGAACAAAGATTAACAAAAGGTTGGATAGAACAACAATTCGTTGATTTAGTGGTATAAGACACTGAATTCTTTAAACAAGATTATGAGTTTGAATTCTAACGTTATGAATGAAACAAATTAGATTGACAAGATTGTTATAATGAGCATCTACAATATTCGATCTGAATTAATCAACCGTAAATTAAATACCGGTGGTTATAAAAAAGTCAAAAAGGTGGATAAACATGTAGTTTTAGAGAAGAATGTATATTTAAACCTTAAATTTATTTAGATATACATTCTGGTTATTGATCTTATAATTTATCTTGTGATGGACCTCTGTTCTCTTTATGTAGGGATCGAGTACTGGGCCTTCATATGCATTTGGATACAATACCCATTTCAATAAGATTTCTTTTAGAGGTGGCAATTAGATGGATTTGGTTTGGATCGTTTAGTTGGTTTGGGTTCAGATTGTTCAGGTTCGGGTCTCTTTTGGATTCAAATAGTTTTAGGTTCAGATATTTTTGGACTTTAATTCAGATTAGATTCAGGTTCGGATTTATTTAATATTTTATTATATTTAATATTTTCAAAATTCAAATGTATGCTCCTCAATTTCTAAATATATAACATATAAAAATTTTGTTTGATGCTATTTACAATAACAGTAAATTTATTTTTATGAATATCATAATAATGATGATGGTGGTGACGATGATAGACACTAGTAATTGGATGAAAATCGTGTGACCCAAACTATGTCATTTTTAGTGTCTCACTTTAGAAAAGTTGATTTAGGGTTTAAGGTTAGGAGTTGTGGTTAGGGTTTAGAAAATTAGGGGTAAGGTGTATTTTTAGAGTGTAGGATTTATGGTTTAGGATGTGGAATTTAGGGTTAGTGTTTAGAATTTAATATTTTAGTGTTTTTAAGTGTGGGGGCATGATTAAGGGTCAGATGATTTTTTTCCTAATAATTAGTATTTTTAATGGTGAATTCAGTATTCAAGAAAATAATGGCAAATTCACATATGTATTATTATAAATTTTATATAAGGCAAAATTTTAATACACATGCTGTCTAAAATTTTACACAAGCCTGCATATTTACACTATAAAATTCAAAACATAAATTCCTAACTATAAGTCCTAAACTCTAAACCTTATACTCTAAATTCTAGACACTGACATTAAAATCTAAACCCCTAAACTTTAAACCATAAGCTAAACATCTAACACCTAAAACTAAAATGTTTGTGTAAACTTTGTAAAATTTACGCATTAGAATTTTTTTTCTTTTTATACATTAGAATAAAACCTTCTTTTCCTCTTTAACGCTCCACTATAGAATATTCAAACTTCAAAACTTGTACATGTAACATGGATACGTGCAGGTGCTGCCAACTTTGAGAAAGGAATTAATAATTTTTTGTCTTTTCTTTGCTGTGATATGTATTGACTTTTTCATATATATTTTCGTTGCTATTTATATATAATGTATTTTTAGTCAAACTTTTATTATTAGTTTATTATACTATTAGATGTTGATATTAATATACGTTATAAATTACTATAAAATTCCCAATCTAATTTACCTTTGTCTGATTAATCGTATTAAATATTTCTTATCTACTCCAACTATGTTCGTTTCTTTAATTTGATATAACCTTTATGTACTCTAGTCTTGATGTACATGTTTTACCCTTCTACTTTATTTTTTCAGTTTTTACCGTTGATGTCTCGATGTAAACGTGGTAGTTTTAGATGGTTGGCAGGGCGAATTTTTAGTCGACGATTGATGATTCACCTCTTATTATTTAAATGGAGAATCATCGATTGAGTATTGTATTTATAGTAAATTCATAAATGTTTTCGATATATCTTATTTGAATTAATATTTTTTTGCTTGAATCTATAGATTAACGAAAAGCTTTGATTAATATAATACTTAAATTTTAAAATTTTAATTAAAATATTTAAAATATAAGAACCAATAATTATAGTGAAATTTAAATCAAGAAAAATGACATTACGTATACGGCATATCCCATCATAAAATAGTAAGAAAATCTGCAAAATTACTTGCCGGTTCAAACTCTTTTGGAAGCCAACTCGATTGGTTTGTTCCTTTCCTGACTCCTTTAAGTCCCAAACACAGAGATCTCAATACTACCCAATGACCCATTTCACGTTTTACTTTGATTCCTACTTTTTCTCATCAATCTCTCACCTTTTAGAAATCCATTCAAATTAAGAAAAGGGTTCGTCAAGCACTCGCATAAAGGAAAAAGACGTTTAGGGGACTTCTTATAGGAAATTCTGTCACTTTATGGTAGTATTTTGTTTCGATTCTCTCTTTTTTAATAATCTGTAAACTTAAAAGCAGCGTCTTTTGATCTGATTGACGGGTTTGCTTCTTTTTTTTATCAGATTTGATCACTTGGTTTGGGACTCAAACTCTGATCATTGTCCATTGTGTTGTGTTTTCAAGGTACGATTCCTGGTTCTCGTCGAATATGTGGAATGTTAATGTAACAGTCATTTGGTTTTCTAGGACCCTATTTTAGTTTTTGATTTATATATCCTACAGGTATATTCTTTTTCGAGTTCTTATTTTCTGGGGTTGATTTATTTTGATCGAAGCGCGTGATCTTATGTTTTAATACCAAACCCAGGTCTAAAATGGCGTAAAAGATTAAGCTTTGGCGTGAAATCCAAAGCTTCAGAAGGACGTGCGCTCCTATGTTTGATTCTAGTTTCCTTTCTGGTTAGGAAAGATATCGCTTTATAACTTGCTTTGATGATTGATTCTGGCTTGTACTTACTCTCACGCATGAGAGTAGTGACAGGCCGAAAGTCTTGTGATATAAAAATGGTGGGAAGAGGCAATGGCATTGCAAACTCTCCCTTTTTTTTTCTTATTGGCTCTTAAATGTAATATTGTGCCAACAACCTTTTCCCCACTCTTAAATGATCACTTTGCCCTTTACAGCTTGAGATTTCAATGCTTTGTTCTTGTTTTTTTGGTCAAAATGAGCAAAAGTTTTGGTAAAATTAGATTTCTAACAAGTCTTCGCTTTCGAGGTTAGTCTTCAGTTTCTTAACCCCTGCTTACTTGACTTGTGGCTCTCTACTTCTTTTCTGCTGATCTTATAACGTTAATATCTTGTTCGAATTTGTCTTCTATATTGAACCATATTAACCAAAGTATCGAACTGCAATATTAGAAGCTTGTAATATTTTCAAATTTAATGAATTGCTCGTGGTTATTTTATATCACTGCCTTTGTTTTGTTTAAGTAGAAGTCATGTTTCATGTTTGCTATCCTATCTGCTGTTCTCAAATCTTAGCTCAAATGAGTTCTCTACTCTCTTTCGGAGGCCAAAGCGATTTATGCATCAAGTTTCTAGGCCATACTCATTTTTGAGATGGATAATGATCCTTGAATTTCGATTATGGGCTAATTTGCTAGCTTAAGCTGTTCGATAACTGTCTTGATCGTGTACTACTAATGTCTTGATCTTCCTCTTGTGGATCCTTGCGATAGACTAAGCTGATTTTATTACCAGAGACACGCAGTACTGATTTGTGCTTTTGCTTTATACCTCTGCCATTTAGAACCGAAACATATGGTGTTCTATTATAAGTGATGGTCACAGTTACAGTTGAAAGGGTTGCAAATAAGAGTATGTATAAATGCATTCTCACCTATATTGACATAAGATGTGCTATCAAACATGTTACTGGCTCTCTGTTTAATGTGTCGAAAGCTGCTTCAATAAATTAATTGTTTTACTGCATGCTTAACTTACCACAGATGGGAGACGTAGCAAAGGACTTAATATCTGGAACTGTTGGAGGAGTAGCACAGTTGATGGTGGGGCACCCTTTTGATACTGTCAAGGTTAAGCTTCAAAGCCAGCCTACTCCACGCCCTGGGCAACCACCCAAATATGCTGGCGCTATGGATGCTGTCAGGCAGACTTTAGCTGCTGAAGGTCCAAGGGGTTTGTACAAGGGAATGGGTGCTCCACTGGCGACTGTTGCGGCCCTTAATGCTGTCCTCTTTATGGTGAGAGGGCAAATGGAGGCACTGTTGAGATCTGAACCTGGTGCCTCACTCACAGTTAGGCAGCAAATGGTTGCTGGTGCTGGGGCTGGAGCTGCTGTTTCATTCTTAGCTTGCCCCACGGAGTTGCTCAAATGCAGGTCAGTAACATGGCTCTTTATCTCTTTTTCTTTCGACATTTCGAGTAAATTCTTGAGTTGTATTTAACCTGGTTTGAGTTCTTCAAAATAAATTTCCACTTTGTCATTCGAATGGGATAAAGTCTTCAAACATAATATTTACTTCTTGGTTCTTATGGTGAAAGCAGATTGCAAGCCCAGAGTGCTTTGACACATTCTGGTTCAGCTACTGCAGCATTGAAGTATAAAGGGCCAATGGATGTAGTCAGGTGTGTTCTAGTTTCAGAGGGCGGCGTAAGGGGTCTCTTCAAGGGATTGGTTCCCACCTTGGTTCGTGAGGTTCCGGGAAATGCTGCTATGTTTGGTGTTTATGAAGCAGTGAAGCAGTACATGGCAGGAGGACCAGACACCAGTAAGCTAGGAAGAGGGTCTCTGATCACGGCGGGAGGCGTGGCCGGAGCTTCATTCTGGATTGCTGTCTACCCAGTCGATGTTTGCAAAAGTGTGATCCAGGTAGATGACTACAAAAACCCAAAGTACAGCGGCACCGTGAATGCATTTCGTAGTATATTAGCTACAGAGGGAGTGAAAGGCATATTCAAGGGCTTTGGACCTGCCATGGCAAGAAGTATGCCTGCAAATGCAGCATGTTTCCTGGTATTTGAAGTGGCAAGGTCTGCTTTGGGCTAAATTAATTGCTCTTGCACTCTTTTTTTCTGTTTTGCCAAGGCAATAATTTTATCGAAATAAAGTCAGTATAATTATACAGGCCACCGAGCTACGATGCCAAAATTTGTACAATCACAGCTAAGATGCTAATGAGACTGTCGCAACATAAGCTTCTTTAAAAATGTGAGGAAAATTATAATATCAATATCATTAACCAAAGCATGAATAACAGATGTCGTTAATCCTCGATGCGTCTTGTTTCTTGGTTGGATCATTTGGATATCCTAGCTGGTTTATCAGTTTGGCTGTCGGATCTGATGCATTGTGTTATTCTTTTTTAATGAATGGAATTCCATACAGATAAAGTATTTTTAGAAGGAAACAAGAGTGCCGAAAAGAATGGAAGAAGAATGTTTGCCATTCTATTTTGGCGATGAGGGAAGCTCACTTCGAAAGATGCTTCTTTCTCTCTCTCCTTTCATCCACATATATAAAGATCTTGGGAAATCAATTGGCTCCATCAGCAACAAAACTTTGGGTGCCTTGCACTCCACGTATTGCATGCATTTAGTACAACTCATGTTTATCCAGAAACATAGATTTCAAACTTTTATTTCCTGTTAAATTGAACTAACTGATGAACAAAACGAAAAAGAGTGAATTGGCGTTAGTCAGGTGTGGTGGAAGAGGTTCAAGGAGAAAGAGTTTAGTGAAATCACTGACGTTGATGGGGTAAACCATACCTTTGATAGCACTATGTGAGGTGTTGGTTTTGCGAGTTGGGTGCTGGCAAAGTTCTTTAGAGAGTTAAAGGGGGTGGTTGGTTTGCAGGTTCCGACCACGACGATTGGTGTTGGGGAAAGAGGATGAAAAAAATGAGAAATTTGAAGATTGATTCGAATTTTCGAGACTGTGATTAAATTTATTGTTGACATATTTGAATTAGGACCTAATTGCTATTATATCATGTTATTATTTTCACTATATTTTATAATGGAAACCTAAGGAGATTAAATTTATTGTTGACATATTTGAATTAGGAATTAATTGCTATTATATCATGTCATCATCTTTATTATATTTTAATGAAAATCTAACGACATAATGCCAAAATAGAAAAAAACGACATAATTGAGTATGTTTTTATAAAAAATTATAATTGAGTGACCAAAACATAAATACGAAAATAGACTAGTATCAAATAGATAGTTTAACCTTATTTTTATTATAACATGTAACTTTGACTTCCCTCAAAGAAATGGAGATATGCCGGTTTTACTTTTATGGGTAAACTACTAACCACTTAATCACGGGTTAATGCCAATTTGATTATTGTATTTTTAATTTTAGTAATTTTATCACGTAATTATTTAAGTAGTTTTAATCAAGCCACCAACCGTTAAAATTTAATAGAGGAGATGATGTGACAGTTAAAAAAATTTGTATAATTACACATTTAATTCATGCTATTTACACATTCTATCAATTTAGTCTTAATTTTAATTTAATAAAAACAATTAATTATTTAATTAGATGGTGACACGTATCACCACCTCATTAGAAGACTTTAACTATTTATATTTGACTTCTTTTAATAAAAACAATTAATTATCAAATAGCACGGACTAAATGTGTAATTATACAAATTTCTTTTAACTGTCACGTCACTTTCTCTGTTAGATTTTAACGGTTAGTGGCTTGTCTGAAACTACTTAAATAGTTACGTAGTGAAATTGCCAAAATTAAAAATATAGTGATTAAAATAACACCAACTATGTAGTTAAGTGGTTAGTAGTATAGTTTACCCTACTTTTATTCGGTCCATTTGCAAAATCAATGACTGCAGGCGAAAGGCCCAAAATATCTAGAGGGTCGGAAAAACCAAAAAGAAAATGAAAAGAGAAATGGTGTGAGAGAGGCTCGAACTCTCAACCTCAGGATGATTCTACCATCAATATGAGACCTACGCGCAGCCAACTGCACCACCACACCAATGTGCTAGTTTTCTATTGTAATTAATAATATTAATGAATAAGATATCACAGTCAAATCCCTTATCAGAACTTGCATGTTGTTCATTGATCAATTAATTAATTTGTTTGATCCGAATAATTATATTTGTAACGTAAACAAATTATTCGGTAATTACTTGTTCATCGATCGTTTATTTGTTTGTTGATTTTTGCGTCCGCGATAGATTGATTTTTAATAAAAAAAATAAAATAAAATTCAAGATTTATAAAGTATACAATATTTTTTTTCTCTTGTTTTACCACTAAATCATTAAACTTTTATTTTAACTTAATTTATTTTGAATTTCGCATCTATTACACATATAAAATTACACCTAATTAATCTCAATCGTTAACTTTTACGAACTCAAAGACCTCAAAAAGTATACAACTTAGAAAGTTTAAAATTATGTCAATGTATTAGACTTTATTAACAATAACGATGTTATTAATTCCCTAGAAATAGGTTGAGCCATCAAAATAAATAAAGTTGAGGTGGAGGGAATATGTAACTAGTTGTAGGGTTGATGTTTGATCGAGTCGAGTCGAAAATTTTCGAGTTTGCAAGTTATATTTTACGATTTAAACTTTATTTGAAAATTTTTCGAATCGAGTTGAATTTTTGAGTTTTTGTACAAATTTAATTGTACATATATATTTCTTTATATATATTTCTATATGCATATACGTAGCGATGCATATCTCTTTCTATATATATATTTTCTATATATATAGACTTAGGGTTGGGTGGTAAACATATTGATTCTAATTTTAACGGTTTTTTATATATAAGATATAAATATATATATATATATATATTTCTCCATATTGTCACATGTGATATACATAATATATCATGTATAATTGACAAACTCGAATCGAATATGAAAACTGGTCAACAAATTACTAAAAATTTCGAGTTATTCAAATTTCCATTTCATAACTCAAACTTTATTTGAATTTTTTTCGAGTCGAGTCGAGTTTATGAAATTACGAGTCGAGTCAAAACGAATCGGTTTTTTCACCTCGAGTTGAATCAAATAATTTGATTTTTTCGAATTATATATATTTCCATTTCTCCATATTGTCACATGTGATATACATAATATATCATGCAGAATTGATAAACTCGACTCGAATATGAAAACTGATCAACAAATTACTAAAAATTTTGAGTTATTCAAATTTTCATTTCATAAGTCAAACTTTATTTAAAAATTTTTCGAGTCGAATTTATGAAATTACGAGTCGAGTCAAAACGAAACGGTTTTTTTTCACCTCGAGTCGAGTTGAGTTTGCCACCCCTACTTAGTTGAGCTTTAAACATCCAAATTAGGGGCTAAATTGGTTGAATATTTCATTTTGGGAAAAAATTGAAAAATACTCCCTTTCAGTCCGCGTAAGGTAAACTTGTTTTTGGCTATGCGCGAGTTTAAAATTCGCTTTTTGGCTAAACACGAATAATGTATTAAGTGGATAAGTAAAAAATAAAAAAAAAATCAACTTACCAAAATTTTTTTATACAATACTCGCTTTTAACTAAATTTTTTTTCACTAAATGCGAATTTGTCCTACGTGTACACAGAAAGAAATATATTTTTTCAAATAATTAAAAAAAATATTTTTTCAATTTTTTTTAAAAATATTCAACCAATTTAGCTCAAATTAGAGAGATCGGTAATAAGTAATAACCGCCACTTGGCCACCAAACTCCGCGGGAGCTCCACCTCGACGCCACCCCAACTCCCGCCACCACGTTTCCCTCCATCCCTTCAATCAAGCTCATTTACGTCTATTTCGTAGACATCAAAGAAAAGGCTACAATCGTCATTTCAGTAATAAATTTGTTAGCATTTATACATTGCTGTGGCCATTCCAAAAGCCTTGCCTGAGGAAGAAGAGAAGAGAGGAGAGGAGAAGAGAAGAGAAGAGAAGAGAAGAGAAGGGAGGGGAGGAGAGGAGAGGAGAGGATACAACGCCTCTTCACAACAAACCTTCTCTTCTTCAAACACATAGTTACTCCACTTTTCTTTCGAATTTTCTAAATATTTAATTAAAATAAAACTAATAATAACGGCAATGGCGTCCTCCGATAACCTGAGCGATAAGAACGCTGTTTTCAGAAAGCTGAAAGCAAAACCAGATAACAAGGTTTGTTTGATTCATTTTAAATTTATTATTGTTAGATCTGATTCCGCTCTGGAAACTTCTTCTTCTCGACCTCTGATTATTCTTTTCGGTTTTTATTCGTAGATGTGTTTAGATTGTAATGCGAGGAATCCGACATGGGCGTCGGTGACGTATGGGATCTTTCTCTGCATTGATTGCTCTGCCGTTCATCGGAGTCTCGGTGTCCATGTCAGCTTTGTCAGGTATTGGTATCTCTTTTTTTAATTAAATATGCCTTCCGTTTATTTTTGTTTTTATTTGTGTTTTAGTTTTAGTTTTGTGATCTAAGTTCCCAATTATGCGTGAACACGTTAGAATTTTTGTTGAATTATATAAGGGGAAGAAATATGATGTGGTTTTGCCCTCTGATTCATTTTTTCATAAGGAAGCCGAACTGTCTGGTGTTGACATTTATAAATTTAATGTACGAAATGTTTGAGTTAGCAAATTATTACCATTGGCGGGAATCTCCAGAAGATTGAATCGCCAAATGAATGATTTTGAGAAAATTTGGTTCCTTTTATAGTTAATTATTCTTTTTTATAAGCGCCACAATTGAAGTATGATTTGTTCTATATACTTTCTAGGAGGTCTATATTTTGTTTTCAATGATTCCTACCCACATTTTCTGTGAGTTTGAGTTTCATTCATATTTATAATGATATTTTGCATTGGACTCAAGTCCTAATATGAAATATATCTTTTTGTATTAAATAAAGAGATACTACATTCTCATGCCGGGATTCAAACCCATACAAGATGGGGCAATATGAGCATCTTTAGCCACTAGGCTAATTAGTGGATCTCAAAATATCCTCTTTTGTGTGTTTTTTTGTTATTTTTTATGAATGTGATAAATTCATTGGCTGATATATTATGCATATGAGATAAACTGCTACTATATTAGTGATTCTTCTTTGATATAGTTCCAAAAACCACTCAAGAGGATCTTTTTGGGGTAATGGTTTGATAGTTGAAACCCTTCTTGTAGATATTAACCTGCTATCATACTTAACATGTCCGTGAGCATTTGTGGGTAAACAATGTAGCATGCACACTTTTTCCCAACTTGCTATTTTCTGGGTATTAGGTTTGTTGGTACTCATGTTTAGACAATTTTGGAGGTACATGATCACTTAGGAGCTTTCTCAAGAACACATCCATACTGGCCTAAAAAGCACATTTTCAATTGTCCTCCTTACAAGCCAGAAAAGCAAGAGTTTTCAGATATATTCTGTCTACTGAGAAACATGATCATTAGTGAAGACTTGTGACTTGAGAATCTTTGATGTCGATACTATCATACAATGCCCTCGCTATTGCTTATATTCATGCCTTTGTGTTCCTCTCTTCTTGTTCTTAAAAGCACCTATATTTTATGCAGGTCTACAAATTTAGATTCATGGTCTCCTGAACAATTGAAAATGATGATCTATGGAGGAAACAACCGTGCACAAGTTTTCTTTAAGCAACATGGATGGACTGATGGAGGCAAAATTGAGTCGAAATATACTTCAAGGGCTGCTGAGTTATATAGGCAAATACTGTCAAAAGAAGTCACTAAAAGCATGGCAGAAGATGTGAGTTTGCCATCTTCATCTGTCGCCCCTCTGTCATCACAAGCATGCAATGGACTTCTTGATAGCAAGACTGATGAAGCTCCTAAAGCAAGTTCTTTAGACAGGTTAGAAAAAACAGAAGTTTCTGCTCCTCAAATGCCTTCCCGTACAACTGTTACAAGCACTGTCAAGATGCCTCTTGGTGCAAAGAAAACTGGAAAAGCTGGGGGGCTTGGTGCCGGAAAGCTTGCTTCTAAGGTATTCACATAGACTATTGTCAGCAATGCAATTACAGCAGAATGATAATAAAGATATCTCAATTAGAAGAATTAAATATTTTGGAGTTATTTTCATTGCCTTTTCTCTTTATAACATCATTTTAATTGTAGCCTAGTGAAAGTCTCTATGACCAGAAGCCTAAAGAACCCGTTGTCCCTGTTGCTTCCTCAACAAAAAACACTGCACCGCCCATTGCCTCATCTTTTCCATCGCGTTTTGAGTATGTAGAAAATGGCCAATCTACTGAGTTGAATTCTGGTGGCCCACAACTGCTTAGCCATGTTGCTCCTCCAAAGTCATCTAGCTTCTTTTCTGATTTTGGAATGGACAGTGGATTTGAGAAGAAACCAAGCTCAAATTCCCCGAAAGTGCAAGTAAGTACTATGCATCTGTCAAAGACCTAGAACTTCCATATTTTGTGTATAGATGGCCAATTAGTTTGATGGAAATTCTCTTTCTGGTTATAGAACATATCTCTTCTGTTTGATTCTTCATATCACTCGAGGTCAATTGCATAACTTGGACTTCTAGAGATGTTTACAACTTTCGTATCGAGGATGCTTGACATCAAGGGATTGAACCCAGTATATAATTCTGGTTATGCTTTTACTAAAGTGAACGTATATTTCCTTGAAAACCAAATTTCAATACATGACATTTAAGTTTGCACGCCGTGTTTGTGGACACTTTATGAGAGACCTTGAATCTACTTGGATGCATCACTTGTACCTTCCTAATCAATAGACTTAGGGAAGGCTCCTATATTGCACACGTCTGTGTAATACAAGGTTGAAGAATTTCACGGGTAGGAAGTTTTGTGTGATCTTTTAATTTTTCTAATTGTCCCTTGAAGTGGTCAATATTTTTTATTATTTCTTGTATTCGTTCTGCCTTCTCGCCTTGTTTCTTATTGCTTTTTTTATCCCAGATTCAGGAAACTGATGAAGCTAGGAAAAAGTTCTCGAATGCGAAATCTATTTCATCAGCCCAATATTTTGGTGATCAGACCAGAGCAGCGGATAAAGAAGCTCAAGCTACTTTGCAGAAATTCTCTGTATGTACACTGGCTTTTCCTTCCTCAAAAGTATCTACTTTAAGTGCTCAAGATCCTGTATTACTCTTATTATGAATTTTTACTACCATTGTATAATGTCCTTTCCCTAATTTTTCGGTTGACCGTTGGCTGTAAACAAAGTAGATTCATAGAAGAACTATAATCATAAGATTTTTCTTTTCTTTTAAAGTTTTAGTGTAATAGCATCAGTTATTTACGTTAAGGTAGCAAAAGAAATAGCAAATGCTTGTTTAATCATCTTTAACTAAAAAATTATAGGCAGAACTGGAAGTAGTGAGTAATCCATTTATCAGTTAAGCGGCTGTGATAAGTGCTAATTTATGTTTGAAATGTTGTTCCTGAGATGAATATCCATATTGTTTTTTGCAGGGTTCAACAGCCATCTCCAGTGCTGATCTATTTGGCAAGGATGCGGATGAAGACCTCTCCGCTAGTGACCTCATCAACCGACTCTCATTCCAGGTCTGCTATCTAAATTGCATCATCTCGTCACCTTATGTGTGTGTGTTTTAGTGCATGGGAATTTATCTCTTTTGTTTTCTTTGTTTTGTCAAGTTGAATTATACTTCTTTTATTGTTTGTGAAATATATTGTCAGGCACAACAGGATATCTCGAACCTAAAGAACATTGCGGGGGAGACCGGAAAGAAACTTAGCTCCTTTGCATCCACTTTTATGTCCGATCTGCAGGATAGAATCCTCTGATGTGGTGGTTCTGGGTCTGATTATACACACATGGCTTTTGAGGTTTTTAATATGGCCAGCCGATAAAATTTGTAGTGAAAGTAATGCAAAGTGGTTTCATCACTTTTTGTTTTACACAAATCAAAGTAACCCCTCTGCTGCATTTTGCAAAGACTTATTAAATTGGTTCACAGGGTGGTCAAATACAAACAAATAAGGTGGTAAAAAAAACCCTCCAGATTTATAACAAGCCGGTTTTCTTCATTGCATTGGTGTTTTTGGGCTTGGGTTTGGGTTTGGGTTGTCACTATATATGTAGTATTATTATAAATAAAAACACTTCCAGTTATCCAAAAAGCAAATTGGGACCTTAAACAATGGAAACTACATAATCCAATTTCAAAGCTTCTTATGTTCTGTTCTTTTCAGGAAAACCAAAGCTGGAGTTATGGTGGACTTTTGCTCAATAGCTTAATGAGCAAGTTAACAAAGTCACCCACTTCATACATTTCCAAAAACAAATATCTCAAGTTTCACTACGTATTGTTTAAGAATCAAACAGCAGTATATAAATACTGCATAAAATGGATGGTTTTCCATATATGGTTTGGCAGTCATCATCAGATTCCTATGTCAATATATGGGCAAAGTAAACGAAGAAAAAAAGGTGGGTAATGGGGATAAAATCATATTTTCCTTTCCGGTCATTCTTTCTATGTCCCAATACTAAAAAATTAAATTTTAAGACTTAATTTTAAATTCTAAATCTTAAACCCTACACCCAAAATATACCCAGCACCTAATTTCTTAAACCCTGAACTTAATTTTTAATGTGGAGCATAAATAAGGATACCAAAAAGGGTCGAAGATTTCTATTCGGGTAATGGTAACCCTAGAGCATAGAAAGTAGCAATATAATACATATATATGGCAAAGTCATCAAAAAGGGATATGTGAACAAAGCATACAAGACTATAGCTATTGATCGATATCACCATTCCATTGTTTGTACATAATGCTCATGCTTTTTCATAATGACAAAAAAGGAAGAAAAAAAATACTAGTTAAAAAGTATACGGAACAAAGAACCCTAATTTTAAAGGAATAGTTTCTTTCATACATGTTGGAACTTGTAAGACCAGACCAATACTTTCTTCCAAAAGTTCTTTTCGTTTTAATGGGTTAGGTAAGGTTCTTCTAGCTTTCCTTCCCCTCCCCTCCCCTCTCCTCCAATGAGCTCAATTCCACGTCTAATTTCAATTGCTTTTATTGATCATTTTTTTCCTTTTCACGGGGTTTGCTTTTAGGTACATATTCTTTTCCAATAGCATGATTTCTTTATAGTTTAGGGCAGTGTTTTGTTTTTGTTGTCTTATGATGTTTCCATTTCCATTATTATTAACTCTCCCATTCCTTGTTGAGGACAAGAACCAAAGTACTTGAAAGACAAATAGAATTTGGATTCTTTCAACCTCTAAGCTAAGTGTAACTTTTATGAAAAGAGATCGAATTCACCTGCAATAATAGATATTCACATTGTTAGAGAATCTTATGTAGCTGTATTTCGTAAATAAAATCATAAATTTGTCGAATCATAAAAAATAATCTTATATAAGCGTAATCGTACTAATGACCGAAATATATCTAAATAATCCACAAAATGTTGTTCATATTATGCAATATTATCGATGTATGTTGTCCTCTCTTAGCTTAATGTTTTGGAGGTCTTGTAATTGGACAAAAATGTACCGCTAAAATTATGAGTGTTCAAATATCATATTATTAATATATTTTAGTTTTCATTCTATTTTTTTAACTTACATTATGAGTTTATTGGGTCTCTGAGTGTCAGTTTTGAACACCTTTAATGAAAACACCATTATTATTGCTCTAATTTTCTTTTAAACCATGTAATTGAGGAGATGAAAGTGAATCGACCAAAGCAGAGAAAGCTCCAGGCTTGGTCTAAAAGGGTTTGGGATTTAATTTAATTTTGGTATATCATAAACATCGATCTCTACGTAGTTGTGACAAAGAAAGATAGCAAATGGACAAAAGGATCGAAACAAGTTGATTGGCTGGCCACCTTCTTTGCAACTTACTCCACCCCTCCGATATTTCTTTCTTTCTTTTTCTTACATTAATTATAAAATTTATATTAAAAAATTATTTTTGAGATTATTGCTCATACAAAAGGGAAAATATATGTTGTATTGGCGGTAAAAATATTTTGTTTCCAAGCGTCCTAATTTTAAGGATAAGAAATTTAGTTTAAGGTTTATAGTTTAGGGTTTAGGTTTAAAAGTTTAGAATTCAGAGTATGTTTAGGGTTTAGGATAATATGTTAAAAATTTAAGTTTTTACTTATAACCCCTAAATTCTAACAATAAATTCTAAATTCAAACCACAATCCTTAAATTCTAAGCACATAAACCTAAACCCCTAAACTATGAACGCTAAACTAAATCCTCAACCCCTAAAATTAGAGCACTCATGAAAACAAAATATTTTACCGCCAGCGCATGGTATAATTACCCTATACAAAATTACCTTCTTACTTAATTTTAGTATTTTAGTTTACAAAAACCGAATGTGTGTTGTAATAAGGTTGATAATGTTTCTTTTTTCTTTTTTGCTCTAATCACCGGACTTAGTGACCGACTAATTTGAATTTTTATTGTAAAGACTTATTATAAGGACAACTTTTTAATCTAATTTATTCTATTTATAATGTTTAAATTTGATTGGAATTTTTAACAAAAGAATTTAAAGATATTTGCATAAAATTTTAAAAGTTTAAATTTTTAAAAATTAATACTAACCAGAAACGTTGGAAAACTCGCCTACTAAATAATATGTACAATGTAAGTAGATCAGATTTAGTTAAAAAAAAACCCCGAATAATCGAAATTACAAAAGAAAAACGGGTAAGAGCCCAAACCTACGGGAAGTGAGGGGTCCCACAGAGCAGTTGCAATGATCGAATGAGTTCCAAATTCGGACGACAATCTGCAACACGCAAAACACACGGTGTAATAAAACGACGTAGCATCAAACAGCGGCTATCGTTCGAAAATCCCCTCCCAACCCAAAACACCATAAACTTTCTGCCATTGACTTCGAAAATCCCCTCCAATTCAATTATTAAAAATAAAAATATTCTTATTTTTTTAAGCATGTTCTAATCCACGTCATCCTCTTAAATATTAAATAACAATAATTATGTAAAAAAATGAAAAACAATAATTATGTAAATTAAATTAAAATTCAATCAATATATACACATATTACTCATTCACATCCTGTAACAAAAAATTATAATAAGAATTAGAGGGGCACGTAATGTAATAATCATCATAATTCATTCTCAAAGATAACTTTTCTTTTCTACTAATTAGTCTAGTAGTTAATAATGCTCGTATTATTTTACTTTATGTGAGTTTAAATTCTTATATTTATTTTAAAAACATAATTTCTATCGACTTAATCGAAAAGATCTCCTTCCTTCTAAGCTTAGTCAGGTTTTCTGAAGCTCTTTAAATGCATATCAACCTCCATACCAACCTCATTCATAATCATTCCTACTACATGGCCAAAGTTCTCGTGAGTTAGGTTTCCCTAATTTTTTTGCTTGACTAATATAAATTAATCCGCATCACACATCTGATATTTAATGGGTGAATTTTTTAACTAAAATTTTCTACATACACAATGCTTCGAACTCGAAATATACTTAAAAGATACTAAACTACTTATCACTTAAACTAATCTCGTTGATGATTTCCCTAATTCATTTGTCTCCAAGTTGCTATTCATTCTATGTAATTAAAATTGTGATATCATAGTCAATCCAAGGGAATGGATTAAATCAAACGTGACAAGTAATTAATTAAAATAAACTTTAAGAAACCCCAATACCTGTACTCTTTAAGCTTTTGAAATTTAGTCATTCTGCTTGTCTAATTTGAAATTTTAGATTCATTTTTGTGTGTATGAACTATGAGTGTTCCTCGCCTATTCATTTAACTGTATAAGTAGAGATTAAATATATCGAGTCGAGTAATGGATCTCGATAAATATGAATATACAACATTTTATTTTACTTTTAAATAATTTGTTGCATTATTACCCAAAAGAAGCAGCAAGATGCTACACTAAACAAGTCTTTACAAGGAGAATTATATCATAAGCTCGACTTATCACATCATCTATGATCACAACAAATAAAAATCATACATTTCATTAATTTTTTTATGTCAATTTTTTTACTAAGTGAATCTTTACTTGGTAATTTTTTTTTAATTTTAATTTACAGTAAATATAAGTGAAGATTCACTTAGTGAAAAAATAACATAAAAAAGTATTGCATTCGTATTCGTACTATTTTCTTTATACAATTTAGTATAGTATTCGCATCACGAGTAACTCCACGAAATTGCCTAAATTTCATTCTTTCAAAATATAGTAGACATACGCACTCCAAGCAAAGCTTAAGCACAAGCACTATAAAAGACTTGCCTTTTAAAAATTTGATTAGTAACTAAGGTTTATGTGTTAGGTTATTTATTAGGGTTATGGTTTTTAAATTGCACATAAATTAATTTTTCCAACATCTCGTCTTCAAAAAAGAGAGTCCTAATCTCGAAAATATTTGTTATTAATTTAAAAGATCAAAACTACAACATTTGATATTTTAATATCAATATTCAATGTTTTTAGTTTATTGATTGATTCAGATATATTTCTACTTCTAATATTTTTGTTATCGATAGTTTGATATGATATATCCTCACTATTAGTTTTCATAGTTCTATCAACCATATGTGGGTTCTCAATTCAAATATGTTCATATAATATTCAATATTATAAAGATGCATCAATTGTAATTATACTTTTTGGTATTTTGCGTTGGTTGCTTCAAATTGTAGTCATGGAGATTAATCGGTTGTGATTGTATGTAAAATCGTAATTTTTTTGAACTGTTTGATGCGGTAATAAGGTAGTACATGTTCATTAATTTAGCCTTTTAATAACGACACACGCAATATATATAACCTACTCGAACTCGGATCACTTAAAAATAATAATATTTTTTTTACTAAGACTACTTGAAATATTTTAAATTTTTATTTCTTTTAAAAAAATGAAATCCAAGCATTTAATTTTTTTCTATCTAAAATTGTAACTTCCTTATACCAAAAAAGGAAAGAAAGTAAAATTCAAAGTATCAATAGTTAATTTACTTTTAAAACTTATACCAACCATGTTCATCGCATTAGAAAAGGATAAATTTTTAATACACAAACTATGTAAAATTAATTTTACACAAACTTGTGTTTTTACCTTATAAAACACATTTTAAATTCCTAATCCTAATACCATAAATCCTAAATTTTAAACACTAACCTTAAATTCTAAACCCTACAACTTAAATTTCTAAACTTTTAACCCTAAACTAAACCTCTAACCCCCTAAATTTAAAATGCACGTGTAAATGTTTTTTTACGCTGACTGTGTATTAAACTTTTTCTCTTAGAAAATTTGCGATATCTAAAATTAAACTCTCACAATAAAAATATGGCTTAACTATAAAATAAATGTCCAAAGTATGCATTTTTTTGCAATAAGTGCCCAAATTATGCTTCTTTTTTGCAAAAGCTGAAATAAGTGCCTAAAATTTCATTTTTGGCTGAAATATGTGCCTAAACTATTTTTTTGGCTGAAATAGGTGTCTAAACTTTTATTTTTGGTTGAAATAGGTGCCCAAGTAGGTGTCAAAATCGACTTTAAAACAAGCTAAAAATAAAAGTTTAGGTAGCTATCTCAGCCAAAAAATAGTTTAGGCACCTATTTCAGCCAAAATAAAAATTTAAGCATCTATTTCAATTAAAAAATACTTTAAGCACCTATTACAAAAAAACATAATTTAAACATTTATTTTATAATTTAACTTAAAAATATCAAAATTCGAATTTATATAAAATAAAACATAAATAATTTTCGAATTTAGGCAATCATTAAATAACGAACAAATAGAGAAAGAGAAACGCGTAGGTGAAAATGAAAGAGGTGGGTTCCTTGCACCCAAAGCATCTCCCTTCCAGAGCTTCGCTTCGGTTCTAGGTTGGTGTGTGGACTCTCTGTATAAACATAACCCTTTCTCTTTTCTCCTCTTTTTATTTTCCATTTTCTCTCTCTCCTCGCCGCCTTCTATTCTCTCTCTAAAATCTCACTCATTTCAACCCATAAACACAGTATGATCCTCTCATTAGTTCAAGACTTCAAGCTGGTGATGGAAAATCAAGAATCCACTGTCCGTGAAATCAAGCCCAAGAACAGAAGAATCATGGTACCTTCATTCTCCAGAAAAACTAAACAAAAAAGACTGGTTTTTTATTCTTTGTGCCTTTTGATTCAGCCTTTTGTCTCTTTTCACAACTTTCTCTACTTGGGTTTTGATTAAGAATGTGTTTTGATGAAATGGGTTTTGGTGTGTTTTTGATAGGGAGCTGGTGGACCTGATGAAGAAGATAATAACAGGTGGCCGCCATGGCTGAAACCTTTGTTGAGAGAACATTTCTTTGTTCAATGCAAGATTCATGCCGATTCTCACAAGAGTGAGTGCAATATGTACTGCTTAGATTGTATGAATGGCGCTCTCTGCTCTCTCTGTTTAGCTCATCACAAGGATCATCGTTGTATGCAGGTTCGATATTTTTTCCTTTGGAATCTTATCTTTGTTTCTGGTTTTCCCCTTTTTGGAATTCATGTTTCCAATTCTGGGATTCTGTTCTTTCTTAATCGAGTTTGTTTCCAATTTTAATTTAAAGGACATCTCTTTCTCCGAGTTTTATTTCTTCTTGCTCTGTTTTTTCTTGAATGTGCTAAAAAGACTAGAACTTTCATATTTTCTCAATGCATTTACTCAGCATCCAAGCAGGCATTGACTAAAAAGCCCTTAATTTCTCCTCTGTTTCTTAGTTCTTACAAGAAACCAATATGTTTTTTTCTCTCTCATGAAAATGGGTCTAATCTGATTTTACATTTCTTGACAGACCAGGCCATAAAGCTCACAACTTTCCCATTGGATTTGGTTGTTATTTTCTCATTTATCTCAAAATCTCCACATTTATTTTGATTTGTTTTCTCGACAGATTAGGAGATCCTCATACCATGATGTAATAAGGGTGTCCGAGATACAAAAGTACATGGACATATCTGGTGTCCAAACTTATGTTATAAACAGCGCCAAGGTCGTTTTCATCAACGAGAGGCCTCAACCGAGGCCGGGCAAAGGCGTCACCAACACCTGTGAGGTCTGTGACCGTAGCCTTGTCGACTCCTTCCGCTTCTGCTCTCTCGGTTGCAAGGTGAATCCGCTGTTTTTTCTTTTCTTCCTTCAATTAATTTTCTCGGCAGTCAACGGTGTTGTTTGGTAGTTGCGAAACTGTACGATTTGCAAAGGTTCTAGTTTTCCAAGCAAAAAACCAAAACGGTCAAATTTGCCTCATTTTTGTTTGGTGAAAGTTACGTTGACTTTTTCTTCATTGCTTCTATGAATTGAAATGTGAAGTCTAATTGGTTTTTTCCACATTTACTTTTTCAAATTTCAGATTGTGGGCACATCAGGAGATTTCCAGAAAAAGAAGAGGCACATCGCAGCCATGGCATTGGACTCCGAAGACTCGTACAGCAGCAGCGGCAGCCATGGAAAGCTGAAGAACCACCACAACCAAGTTCAGAGCTTTAGTCCTTCGACACCGCCTCCGACTTCGGTTAACTACCGAACGGCAAAACGGAGAAAGGGGATCCCCCATCGAGCCCCAATGGGAGGACTTATCATAGAATTTTAACCATACCCATAGCTTCTTCTTTTTTTGTTCCTTTTTGTCCTCAAAGTATTGTGTAAATAAACATAGAAGTGGAGAATGATGGAAGAACAAGCCCCCGAAATGTTATAAATGTTACGAGTAGAAGCCTTCCCTTATAGTGATTACAATGACTATACATAGGTTTTTTAGCAAATAATAATGGGAATCGAATATGTAAATAGGGTTTTTATTTCTCCATGTTTTAAGGCAGAGGGTACCGTGCGATGCTAATGTTAATGTTTGTGTTTCATATTAATGAAATAATAGTAAGGTTTTACTTTGTTCGTCGCTTCTGATTTGATTGATTGTTTGGTTGTTTTCTTTCCATTTTTGGAAGGTGGTTTCTTTTTTTAACTGTTGGATGCGCGGCGGTGATAAACTTCCGAACTTCAAGGGTCCCCTCTAGAGTGGCACGTGTGGGATTTTGTGTTTTGGTCGTGTCCAGTTCCCCAATGGTTAGGATTTTAGCCGCCGCTTGCCAGAATTGTTTTTTTTTAATTTATTAGTTTATTAATTTTGATCGAAATTATAAAAATTTATAAAAAAAAATAATCTATTTTTTTTTACTTTTGATCTTACTTAAGTAAGAGTGACTTAAAAGTCTAATCCCGTTAGATAATTGGTTGTTGCAATACATAAAAAGTGGGCCCTTCAAATTGCGATTAGAAATTGAGCCTTGGATCTTGCAATTGCGCAAGCCGAGATGGATTTTCTGGAGGGTTGTATTTAGTATTAGTATTATATTTCACGACATTAGATTACGGTTCAATTTCAATTTTAAACCATAAAATGTATTTAAAAGGAGGTGCAAATGTGTCCTAAAATTTACGTGGTTAAGAGTTAAAAACTGTGCTATACACGTGACTTTGCAACCTCCCTTTGGCACAGACAACAAATCTTGCTGTTGATATAGTTATAGTTGAACTTAACCTAAATCTTTGACCCCTTATCCCCAAATCATTGACTGACCCACGTTTTTATTTCAATTCATTGCCTTACACTATAGATTTCTCATTCTTAATAAATAGTATGCACATATTTTTTCTACAGTTGCCAGAACTTCTTGTATTTTTTTGGTGATAAAACAAGATAAATGTGTATTAAATCAAATTATTTTAAAAACGTGAACAAATTTAGGTTTCATGTGGAATAACATTGCTATACGCAAAATCACTAATTAACAATCGAGTTAAATTGAGATTCACTAATTGACTTAGTAGATAAAAATGTCAATATTATTTTTATTTTGTATAGGTTTGAATCTCTAGTATTACTTCTTAATAAAAAATAATCGAGTTGAACCGATTTTTTTAGGGAACAGAAGCAGCTCTCTAGTCCCACGTGTCGTTTTAGAATGATTCTACAGTAAATGACATGTACCGCAATGTACTGCTATTCATATGTACCGCAATATACCATTAACTGTTTTAATTAGTTTTGAAATCCTAAGGACCAAAACTATTATTATCCCCTTTTAAAATAAAATCTAAAAATAATTTTTATATTATTTTTTTTCAAATTTTTATATTTTTTAATTCACAAAATAATTAAACTTTTATTTCTATAATAATTCCTACATTTATTTTAATTTAAAGGTAAAGTTCACAAATGGTCACTAAACTTTGATCAATTATTCAATTTGGTAACTAAACTTTCAATTGCTTCAATGTTAGTATTAAAATTTTAGTTTTGTTTCAATTTGGCCACTGACCAGTTAACAACGTTTAAAAGGAGGATGTGGATGTTAAAATATTTTGTATAATAACACATTTAGTTCTTCACGTTTATACATTCAAACAATTTAGTCATAATTCGAAAGAAATAATAAATTTAGCCCTTATTATTTCAATTCGACCCTATTTTTAATTATAGATAATTTAATATTTTATTTTGATCCCTCAATTATAACTATTGTTAACTTTTTTATCGGTAAAGTAAGTATGATTTATTAGAACGTATCATATAAACTTAAACATGGTTATAGGCCTCGTTAAAAACCCCCTAAATCTAAATGGAGGAAATGAGTACACCACGACCATGTGATAAAAGTTTCAAACACCAAGCAATAGCCAAGCACCATGTGGCACAAAGCACAACAATAACCCAATACACCACCCAAACATCTCTTGACAAGGAAAAAATGCAAACAAAGCCAGCATCCCAACACATCAGCGAGACACAAGATTGTGTCAAACCCCAAGCACAAAGCATTGTGCCCCAATAGCATTATCACTCAAAACCATCCGAGAAAAAGGTCGGACAATAATGTTATCTTGTCCCTCTCAATCCTAACTATACTCAATCAATCCTTTAAAATTTCATAAAGCTTAATTAAATTATTATGTAAAGAGAAAATTAAGTATATTTTTTTTTAAATTGATACTTGAATTTTTAAAATTGTTATTAGGCCACTAAAAACACATATATTGGTTATTATGCGTATTCAATTATACATAATAAAAAGGGAAAATAAATATATTTTTTAAAATTAATACTTAAATTTTTATAAAATAATTTAATTAATTTATATAGCATCTATTAGCATCCAGTAATCATAGAGATAGTAATCAGGTCGCTGATAGCTTGGCCAAAAGAAGAATCACTCGTGTGGTTGATTTCATCAGTTTTGCCTCGGAGTAATGGTGTAATTTTGTCTCGTATGGTCCTTTGGTAGATTTTGGATTGGCTTTTTTTGTGCTAGTCCTACAGCCTTGTTCAAAATTTTACAGTGTTTTTGGATGCTGTTATTTTGAGTTGTAAGGCTTGCAATAAGCACTAACACTTTGTACTATTTTTCCTCCATTTAGGTTTTAGGGAGTTTTTTAACGAGGCCAATGTTTTTATTTTAACCAAATCAATAAAATCCCTTCTTTCAAAAAAAAATCCAGTAATCCAACTCTAAATTTTAATTTAGTAATAAAGTGATTCATTCCAATTTTTAAAGGACGGGCTGGGTATGATTGGGATTGGAAGAGACAAGATAACATTAATTATAATTGAGGGATCAAAATAAAATATTAAATTATTTTTAATTAAAAATAGGGTCAAATTAAAATAATGAGGGTTAAATTTATTATTTCTTTCAAATTAGAACTAAATTGTTTAAATGTTTAAACGTGAAGGACTAAATGTGTTATTATATAAAATATTTTAACAGCTACATCACCCTTTTAATAGTTGTTAACGGATCAGTGGCCAAATTGAAACAAAACTAAAAGTTTAATGGTAACTTTGAAGCAATTAGAAGTTTAATTACTAAATTGAATAATTGATCAAAGTTTAGTGACCTTTTGTGAACTTTACCCTTAAATTAAAGTGAATGTAGAAATTATTAAATTAATAAAAGTTTAATTATTTTTTAAATTAAAAAATAATATAAAATCTGAAAAATAATATAAAATTTATTTTTATAATTTTATTTTAAAAAAATAATAACAGTTTTAATTTTTAAGATTTTAAAACTAATTAAAATAGTTAATAATATATTATGATACAAATAAATATTAATACATTGGGGTACATTTTATTTATGGTAGAATTATTTATTTTGCTACTTTCAAATCGCTTATTACGTCGGATGACCAACGAATAGCCAGCGTTAAGTAATTCAATGTGAACCGTCCACGTACCGAAATGTCATAATCCACGTGTGAACCCGCAAGAAGCCAGGCCAGCCGCACAACATTGTTTTAAAACATATAGAAAAGAAGGTAATAATAAACAAAAGCATCCTTTCCGTTGTCATTGATGACCTGATCGGTCACGAGGAACCCGGATAACATGGAATTACGGACGAAGTTGTTCGGTTCGGCCTAAATACTTGTAATACTTTTAACATATATATGACTGACAGACGTAAAATTTTATGTTAAAGATAAATTTATAAAATTTTAATAGAATAAATATAAAATATTAATAAAATTTTAAGAAAAAAAATAAATTCTTAATAAAATATATATAAATAAATTCTAAAAAGAAATTTTAAATTATATATAAATTATATTTTTTTACGGGTACGACTGCCCTTCCATCCCTTCTATGTCCATATCTGTGTGTGTGAAGTAAAATGGCATTTTGCTAAAATCTCTCAGCTTCCAACGACGCAGCCCTGGCTGGCAAATAATGGGAAGATCATGCGATGTGCATTTTGGACAGGCAATCCGGCATTGTTTGCAGTTGGTTTATACTTTGCTCCACCACAATGAAGGAGCTAGGTTGAGACCATGTGAGATGACTCAACCCATCAATTAAATGCACATGCATTCCAAAATTGTTGTCTCTCCTCTGTACCACTAGGATCAGGTTCGAATTTACAAAATTTTAAAAAATGCGTACATAGATTATTAATAAAAAAATATATAAACCATATAAAAGTTTAAAATTTCCAAAAATAAAACTGCCAAAAGACGGATTTACTTGAGGGCTGGGTGGGGCTGTAGCCCTCTCAACCTCACACAAAAACTTTTTACCTTTATTTTATACATCAAATTTTAAAAAAATATAAGATAATTAATAATTGTCCCTATTAATTTCAAAAAATAAATTATTTGCCCTCTAATATCAAAGTCTCACTCAATTCCTAGCTGTTGTCCCCTCTAATACTCCTTAACCCATCTTTGAGTAAAACTAAGATTTCTCTATGTAGCTGACTGACCATTAATAAACCAAATAAGAACCTGAGCTCATAATTGATCTACATCAAATATTTGTTTATGTTGTAGTGGAATACCTCATGTTTATAAACAATTTAATCCATGCATTTATTTATTTTAAAATTGCAGATTCTTTTACACTAGAAAACAATATATATATATATATATTAATTAGTGGATGTGGTGGTGAAATTGTAGGATTATCACATTAAGGAAAAGGAGGAAGAAAGGTCAAAAGAAAGTGGGCAACGGGGATGTCACTCCACCACCTTTTTGTGTTGCGCTTTTGATATGAAAATGTAACACCCTCAACTCGGGATGCTATATTTGGGCCTCAAGTCCAAACAAAAAATCATAAAATTCTTAAAAGGGATTTAGTCCAAACAAGTTATTTCTCAAAAACATTTTAAGTCAACAGTTGAAAATATAAATAAATTATTAAAATAGTTACAAAGGAGCTCCACTTTAATTAAAATATTTAAACATCTAAATTATTAATGCAATTTTGAAAATAAGAAATACAAACTTGACCACGTAAGGTCCTATAAATACATAGTCCACTAAACACAATTATCGTACTCTAAAAGCCTCCACGTGCTGGAATCCCGTAATGATAATGCTCCACGAACCCACGATCTAACGATCAACCTACGCACGAAAACAACGATTTCGAGCGCTGAGCTTACAAAGCTCAGTGGTACACACCTACTCTACTATACTTCATGTTAATCATAAAACATAAGCATGCAAGCTAGTACGAGCAATAAGGAGAGATAAATAACCACACGACGTTACTACCAGTCGCCTAAACACAAGCTCTCATCATAGCAATCATCATACGTGGCAACGAGGCCCAACCATACTCATAACATGACAATATAACATCAAATACATATGACGCTACCTCTAGCTGCCTATCTGTGTATCAACAACAAGCACATAGGCTTCACATAGCATATAAACATAATACCACAATATAGGAGTGAGGACCGGTTCCACTAAGCATCGGGATAAATACACTATTTGGTGAGGCCCAATACCACTAAGCGTCGGGATACATACACCTATGCTTGGAATCTCTCATCAAACATCTTCGAATGAGTCCCGGTCCCACTAAGCATCGGGTTCATACATTCGAGAATATTTAACCATGGTGTTGCAACACACTCTTTCTCACACTGGGTATCCGAAACCCATCAATCAAGATGATTCAATCAGCTAGGTGTCCATATCAGCACATAGCAAGGACACGTCTACCCCACAACACACAACATCACACGATCCACCAAGGATCCCTACGGTTGCTATTACCATCAAATTACCTAATTAAGTTTACCAACTTATTAATACATTATGAAAGTGTACATTAATCATCCTTGTTAATTATCTTATTAAGCCATATTATCTCATTTATATCCTGCGTCAATTCCCAACTTTATTAGCATTGTAAATTAATCTGTTTAGTGGGTACCAGTACTCGAACACGAGTACCGATGCGGTACTTCGGGTACTGATACTCATACGCATACCGATACAGATATTACTTACTAGAAATCCTAGATTTCCTCAATTACTGGTACGGGTCAACCCGTACCGATACAGACCCTAATCGTGTACCTGTACGGCTAAAGCTCGTACCAATACCCTATTCACAGGTTCATACCATTTCCTTGAATTACGATTTACAACACTTTACTCGATCCCTAAAGCTTATAAAAGTCATTAGAGTTGGTTTACTAATGTATTCCCCCAATTAGTATTATTTACCGGCTTCATAATCATTTAATTAGGCATTCATCCCTAAAACATGATTTTCATTGAATCGCATCAATCCATTCGAACAATCATACCAAGTATTACAATTATCTCAATCAATCAAACAATCATCAAATATCACACAAACATCACAAAAAGCCTCCACTAGTCCCATCATATTAACAACATCGTCATGCATCTCATAAATATCGAGTCTCATAATCACCGGTCTCTAAACATGCTTAATTATCGTCTATCTATTTCGCAGACACTAACTCGCAAAATAATCACATTTATGATGCTCATGAAGTAATAGGAGTTCGAGGTGTACTAGCCTTAAGACTATAGTGCTAAAATCCTCATCCAAGCTTCCCGAATATTCCATTTGACCCGATATTCAATCCCGAATAATCCTCGTATATTAAAAAATATCATAAGTATCTCTTACCCACATACTTTAAAGAATTCGAAGGGTCAAAAACGTAAAAATAACTTAACGAGTTCGTATTTGGCGAAACGGACCACGCCATTGGATTCAGAACGCCGAGAAACCCTTGAGTAGGGTCCCTCGAAAAAAGTCAACGGCCGGTCAACAGTCTAGTCAACCCCTGATGATCCGGTGCGGCTCAAGCGCATGGTAACCACAGCGTACCCGTGGGCTATGATCCGTTGTGGCCAGAACCACGTGCACCCGAGTGCACGATCTAGTGTGGCGTGGTGCACTGTAGCCTTGTGCACCCGCCTGCTGTTGTGTACGTCCACTCTCGCAGGCGGTGCGTGGGAGGCCTTCTGGTGGCTGGAGGGCGGCAGCAAGCTCTAGTCCTGCTGTTCTTCGGTCGCTAGTTTCGACGGTGGCCTTCGTTTGCAGCACTGACGACCGAAACGTGCTAAACGAGCTTCCCCCGAAACTTCATCTTTCTCACTCCAGCAAACAATGGCTCAGACAACAACACGGCGACCACCGTTGGGCTCATCTCGACGAGACCTTTTCAATGGTACCAATGATGTCGTGTACGTAGCTTTGACGGTCGTAGATCAAGACTCAAAGCCTCTCTTCTTATCTTTTCTCTCTTTTCCTCTTTTTCCTTCTCTCTCAAAATATATTTTTCACTTTTTTCTCTCTCCATCAAATCATCGGTCACCATTTAAAAAAATAATTTTATCCACCAATTCTCTCTCTTTTATTTTATTTTATTTATTTATTTATTATAGGGCTCAAACCCACCATTTGAATTTCGAGCTCCCAACCATAAGACCCATATAAATTGGATCGCTCAAATTTGTAAATCCGAAATTTAGGTCGTTACAGAAAATCTCATCCCCTAAACTATAATAAATTAATTCTATTTTGTAAGAAGAAAGAAAACTCGAGACAAAAAGGTGGATCCAAGACTTGAACCCATACATTCATGTCAAAGATAGAGATGCTTCTCACACTTTCTATTTGCATACCAATTGCTTAATCTTTCGTTTTTTTTTCATGAGGACATACAATGAATGAGATTGTGGTTGTGGGTGTCCATCCATGTAAAAGATGGGTTTTATTTAAATGACTTTTTTGTTGACTTAACTCGACTTTGTTTTTGTTTCTGTTTTGATCATTTAATTTAAAATTTTTTAATTTTATCGCTCAACTTTCAAATTTTGTTTTTTAATTACCACACTTTTTTTACTGTAATTATCAAACTTTTAGTTGTGTAACGATAGTAGCAAAATAGTGCATTCTAAGTGGTTTTATTTATGAAATTAACCTTTACTATTTTTAAAGTTAAATGACTAAAAACACGATTTACCCTTCTTGGTGTTATAAATAGATAAGAAGGGCAGCTAGCTACACATTAACATATTGATGATAGAATTAGACCCCATAAAATGCCAAAGGAAGTTCAAAAATTTGTGATGCAGCCCCTCATCTGTACCCCACAATGTCACATTACTTTTCAATTACCAGTTATGGAACCCAACTTGGAGGGACCAGACCTCCCCTGTAAATGAGAACTCCTTTGGGATTGTATATGATTATGAGGAACTATCATTTGCGTTTGATTCTCTGGATTTGGATGCCTTTTTGCCTTTAGGTTTTGTTCAGACAATTGGGATATTATTGGATAAAAGTTGTCCCACTGGGAGTAAATTTGGGATAAAAGTGGGGACAATCTCAAGGATTATGCCCATTTCATGTCCCGATTATGTTATGCTTAACGTTTTTTTTTTGAACATGTAATTTTGATACGATGCTTATATTATTCAGATTTCTCTTCATTTCATAAATAAGAGGATGTTGAATGTTTGTCTGAACATATTTAATTTTATGTCTTCTTATATATTGTATCAATGATAATATTAATTGAACTAAATTTAATAGGCAGGCTTAACATTCTTTTTTTTTTTTCTAAAACATAATCTGATTGTTGACATGTGTGGCTAGAAATTAATTGAAAACAATCCAGTTGCTTTGTAATTTTTTTATAAGAATTTTATCCTCGTTAAAAGCTTCCTTCATAACATCCAACGTACATAGACCTGATAAACTTGACCCAAGAACTAAAAACCGAACCAATTTATCCGAACCGAGACCCGATATAGATCCGAACAAGATGACCCAAACGTGACCCAAAACCTGAAATGAACCGATCTAAATTCTAGAAGAACCGATATTGACCCGAATCAATTTGACCCGAACCGATTTTTACCTGAATCGAAAGTAACCAGAAATTATTTTGCTCAAAACCGATCTAAACCGAACATCAACCCGATTTTAACCCGAAATAATATATGTTTTATTATTTTTGTATTATAACAGTACTAATTAATCACCACATTTGATAAAAAGTATGAGGGAAAAGTATGAGAGAAAAGTAAAATCCTAATATACATATTCTAGTCAATTGAAAAAAAAGGAGGGAAGTAGGAGGGGCCAAGAAAGTACGAGGAAAAAGTTGGAGGGAAAAGTAAAATCCTAATATACATATTCTAGTAAAATTTGATAATATATATACACATATACTCGAGTCAAAATTTTAGGTAATATTTCAAAATGCTCATCATATGTGCAATTATGGTCTAAGGTTTTATTCCATGCCCATAAAATTCTCTCTTTTTTATGTGTATTTTGAAAATATAAAAAAAAAATCGTACTAAAAACCAACATCGAATATGAAATTAAAAAATATATAGTTATAGGATTGGATCGGGATTCGTTAGGTTCAAGTTAAATGATTAATACCAATGATGGTTGATTTTGAAACATTGAATGATTAGAACTAAACCTAAATGATAATATTAACAAATAAAAAAGACATGTTTTTACAAGAATATATGATTAATTCTTTATATAATATACACGATTAGATTCACACCCAAGTCCAACTCAAAACGAATTGGACCAAAAATTTAAAGATTGACCCGACCCGAACGATCCGACTCGAAAATATCCGATCCGATATTAACCCGACCCTAAAACAATCGATCCGATATTTACCCGAATCACTGATCCGATACCCGAATTGACCTGAATCATCATAGAACCGAACTAAAATCCGAACCAGACCCAAACCGATCCAAAACTAAACCGAATACAAACAAACCCGAAACGAACCAAAACAAAATGATCTAAAGCGAAACCGAACGACCCGTTTGTCATCTCTAAACGTACAAATGAATACGTCTTTCGACAACTTCCGATAACGGAAGAAAGAAAAGAGTGCCACATTATTATTAATAACAAAATTCCAGTCACATTCAAACAGCCAACCCTGCATAAAAACATCCTGATCAGACTGCCTAAGACCAGCTAGAATCAGTTTCTACAATTCACTATATTTAGCCAATACCGGATTTAGCTAACTGATCTGCCTCCACATTCCCAGCTCTTGGAATAAAGCAGAAAATACAATTCCTCACATTACGTAATGAAACAATCTCTTTAACAATTGTGCTAACATAGCAGGGCATGCTCCATAATTCGAAACCCAATGAAGTGTTGATTTGCAGTCACATTCCACAATCAAACGGAGCTTTCTGCAAGCTTCAATAGAACCAAATAAAATTAAACTAAATTTAGGAGTCAATAATTCAGCCAAAATCAGGGGCCCTGAACCAATCGGCTCAGAGAGCGAAATTAAAGTAACATCGTCAGCATTGCAGATGAGCCCACCAATCCCCCCAGCACTACCATCGCCTAATATAGCCCCATCTACATTCAACTTCATGAACCCTACAAGCGAGGGAGACCACAGCCCAGGCGAAGGCTTGTTGTGCAACACTGCTGCAGACGAGTCGGCCAGGGCCGGATTCACCAGCAAATCCTCCATTGAGACCCTGGATTCAGGAAACTTCGCCTTAAACCACATTGCCAATCTGTATCTCGTCACAAACGAAAGTTGGACGCAATTTAATTTCCCATTTTTGAATACAATTTCATTCCTGATCAATCAGAGGGTCCATATAACTGCCGAAGAAATGAAATGCCAAATAGATTCTTTGTTTTTATAGGGACATGATTTGTGCCACACAGTGAGAATCGAAGCCGCATCCCCCGGTAACACCATTGATACTTTTCACAAACTAGCAAAACGCATCCATAGCTCCCATGATGAATTGCAGAAGAAGAACAAGTGGACAGCAGACTCAGGAGCAATCCTGCAAAAAGGACAAGAAGTGTCGGAAATCGAGTACACCCCTCTATTATTAAGCTCAACAAGAACCGAGACCCTGTTCCTCACCACCTGCCACGTAAAAAACTCTACCCTTGGAGGGGCAAAACTAAGCCATTCATACTTGCACCAGAAAGTATTCGAGTTACATGGGGAAAAGAAAGCCTCACTTCAAGCTTTAACAGAGAAAGAACCGTCCCCGGAACCACTCCATGTGAGACAATCTTAATCAACCCCTTCTGATCTGAAGTTAACGAGGGCTGCCATCAGGGAGTTCCATTGAGCTAACTCCCAATCGAATAGTCTTCTCCTAAGAGGGGTATCCCATACCCAACCAGATCATAGTTTCGAGCCAAACTCAGAAATCTTGCCAGATTTATTACTGGACAAGGCAAAATTCTAGGAAAATTAACTTGTAGAAGAGCCCCCCTAACCAAACATCGTACCAAAAGAGAATAGAATTCTCATCACCAACCTGTAGCTTCATGTTATTTTGGAGACAATCTCCCATAGCATCATTCTTAAAGAAAGAGTTAGAAATTCCTCTCCATATCCAAGATGCCAAACGATGGTTAGTCGCCTCTGGAATAATGACAGTGGGACTCATATTGTACTTGGAGCAAATTAAATCCTTCCACAAACTATTTCTCTCAACTGAAAATTTCTATATCCACTTACCTAGAAGTGCTCGATTCTGAAAGTACAAGTCGCGAATGCCCAGACCACCAAACTCTAGTGGTGTACATAAAGTAGGCCAATTAACCCAATGGATCTTATTCCTACAAGAGGATCCTCCCCATTAAAAGTTCGCCATAATGCTATTTAGCTTCTTTGAAATTTCAGCCGGCATTCTGAAGATAGATAAATAGTAGATCGAAATAGAAGAGAGCACTGACTTGATCAAAGTTAATCTACAACTGAAGGATAGATTGCTGGCTTTCCACCCCACAAGAGAATTGTAAAATTCCTGCATAACACCCAACATTTCATTGCTTCTGTTTCATTCCGGAGTCCTTACTTTATTGTTTGTTTCAATTTTAGGATGATCTTCAATGCGTAGATATTTATTGATTAAATACATATGCAATATATTTTTTTATGCAACATCTGAAACTATCAATAATTTTTCAAATCTTTAAAGTCGAAGTTATGTGTAGAGCATTTAAATTTAAAACTTTTCAAAATGATACAGTAAATTGGCAATTACAATAATATTTAAATAGAAATAGAAAAGTAACAAAAGTGGTATTGTATATTTTAAAAAGGAAAGGAGTAGAAGTACCAAGGAAATAAAAAGGTTAAAAAGCCGTTTGAAAATGTTTCCTACTGGGACATGCATTGGGGAGATCAAATGTTAATTGGATCAAGATATTGTCCGAAACTTGTACAATTTAAGGGAGGACAAATGATCCGTCCCCCTCTCGTACTTTTCTCTTTCATTTTACATTATCGAGGAGTATTCCCTTTCATGGCTTACATCGATTATTTTCATTTTTGGCTTTCGTTTGTGATTTTCTCTCGCCGTTCGTTGGAGAATTATTTTCTCGGCGCCATCTCAACTTTTAGCCCGATTTTCTTCCAACCTTATTTCCTCCCATGTATCGAGCATTCTGCATGCATGCCTTGATCTCTCGACGTATGTATTGAACCTTCTACAACCTCTTAAGCTTTCGTTCTTCAACGGATCCGCTTTTTCTTTTGGGAGATCCCGATGAACTTCTCTGTTGAGCATTGGTCTAGTGTGAACAACGGTCTTCCTTCGCTCTCTCTCTCCATTGACTTGCTTCTATTAGCACATAAATCAGAGTATATTGAGCGCTTAAGCATACTTAATTTTATGTGTTCTTATATATTGTACCAACGATAATGTCAGTTAAGCTATGGTCAATCAATTGTACAATTTAATTTTTTAAGTATTATCCATTATTTTTTTGTTCTTTTTTATAACAGTTTTGTCCATTATTCTAAATTCAATTTAATTGTACGAATGACTTATCAATCTTATTTTGCCAATACCAAAACAAAACACTCTTTACTCTCCAGAATTTAGCAAAACAAAGTACAATATCAAAAACTAATTATGATACATCAATAAAAATAAATTTAATTTCAAAATTTTATGTTAATAATATTTAATTTGTATAAAATTTATACACCATACATACATAAAATATACATCATTTATTTAACGTCGGATATATCAAAATCTTATTTGTACAAAAATAAAAGAAATTATCACTCCGTGTTTTATCAATTTTTATAATATTAGAACCAATTACAAACGTTGATCATCGATCATTGAATTTGGGGAAAAGGCATGAAAAATTACTAAACAGAGATGGACAAAATTCGACTCGAAAAACTAAATTATTCGACTCGAGACAAAAAAACGACTCGTTTTGACTCGACTTGAAATTCTATAAATTCAACTAGAAAAAAATTCAAATAAAGTTTGAATTATGAAATAGAAATTCGAATAACTCGAAATTTTTAATAAATGGTTTATCAGTTTTCATATTCAAGTCAAGTTTGTCAATTATGCATGATATATTATGTTTATCACATGTGAAAATATAAAAAATATATATATGTATATCATATATACATATAGAAAGTCGTTAAAATTGGAATTAATATGTGCACCGCCTAATCCTAAATACATGAATATAAAAATAATCATTTTTAGCAAAATTAGAATAATTAAATATTTTTTGACTTGACTCAAGATCGAACACTTAACCCTAAATTATACAAATTGCGACAATCTATACAAAAACCTAAAATTAATGGTTTTTGGGGTCGCATCCAATACAATAGACAAAGTTCAGATGAGTGGGCCACTCTTCTGAACTAATTTAACTCTCACAATAATCTTTCTGACTTTTGCTTTTTTGGTCACTAAGAACTAGACATCTAAATGAACACCAACGGTGATATGTTTATATTCATTTGTTTAATTTTATTCGAATAAATGAATGAATACGAACAACTAATCGAGCATAATTTTTTGTTCGTGTTCGTTTGTTAATATAATAAACGAATACAAACGAACACGAACGAACATTGAGTATTATTTATTTTTTTCTTTTTATTTCATATTTTTAATATATGTTTTTAAAATTTTAATTATAATACTTTTTGTTATGAAAAATAATAAATATAAATAAATATATATGAATAAATTTAAACGAACGGATTACCAAACGTTCACGAAAATAAATGAATGAACAAGCCTCTTGTTCGCGTTCATTCATTTAATTAAACGAACAGAGAATCTTATTTATGTTCGTCCATTTAATAAATAAACGAACATAATCAAATTTTCCGCCGTATAGTTCGCAGAACGTTTAGTTCGTTTATAGCCCTAATAAGAACATTTAGCACAAACCCATTAATTAAATATAAAATATATGATAAATCAAAGCATGAACGATGAAATAAAAGGTGAAAGTGCACTTCAGAATTTGTTTAATATTGCAAATTATGATATAAGGAAAACAATGATATTACAAGTTAATCAAAAGATTTTTTTTTGTAGGAATAGTTCTGGGGACAAAAATCGAATAAAAACCAAAAGTATTGGGGGGAGGGAATGTATAAAATTTTAAAGTTGTCCTGGATTCAGAAATTAAAAGACACGGAAAAGATTGATCCAATGTCACTGTCTAGTTTAGAGAAGAAGACACAAGTCTTAATTAAGGTACAGATTCATGCACACTTAAACAAACAAAAATGGGGGCTGAAATGAGAGAGATGATGAATGCATGCATCCATTCTCAAAACTACACTCTCAGCTTTATTCAACTCTTGTGAAGACTACAAAGAAACCCATATCACTCTTTCCGGCGGGGTGTATACGGTTTTGGTTTGATTCAATTTGGGGGGAAAATTAGTAATATGTCGGTTTTTTGTTGGGTTAATTTTTTCACATCAACATTAAATTTTAAGATTTTATATTTTATTTTTACTAAAATAAATTTATTCGATGACTTTTAAATACTATTTGATAAAGTTTTAAATTACTTTACATAAGTATTTATTAATAAATTGTTTTTTCAAGTAAATAAAAAATAATTCATATATAACATTTTTGAGTTATTTTACTATTTTTTTAAATATAAAATACTTATTTTTACATTAAAAATATTTAAAATTAATTATAAATTAAGTAAAAGTTCATACATTGTCCAAACACTTTAGTTCGATTCGATTTTTAGTTTTTTGATTTGACTAACGAGAATCAACTTTCCGATTCTCTTCATCCTCAAACACCATGTTATATTGACGAGAATCAAATGTGGTTCATGTATGCATGCATGAGACCTCGACAATCGTAAACAGAACAGATGCAGAATTTTATTTTAGTGGGTACGGATTTTTATACTTAATAAAACAATATGAAATTTGAAATTTTCAAAGGATATGTGATTAAATCATCAATATAAAATACATAAAAAAATTTAAAATATAGAAAAAATAATATTTCTAAGGGTGCGCTTCTAACACCCCTCAGTCCATCATTGTCTATAATAATATCCCCATTGATATTTAGAAGGAAAAACAATTAAGTAGTAACAAAGTTCTATATATTTCGTACATACTACTTCATTGACTCAAGCTACATACATTATACATACAATACAAGAGCAGTAAAAAACAAATGCAGAAACTCTTGAACATAGCCCAAACCCAGAACCAGAAATAAAAGTGGGTGGCATTTTGGTGATTTGGATCGATCAACATAAGACCGTGGCATCTTCCTCAATTATTTCGATCATGTGGTGGACTGCCCTTGCTATGTCATCTACTGAACTGAGTTGGCATCCTTCTTCAACCTGCATTCAGAATGTTTCGAATTTTAGCCCAAAACTCCATGCTTTCCTTCAATTATACATGGGAATAAAGTAACCAAACAGAGTTGATCTAAAATCACAGAAAATGACATTTTGCCATTTCAAGGAGAGAAACAAAATTATACGAGAAGAAAAGACAGTATCTGCCCACTCCCCCATATGACAATAATTGAAACATGACCATCTCCTTATAGTCGTAGACTATCTGAAGAAACACTACCCCATCATTGTAATAATTTTTATTCTAACTATATGGTTGCTATTACCTTGGCACTGATAGAGTAGAGAACGAATGGATCCATGGTAGTGACATTGAGGTGGAGGATGGAAAGGTAAACTGATTGTAACCCGGCAACGAGCTTGGAAAGTTGAGTCGGACCTTTCCGCAAGATGATTCGGATATTAGCATGAGTTTCGATCAATGTCACCTCGATATCGGCCCTCGACGCCTTGGACTTCGATGTGTATCGGTTCGGGATCTGAGACCAGGTATACTGAGGATGCAGTTTGGAGTTGGTGTTGGTGGTTTCTTCATTGGAATTTGCTGGTCTTACTTGTTGCAGAACCCGAAGCTTTTCGGCTTCAAGGGTTTGCAGAAGATGCTCAAGCTCCTTCACAAACTCTATGGCACTACCAACTATGGATGCTTGATCACCCTACACATGCAAATCATTTATTTTAAAACTGTAGATTTAGGGTAAAAATGTATATATTCTTCTTAAATAGTACTACAAAGGCAAAAAGCTCAATTTGCAGTATCCTTGATATTACTATTACCATAATTCAGAGGAACAACTTTCTCTAGTTCAGCTTTTGCATGAGTAGCAAACAAAAGAATAATACAAAGAAAAGCAAAAAGGCAATAACAGAAACATTATGCTAAACTATTATTGAACCTTTTTCTTTTTAGTCGTCGAAACCATTATTCAACTTTAGACTTCAATCGGTCCGGCTTTTCAGAACCGAGAATTATATTTCTTAGAAGCATTTCAATTAGTTAAACTTCCAAGTAGGGACAATCCATGAACTAAGCCTGCATGTTTCAACAATCCAACGGATAACATCAAGTTAATGTATAAACCCTACGTTTTTGTTCTTAACAAGGAAAGGAAGAAGACAATACCCTTTGGACATAAGATTCAGGCATGAGCGAGCGTAGAACAGCCAGATGCTCATTCATTTGCTTTCGCCTGTTTCTCTCGACAGCAATGTGAGTCATTCTTTGAGTCTCGGCCTCTTCTTTGTTCTTGCAAACCCTCGGCTTTCGCCTCCTCTTTTTCCTCCCTTGAACCGCCAGGTTCGCCCTCCGCTCCGCTGCTGTCGAGCGGCTGCTTTGTGGAGGAAGAGTCGCCACCGTTGGAAAGCGATTCATGGCGGTACTGCTAGCTTGTTCTTGGGAACTGAAACTATTTTCCATTGAAAACGTAGAGACGAAAGAGTCATTGCTGCTGTGTGGGGTTGCAGATATAGTATCATAGATAACGAAGTTGAAGAGCTCGTTGGAACCAAGGGCTTCAAGCGTCATTTCTCTAAAATCTGCAAAACCACAAAAAAAAATATGACTTGCAATTCTAGTTTCTCTAGAAACAAACAATATGGCTTTGTAGCATGAAAATTTGAGAGAGAAAGATGTTTATGGGTTATGAAGGGTAAAATTATTTATAGGCTAAACTAAGTAAATCATCATTGAACTTTACACTTAAACTTATTTTAATTATTAAAGTTTCAAAACGTTCAATTAACTTATTAAAGTTTAAATATTTGAACGTTTTTGTCATTAAATTTTAGACAATAAATGTTTTTGCTCACTCTTAAACCTCAAACAGTCATGATAGTGGTCATTTGGTTCCAAATTTCACTAGTCACTTCGTCTCGCCCCCTTGAGTTTGTATCAACCTCTATTTTGTTGAAAAGTGCTCTAAAATTCACGAATCGGCTATTTTTTTTTTGATTTCTCTTTTGTAGATCTCCCTCCTCCACCGTCGTATGAGGCTCGTTTTTCAGTATTTTACTTCTCTCGTGCCGATGATATTTTCCACCAGTCGAATCTTTAAAAAGTTTATTTGTTCGCCGATAAATGAACGTCGTCGAAAAGTTAACAAAAAGAGTGACCAAAGATGTTCAATATTTAAACTTGAGTGAGTAATTTGAACGTTTGAAATTTCTGGACCAAAATAAATTTGAGAGTAAAATTCAGTAATATTTACGTAATTTACTTTTATTTATATTCAATAGGTTAAAATGAGAGATACGATGCACGTGAGAGAGAGAGAAGCTCAACAGTAAACCCTGTTTTAGATTTGGGGTTTGTCTTCCCGATCCTCATAGATGCTGTCAACACTGGCAAAGCCTCTGGCAATGGAGAGTGTGGTGGTAGTGGTGGGACCCAAAATCTATATAGAAATATGCATATACACAAACAAGCTGGTTAAAAAGCTACACTTCATTTCAACGTTCAAATCTGTGTTGAATGACTGGCTCAAGCATTACTATTATTTTACGTTCTTATCATGTGCTCGACAAATGAAAAGCCATGAAATTTTCTTGTTTGGTTTCATGGAAATTGGGTTTTTCCTTGGCCGTTTTATCATTCAAGAAAATACATATGGAAATGTGAGAATCTGCAGACTACTGCAAAAACCCATGATGCATAGGCTTAGGTTAATGGTTAAAAAACAGACGTGATTTTTTAAGCATTTTCATGAATCATCATCAGTACTTCACCACCCCCAACCAAACCGTGATATCAATTATCGACCCAGCAGCTTTGTTGCAAGTGATCAGAAATCCATGCTATGGAAGCTGCACAATGGATCAGCCATTTAGCCTCCCGTGCATATACTTTCCCAGGGATCGATGGACCGAAGAGAATTAGAGGGGCAGTTGTACCTAGTATTTTCATTTTTCTTTTTGAGGTAGAATTACTGTACACGCATCTTTATAGGCGTGACAAAATATACACTATTTTTTTCTTGATTGTTTATGTTCCTCTTTCGTTCGAAGAAATTTTAATTGTGCTGCTGATTGGCTTGCAAAAAAAGAAACCATTCATGTCCAAGGAATTGATTTTCATCCATCCCTCCCGAACTGATTCTTCTTCTGTAATTTCTTTTTGCTGCAATATAATTTCCTTTTGATCAAAAAACTTGAAAAAAATGTGCTGAAATTGTACTTATTACAGATTTTGAAAGCCATATTAACTTGGCTTGCTCCATTTCCCACAAAATGCTAGTTATCATAGTACACAATAACAGAACGTGAAAACAATGATATGGTGCCATATTTTCAATCAAAACCCATTATTAATCTTCAATTTTCCAACCAAAACAATAAATTTTTTTTCATGTATAACTTGGTCACAGTGAGATGTGGGCTTATGCCCTAAAATAACCGGTGAAGAGGACTGATGGAGGTGGGGCATGCATGGACCAATTTTGTCAGACACATTGCAGGGTAATCCATGTGACCGTCAGCTTCCTATACTTAAAAAGTAGTACAGAAGTTCTGCAATCTTCCATAATCTAATCTCTTACCTTTTCCTTTTTTTCTGCTTTTACCATCCGTAATTCATCCTGATTGGGCTGAGCTTTTCCTAGTTTTGTCTACACTCAACACCACATAAACTCCAATAATACGTACGATTACTAATAGACATCTATCTACTAAAGTTGTAGCTTCTACGAAATGTGTTAAATAATGTGCATATCATATGCACAACATAATGCATGCATGTGCATTTCCATGTGCATGATCATGGCCATGCTCGATATTTTCTGGGTCCTTGAGTAGAGTTCCGTTACAAGAAATATATATATAAATTGTATGATGTTTTTTTTATTTTTACTATCCAAACCATCATATATAAGTTCAAATCCGAGTATTTGTCTTGAAGAGGGTAGCTAAGGATTGTTTGTGCACTTAACAAGGACCGACCTCCAGGGACGGACACAGAACTTTATGTTAGGGGCTGAACTTATAAAACTTTAAAGTAGGTGAACTTATAAAATTTTAAGAGGGGCGAAAATTGATTTTCAATAGAAAATACATAGAAAAATTTTTTAAAAAAATTCAAATCGTATAGGAATTTCAAATTTTTAGAGGGGGCGACTGCCCCCTTTAAGTCTATCTTGCCGACCTCAATAGTATGGCGAGGATTATTCTATAGTATTAATATAGACGCATTTGAGATCTACTAATTAACTTGTCTCATCTTATATAAGTTCAAATCTAAATATTTATCTTAGGAATGAAAATATTTCTACTTAATAAAAAATATTGACGCATTTTTCATATTTTATTCAATCAATTATGATTCTGTAATTGCGTGTGCTTATGCAGTAACATGCCCTCTTTCATTTTTCTTTGTTTGCTTAGGCTCAAAGAAAGAAAGAACACAAGCAGATTTTATTGCTTTACTTATGCAGGAAAATGCGCCCATAGGGATAGACGGCTAGCTAAAAGTTATTTCGTTTTGTTTCTGAAAGGCAACTATTGATAGAGTGAAAGTTAGGAGATCATAAGGGGTACATAAATTCCAATAATAAAAAAAGCCCATGATTAGGGTGGTAATAAGGACGACGACGGTTTTGCATTTTTATTCCGTCTCAATACGGATACAATTTTTAAAATTTTTATTGAATGTTTCGGGATCTCATTTAAAAAAAATAAAACTTACTATTTTATTAGTTAAAATATATGGTTAATTTTAGTTTACAAGTCATATTTATGTATTACACTTAAAAATATTTAAATCTTAATACACTAAAGCAAATCTCTAACATTACAAACATTAAAACAAATATCCAACATTAATATATATATATATATATATATAGGGATGAGATCCAGTTACATGGTGTAAAACTTATTTAGTTTTACACTAATTCATGGCTATTGGGTAAGTGAAATGGATGGATGAGATTAACAACAGAAAATGTGAAGATTATCACTTAGAAAAAAAGATAAGGAAATAATCTAGCCATTTATTACGCTCATCCAACGGTCCAAAAACTGTGTAAAAGTAATTGAGTTTTACACAGTGTAAGTGGATCCTAACCCTATATATGAGTACAACTCAATTACTTTTACACAGTTTTTGGACCGTTAGATGAGGGTAATAAATGACTCAGATTATTTCCTTGTTTTTTCCAAGTGATAATCTTCACATTTTTTACTGTTAATCTCATCCATCCATTTCACTCATCCAATGGCCTAGATTAGTGTAAAACTAAATGAGTTTTACACCATGTAAGTGGATCCTAACCTTATATATATATATATATATATATATGGGATGAGATCCAGTTACATGGTGTAAAACTCAATTGCTTTTACACTTTTTCTGGACCGTTGGATGATGGTAATTAATGGCTAAGATTGTTTCCTTATCTTTTTCTTTCAAGTGATAATCTTCACATTTTTTACTGTTAATCTCATCCATCCATTTTATTCATCCAATGACCATGGGTTAGTGTAAAACTAAATGAGTTTTACACCATGTAACTGGATCTCATCATATATATATATAAAGGGTATATAGGAAAATGGGAAGTAAATATATTTTTAAAAAATGTAAAATATAGGGGATTCTTGTGAATAATTTTTGAGATCCCATGTGGACTTATACGGGTATGATTTGAGATTCCCCACGGTGTGAATATAGCAATCTCCGTTCTCATCTTCATTTGAGCTTTGGTGATACAAATTTTCTGTCCTCATCCCTATGGGTGAAGGCTTCGATTATTTTCCATTATCGTCGATTTGGATCCCCACGGTTTCCGATTATTCCCCACTCAATTGCCACCTCTGTCCATGATTATTCTTTTGCTATGATAAGTATGAACGTTAGCAAACTAGTAGGGGTGAAAAAATCGAATTTTTCGAATTGACTCAACCAAAACAAAAATTTTAATAAAGTTTGAATGATAAAATAAGACTCGAATAAATATGTAACTTCAATTGTATTTTTTGGAAACAATTTTTTCTTCTTACAATTTAGTCTCTCAACTTTATATTTTATTCAATTTAGTCCTCTGACCACAACTCTTTGCAACTTTTTTTCTTTTCATCAATCCATTAACTATTTATACTCTCATCAATATTTTCCCCCTCATAATCTTATCTTTAAAAATATTTTAAACATATTACATAATTTTAGATGATATTTGGATTTACTAAATAAAATTACAAATCTTACTTACACTTGTGAAAAAAAAATATTTTATATCTTATATGATTATAGAAAATCATTTAAATTAGAATAAATCAGTACCATGATGTTATCAATATTTACAATTAAATCAATTAAGACCCTAAAAGCCTCACTTCATTGACAATTGAGAGATGATTTAGAGAACATTATTTTGTTCATTAAGTGAACTTTTTAGTGCAAATTTTGTGGGACTGTTCTATCATTCTAGGAAAAGGTTGGGTGAGTGTATGTATTAGTTAGTGAAATAACAATTATCCTTTTTTTGTTGAGAGTTGATTAAATGTTGTTATTTATATAATATCAGTTTAGTTTTCTTAGCACTTGAATAATTTACACGCACTTTACACATATTAAGCTAAAATTTAAGTTATTTGAATAAAATACATCATCATTTTTTTTATTGATATCGCTTCACGAGTTTTTTTTTAATTTAAGAAGTTATATTCTTAGTTGTAGATTAATGGAAGACGTGACTACTCAAATATATGCCTATTTGAATAGTTGTAACTGTTAGTATTACATTTTGAAGACACGTCAAAAAATTGAGAAAGGAAGTTTCATTTTATTCTCCCTCCATTTTCTACTCATTTATAGATTGTTCTAAAGAAAATATCACATTATTTATTTACATAGAAATTTATAGTCTTATTAGTTGTTACGTATGGCTCGGTGCTCAATGCAAAACGTTGAAAGTAGGGATGGATGTAAAAGTTTATGTTTAGGGTAAGGACTATTAATAAGTTATATTAGAAATTTAGATATACAGAATTATAAAATTTTAGAGGCATAAATTTATATTATCGATAAAGAATATAAAGAATATATATATATATATATATTTAAAATTTCTAAAAAATGTGACTGCCCCTTGATTCTACTACATTCTCAAGATTTATCTGTCATCAACTATTATACAAACCAATATATATGGTGAAGCCGATAGAGCATAAAAAAATGGCATCTTACGTACCTTAATTATTTTGACCCACACACCAACACTTATATGGTGTTACTATCGCCTAGGGTGTAAATGAATACGAACCGTTGGTTTAAATTCAGTTCGTTTACATTCTTATCATTGCCCGGATGGAAAAGTATAACGATATATATATTGAATTTGAAAATTATTCTGTTTTTGCCTATTGTGGCCAATCAATCGTAACACGTAGCATCCTTGTAAGCATTTCCAGTTTACTTATGGTGGATGGCATCCAACTTTTCTTCTTTTTCACTACTTTGGGAAATGCCTTACCAGAAGTAGACAGGCAAGTCATGTAACAGCAATCGAAGGTAACAGTGTAGGCGAGACACTTGCGGTGGCGGATTCAGAAATATGTTTGAGAGTGAGCACACATGAAATCTCAAAATTTCAGGGTGGGTACAACTTATATATATTAAAACAATCTAAGGACTAACTCATAAAAATTAAAAAAATTAAAGTCAAATACGTGAAGTTTAGAAAGTTCATGCCCACCTTAGAATGCACTTGCATCCGTCGCTAGGCGCTTGCGGAAACATTTTGATTGCCGCTGATAAAGGCAAATGCAGACACAAAATCCTGCAACTGCAAGACCTGAATTTGAATTCTGAACATTGATTCCAATCAGCATTTTTATGACTGAATAATATATATCAGAATTTACGTACATAATGTCACATAATGCTTGTAATAAATTCTACCAGAATGTCCTAAGGCAATGTCAAGATTCAAATGTCTTTTTTTTTTTTTATCGAAGTTGATCTCCTCCACGAGTCTCCGATGCTTCACCGGAACTTACGTTCCTGCCGTTCAAAGGGCTCGTAAATTCACCGAAGCCGATACAACTTTTTACAGCGTGGTGACCCCTAACAAGTATTATTTTGACATGGTCAGGCAATCTAAGAGTATATCTATCATCTTCTCTATTCGTACCCATGGAATGCCCCGTGGAATGTGACCTTGAAAAATTTTCAATCCTTTCCCGTCTCCTAAGTTGTTCTTCTCTTGTATTTGAAATGGATTCTGCTTCTTCTTCTTCTTCTTCTGATCTGTCGACTTTCTCGTCGTCTTTAATGTTGATGCAGACAGAATCTTCTATTAAACTTTGATTTGTTACAATTTCGCGCATTGAATTACTACGAACGAATAGAGGGGATTTCTCAAATGATTTCCTAGGAACATCTAGTTCCCTGCGACAAACCGGACAAGTTTTATGTGATTCGAGCCAAACATCAATACACTCTTTATGGAAAACATGACAACAAATCGTCAGAAGTCGAAGCATATCGTTGTCGTCGAACTCTCCCAAACAAATAGCGCATTCTAGGCCGTACTTTTCGCCTCGGAATTCTTTGACAGTGGAATAATAGAATGTTGGAAAAGCTTGTATTAGTTCAGGGTCAAGACCATTATTCATAATTTCACCTGTCATGGAAGCTACATCGACCGGAGGTGAAGGGCTATGCCGATTATGCCAGAGACGTACAAGATTTTCCACCATACACCTACAAAAGTATAACGTTAAAAAACCGAAGAAGAACGAAATGAGGAAAATTACAGCTACGGTTATGGGCGGTGGCAAGCTGAAGTCCGGTGACGAGGACGATTTGGCATAACCAGAAGATGGTGACATAGAAAAAAAAGGGCAGCGACGACTGGAATGTAGATCGTTCCGGCATAGTAAATTTTCATTGACAATGGAAAGTAATGGAGATTTTTGTTTGTTATTGCGGAGAAAGAAGTGTTACTAAAATAATTTGAAAGCTAATGCTTGGTAAGCATTATATTTATGGCTATTTAGCGAGTCCTTTGTGTGACTTGCTCTGTTTACTATTGTTGCCAATCAATGACATTATTCAAACCAAAACATTCCTTATTTAGCATTTGGTTACAGACAGCACTCTTGTTCTTGTTCTGGTTCTGGTTCAAGCCAAGTACCAAAGTATCCTGTCTAAAACTTGCTTTTAATACTAATCCATCTAATTAGTTGGTTAAACACGAGACATTGATTTATCCTAGTAATTAACAAGATTTTAACTTGAATTTTTCTTTTATTATAGAGGTATGACATCAAATTAGCTTGTAGTTAAAGGTTTCTACTAGGGTACAACAGGATTACGATACGGCACAACCGAAATGTTACAAAATACAAAACCTAAAATATTACACTTTTTTATAACATTTTAGATTGATAGTTAAGTACTAAAATTTGACTTCAAATATCGATACTTATCATTTCTGATAATATTTTAGGTATGCGGGAGATTTTGGGCGTAGCCCTGCCAACTTTTTTTTTTCAATGATAATAGAATAACTTTTTTATTCTATTTTTTTAAAAAAGGTAAAATTAGTTTTATAACCCTTCACTAATTTTAAAATCTTATTATGGCCTTCTCAAAAAATTTAGTTTCAGTGTGGTCCTCTTTTATAAATTTTTAGTTCCGCCCCTAATTTTAAGTTGGTGTTAAATATTGATACTTGCCGTGAGATCACAACTTAAAATGTTATAAAAAAACCTAACATTTTAGGTTGATGGATAACATTTTAAATTACATATTTTGAAACATTTCGGTTAGTGCCCCTTCCACAAATGACAAATTTGGCATAGCTCCTTTTTTCAGATTAAAAAGGGTCATCTAATAATTCATATTTGATAACAAGGACAGAGTCTACATCAGTCATACAAACTTCATATTCCCAGCCAAGGAGGGAATATTCATACATAAATTTATGCAGCCGAGATGTGAATAAGCTAGGGATCCTATAAAGTTTCAGAGATTGAAGTGAGGAACGAAAAAGATTTTCATATAAGCTGAAGGGTACATGACACAACTGTCCTAGGAACATCTAAAATTATTCACTTTCCCAGGAAAAGTTTCTTAGTGTAAGGAATTTCAGCTCCCAGCTCTTGTTTTCTGTTCTGTTTTCTCGGTTCTTGAAAGAACGGTGTTTATTCAATATCATCAATCCAGTCACTGTATATCCGACTGATTTTATCCGGACCTTTCCATTTGTGGAGAGTTCTTTGTCCTGGCCTCTGGAGTACGATAGATGTCCGCTGTGAAGGAACTCCGAGATGATAAACATCTGAATGCGGAACCAAAGGGATTAATGCAGCCATAGTATCTGCAGGAGTCTTTGAAGGCACTCCTCCCACTTGCTTTGAATCAGAAGGGGCAGCAGAAGAATCCTTAGCCTCTGCATCCGCAAGGGACCCTCCGTATCGGTGTAACTCTGCATTAACAAAAAAACATTCATCCCTATAGCGAAAGGAGACCAAAGCAACTCCCCAGTCCATATAAAGCTTATTTCCATCAGATAAAATACATGCTAAAGCACAGAAGATACCCATGAATAGCTGAAAAACTACAAAAAATCACACAAAAAAGCATATGCCTATGGCTATAGTAAGTACCGGGTTCATGATTCTCACTTAACAAGTGCATACTACAACGATAACAGCCTCGTATTAACTAGCATCCAATTTGCTTGATACTCATTGATAAAAAGCATGGCTGCAATCAAGGAAAAACTAAAATAGCACCGGATTTTAAATTCGAATTCTAGCCACTTCAAAACAAGAGCTACAGAGAAGCATACCCACCAAGCAGACAATTCTAGCATACTCAAGGGAATTGAAACATTACAGGCACTTGTCCTTAAATAAGAGCTTTTCGGTTGCCATTAATAACAAGTTACAACCATAAATACTTTCCATAATCTAAACCAAAAGGGGATTAAAAGAAAGTAAACCGATTACTCAATCAATCAATGAATAAACCATACCTGCAGCTCCATGAGTAAAATGGCATTTACTTCCAAATGGCCAGTAACCAGTAAGTTCCCACTTATTACAAATCCTGGTCTTCCAATTAGATGGCTGAACATTCGAACCATTGCCGCCACCGCCACCGCCACTAGTAGCAGCACCTCCTCCCCCACTACCACCGTACCCTCCAGGTCCTAGACTTATAGCTACACTCTCTCGATTCTTCGACTGCTCATCGTGCACAAACGTGCAATTATCACCATAAGGACACCCTTCCTCTGTGTAAAACTTCTTGCAATGCCTTCCCTTATACGACCTCTGCGTTTCCCTGAAAAACTATTAGACCCCAGAGAAGGAATCTGGAATTCTTCCCTTGGTTCTAACAAAACCCCTTTCTCTTCTTCATGAGCAGCCACTATTTCTTGCCAATTATGAGGTGGGCGTCGGAGCTCTTCGATGCTATGAGCGAAGTTACAATTCGTAACGTAAGGGCAGGTGCCGGCCCTGAACTTGCAACAAAGCTTGGTCTTGAAAAACATTTTGCCTATGGCTTTGGACCTGGAATTCAAATCCTGGGAATTTCTTGGTTTCTTGTTGGGTGGCAGCTCTGAATTGGACCGTGATTGAGATTGTCTTTGGTCGTAGCTGGAGTTTGAAGGTGTCGTTGGATGTTTCTTCGTTGTTCCAAGCACGGTAATCTTCTTCCGTTGCCCAAACTGAAGGGTCTGTCGAATTTGGAACCCAATTATCGGGTCCGTTTGTCGGAATCACGTGAACTACATTTTCTCTACCGTAATCCATGTTACTTTTGGATGATCAAAAAATATTTTTTTTAAAAAAAACCCTAATTTTAGTAAGAAAACATGAAGTAGATGTACCCAGAAGCTAAAATTACATCAATTGGATTAAACTGAAGTTAAAGTATGAGATTTTAATGATTCGATAAATGGGTATTTGATTACACATCCAAAGATACTAAAATCAACATAAAATTTTCCAACCTTTTTTTTATGGAAACAGCCAAAACAGATCAAAGAAGAATAGAAATGAAGGGAAAGATTTGGAATTAGATCTACAACATTAAAATATCATGAAGATAATTTTAAAGGAAAAAAAAAATCTTGAAACGTGTAAAAACTTAAAAATATTTTGTAAAAAAAAAGTACAAACTGAAATATTATCTTTTTATGCATGGAATAGGAAGATTAGAGAAACCCTCTGCAAGCAGAGAAGTTTGAAGAAGAGGTAAGGATATCGTGCGTAAACTTTAATTTTCTTTTCTTTTTTTTCCCTACTTTTCTTAGATTAATTTCAATATCTTTTCTTATGTTTTAAAGGGATTATATTACCATAGTTAATTTAATTTGTATTTAATATCGTTTAAATAAATTTTAAGTTGAATTTTTATATATTAAATTATTTTTCGTTGAAGACTTACCTATTAAAATTAAGGATGCATTATATTTACTACGCTAACATTCTAGTTTCCAAATTTCATAAATGTGCTTAAATAATTGTAAGTGTTCATTGAATGGATTTATTAATAAATATAAGTAATGATTAATGTTTTAGACAAATAAGAAAATGTGGTAATTTTCTGTTGCTTTTTATGTAAATAGTTGAAGGGATACCCTTATAAAATATTGGCTGAGGTAAGTGTCTAAATTATGTCTTTTTTTCAGTTAGGTGTCCAAACCATTCTTCGAGTCAAATAAGATTTTAAGTTTCATTTTGTGACTATTTTTAATTTTCACCGTTAAATGACACATGTTATCTCTTGAAAATTTCAAAAATTATATTAAAAAAATAATAAAATAAAAATATATCGTAAAATTTTCAAATAGTCCTCAAATCCTAAATTCGACCATTCCCGCCGACATTGGCCGCGTCGCCGGCGACGCAATGAAGCGCAATCCCCTCGCCAAACAACTCGTACGCTATTTGTCGCCCCTCCTGTCGTCGTTCGTCGCGAATCGTTCGAAGGAACCATTCGACAAATTTGGCGATTTGCACGACGTGGCCGATTTTCGGTGATGGAATGGTAGGAGAAATAGTCGTAATGGTCCGACGACCGATGTGGTAGGCGGCAGCATGGCAATCGGCGGCGGAATCGGCCCAAATCGGGATTCAGGTTTTAGAGAGTAAGGGATTTTGGATTTTGGGGTTGTTTTGTGAAACCTGTAACTTAGAGAATTTCTGAAAATTAAGTAATTTATTTATTTTTAATATAATTTTGGAAATTTTCAGGAGATGTCACATATCCTTTAACGGTAAGAATTAACGGAGAACCTTAAATGGGTCACGGAATAAAACTTTATGACCCTATTTGGCCCAAAAAATAATTTGAGCACCTAACTGAAAAAATGACATAGTTTGGGCACTTATTTGACGGTTAAGCCTAAAATATTTTATGGACTAATTATGATTTTTATATATTTTTTTATAAAAAATGAGAAATTAATCCTTTATATTAATTTATTAAAATTAGATCCCATACTTTATAGAAATGAGTTTAATTCAATTGTCAAACATGTGAATTTAAACCATTGAACTTTTACTAATTTATTGTATATAAATCATATAGCCATTGGATTTTGTTAATTCTTTATATAAAAATTATTGAACTATTGATTTTTTATATCAACAATATAAAGATCTAGTTTATAATATTATCTAAATAAGTTAATTTATCAGGTTCCGTGAAGTATAAAAATTAAATTCTGTTAAATTAAAGTTAATTTATTTTTTGATTTTGACGAATATTACAATGATCTTAACGAAGATATAACTTTCTAACCCTAAAGTTATTTAAAAAATAACCAAATGATATATAACAAATAAAACAAAAACAAAAGAAGTGCGTTTATGAGTAAAACAAACCCTAATTCTTGTTTTGAATTCACTGATTAAGGAAGATTTGTTTTGAATCATTATAACTGCACTGGAAACCAAAAGAGTGATTTTTTAGGTTGACTTTTCAAGGCCCCTGCTTCTTCTTACCAACGAGCCTCGCGAACTTGTTCTTGTCGGCCCGACCCAACTGAAAGTATTATTATTTATTATTGTCTCTTCCTCCCCCCGTCAAATTTACTTGTTAGGGTTTCCATTTCTCTCTCAATCTCCCGCTGCTTGCCCCAAGCCCCAATCATGGGAAAGAAGAAATCTAAAGAACCGGTTACGGTCGCCGTATCAGACACCGTTTCATCTCAATCTGATGTCTTTAAAACCATCTTTGGTGACGTTTCAGAGCCGAATGCCGCCGGTTCTTCTCTTTTCTCCGATGACAATCCGTTCAAAAGAAAACCCATAGAATCCGTTGAAGACCCTCAAAATGTCGATTCATTGGATTTGTGTTCAAGCGAAGAAGTATCTGAGCCTCGGAAATCAAAGAAAGGGAGGAACCCAGAAAACATAAATTTGGGTCCTTTAGTTGGCACTGTTGAAAGTTCAGGTCTTGATGCAAAAAACAAATTAAGCGATGAAAATAAGGAAACACCCAAAAGGAAGAAAAGGAAGAGGGATGAGGTGGAGAAAGAGTATGAGGAAAAGAAATATGGGACGGTGGCGGTGGCGTCAGGTGCGGAGGAGAAGGTGGTTGTGGGGCAGAAGAGAAAGAAGCCAGAGGACGTTGGGGTGGTTGCTTTGGTTCCAAAAGAAGGATTTGATGATGATAGCAAACTTTTGAGGACTGTTTTTGTAGGAAATTTGCCGATTAAAGTCAAGAAGAAAGTTTTGATAAAGGAGTTCAGTAAGTTTGGAGAGATTGAGTCTGTTAGAATTCGATCTGTTCCTCTAGGCGATGTGAGTTTTCTGTGATTCTTTCTGCTCTTTTGGATCGTGAAATTCTTTAGTATATGATTTTTATAATTGTTTTCTTTCCTGTATAGACTAAGAAGCCGAGAAAAGGAGCTATAATGTTAAAGCAAATTAATGAGAAAGCTGATAGGTATGTTGTTAATCCGAAATGGAGGGTGAGTTTGTTTCTATTTGTTTTTAGTCAGCTCCCATGTATTGTTAATCACTAATGTTCCTTTTCTTGCAGTGTTCATGCATACATTGTTTTCAAAACCGAACAATCTGCCGAGACATCTTTAGCCAATAACATGGCTGTGGTATGCTTTGTTATTGTTGTTGTCAGAGCAATTGTAATGCTTAAGGGGAAGGTGCTATATATTGATTCTATTGTTGTTTTCATGGTTATAGATTGCAGGAAATCACATTCGTGTTGATAGGGCATGCCCACCGAGGAAAAAGTTGAAAGCAGAGAATGTTCTTCTATATGATAACAAGAGGACTCTCTTTGTTGGTAATCTCCCGTTTGATGTGAAGGTGATAATTTCTGCCTGATAATTTGATCGTGGCTCTAGTATGGGACTATGATCTGAATACAAGTTTTAAACGTATTGCAGGATGAAGAAATTTATCAGTTATTTTGTGGCATTAATAATCTGGAGTCTAGCATTGAAGCTGTCCGGGTTATCAGAGATCCTCAATTTGGTGTTGGCAAGGGTATTGCTTATGTCTTGTTCAAAACAAGGGTATGTCTATTCTTTTCTTAATTTTTCAAGCCTTTATTTATCAATTGAAATGTGAAACATTTGATTTCTGGTTTCAAAAACAGTGTTAGTTGATCGTTATTTGTTACCTTCTTATATCATGAAACCTAGTTGCAGTGGTATTGTAGGCCTCTATAGTCTATCCATTGAATGGGGTCTGTTTTTTCTCTTTTGAAAAGGTTAATTAATTGACAATATTGAACTGTAACCCGGATCCTCCTTTTCGCTATCCATTGCATCTTTAGAGGTAAACCAGGAACTCACTGTGTTTTAGCTTGATTAGTTGTATTCGTAGTGTTCAAGTCTCTGATCTAAATTTCTCTCATCTGCAAATGCTGTGTGTTTGTGTCAGCAACAGAGGACATGGATTACTTATCTTTTAAGTTACTGTTGTCCATTGTGGATGCAGGAAGCGGCAAATTCGGTTGTGAGAAAACGAACTCTGAAGCTAAGGGATAGAGAGCTTAGGCTTTCTCATGCCAGACCAGATGCCACCCCGTCTAAGAGAAAGAATCAATCATCTCCGGGGAAAGATGGCACCCCAGCCAAGAAGTTTGCGGTTGGTTCAAGTACTCCCTCAGCTAATGACAACAGATCCAATACAAAAGCTTCTTTGTCGTACCAAGGCTTGCGCGCTAGCATATCAGGTAGCGAGAAGAAAGTCCGTTCAAAGGGCAGTCTTGGCCCTGTGAAAACAAAATTTAAAGCTCAGAGAATGGAGAAGTCAAAAGAACACATGACCAAAAGGCCAGCCTTTGCTGCTAGAAAGGCCAAGACAAAAGCACACAAGGATGGTAGTGTTCCCAAACAAACAGGTGTAAAACGCAAACTCGACAGCTTCAGTCCAGGGAGCGGTTCCCATCAGAAGAAGAAAGGCAAAAAGTTTAGGTAGGAACATAGAAGGAAGACCTTGTATCATGCTTTGATTAAAAGCTCAACAGAATTATTGTACAATTTTAACTTTTGTTTTGTTTGTTTGTTCAATGTCAAATTATCAGACATAACTGGGATCAATAATAGAGATAATCTTATTTTCTACGCAGGGCAACAATGGTTGTAATGAAGAAAAAAATGTAACATTAAACAAAGCACCTTGCATAAATTGTCTTGGTAATTTGATTCTTCCTGTAGTTATTATCTTATGGACATTGTGACATCAATGTTCTAGCTGCTGTTGCTGCTGAAGGTTGATTAGCTTAAAATATGGCCCGTCTTTGTTTTCTATCAGACTAGAATGAGTCCCTTGCTCTATTATTTTTCCTCCTTGTATAACTGATATTCTGTCTGCGTTTTTAATAGTTGACAGCCTATGTGCCACCATAACCGTTGTTTGATTCCTCATTAATCTGTCAAGAGCTTGTTGCACCACACGCTCCGACTCAACGTCTAGAGCACTGGTGGCTTCATCAAGTAGTAAGATTTCCGGGTTCTTCAGAACAGCTCGAGCAATGGCTACTCTCTGTTTCTGACCACCAGATAGTTGCACTCCTCGTTCGCCGACTTTCGTCGAATAACCCTCGGGGAGGGAACTTATGAAACCATGTGCATTGGCAAGCTTAGCTGCTTCAATTATTTCTGATTCTGAAGCCCCTTCTTTGCCATAAAGGATGTTTTCATAAATTGATGTAGCAAAAAGAGCTGGTTCTTGTTGGACTAGACCAATATGTTTCCGAAGGGATTTGAGCTTCAGTTTCCTTATGTCTTTGCCTGTTAAGGATTCGACAAGGCTTAAATGAATGACTGGTTGAAACAAGTATTTCACTAGTTGGATTTCAAGAATTTCTGGAGAAAAAACTCACCATCAATCATCACTTTCCCAGCTGTTGGATCATAGAATCGAAGTATAAGAGCAAGAACTGAACTTTTACCGGATCCGCTTTGCCCCACCAGTGCCATACTCTTGCCTGAACGCACCTTTAGATCAAAGTCGTTGAAAATGACCACGTCCGGCCTTGATGGATAACTAAACTGGACGCGCCTTAGCTCAATTGTTCCTTCCACATTTCTTAGTTCTTCTCCAACATCCCCGGCAACTTCCGTCTTCCGGTCCATGATCTCAAACACAGATGCCACCATTTGGTTGCCTTTTAGAAGATCCGGAATCAATGCCAAAGTTCCTCCCATGGCTAATGCCGTTATAATCAAAACCATAAATGATTTCATCACAGATTTAAAGCTAGCTAGCTCCTTCCCCATTAACACAGAACCATACCTGCACAAGTTAACCCCAGTGTACTAGTTATTGCAATGCTCGTTGCTCATTAATTAACTATTATGAAGCTCAACCATCATACCATAAGGCAAGACCATAAGATGAGAAGATAAAGAACTGGGAAATGCCATAGAATATCCCGGCAATTTGACCGCGGTTAAATGAATGTTTTGAAGGCTCTACCAGCTCACGGGCGTAAAGATCAAGGATCTTCTCCTCTGCACAGAATGCAGCAACGGTTCGAATATTGCTGACAGCCTCACCGGCAAGCATGTTTGCTTTTAGATATGCTTTGCTCAAGTTACCTCCATAGCCTTGCATGAAAAGTTTCTGAATGATAGGAAGAATATCACTAGTTTCCTATCTAAAACTTTAGAGTTTATATAAATTAATGTTGGGAATGGTGCAAACCTCGCTAATGTGACCACTTATGATCAATGGGAAAGTGGCCAAGATAACAAGTGTGATTCTCCAGTTTAAGATGAATGCAATGATGAAGGCAGCAACGACCAAACCTAAATTCTGAATAAGAATCGATGACCGGTCGACAACTACAGCTTTTAAAAATGTCGCATCACTCTCTAGACGTGATGCAAGCATGGAACTTGTGTTGCTTAGGTCATCGAACCATCCGATTTCGTTCTTCAAAATGGCTGCAAAATAAAATCAAGTAAATAACACATGACTTTTGCAGGTGGCTAGAAAAAGGAGTGCTAGGATTAGATCACATATTACCAGAAAACATAACTTCACGCACACGAAGAGTGAGGCGCTCTCCCATGATGCCGAAACACAGGTGCTCGATAGCATGAACGATGACGGTTATTACTGCAGCACAGCAAAACAGGATGGAAATCCTCTTGACTTCACGGCACGTTGTTTCCCAGTCCATATAATAGGATACAAGAGCTTGAGAAACCCCAAGAGCAAAGAGAGGCATCTGAGCTCCAGCAATTAACGCAGCAATGGTGCCAAATAGACCATAATACCAGTCAGGTCCTATCATAGAATACATTCTTCCTGGTGAAATAGGCTTCCCGGTATCTGTTGCTTCAACGCCCATACGGCTTAGTACAGAGTCCTTATCAGAACGAAAACTTGTGCCAAAGCTTGTCCTTGTTCGGGATAATTCTCGTGAATAATTCGAGCTATATAGAATTTGAAGGGGCAAAAACAAACAAAGTTCTAATTAATGAATTCTTTTTCTTACTAGAATATCATGCAGAAAACATGATAGAATGCCTGGTGCAAATTAACTTCATTGTTAATGTACCTGAGTGGCATACTCATTGTATGACTTTGTGAGGGGTATCGTTGCAATGATGCCGCCTCCTGAAGCTGAACGAGTGATGAATAGGCACTGTTAGGATTTGAAATGAGATCATCATGGCTGCCAGTTTCTACAATCTCCCCACTTTGAACAACAGCTATCACATCTGCATTCCTAATAGTAGAAAGCCGATGAGCCACAACCACTGTGGTTCGTCCCACCATCACACGATCAAGTGCCTCCTGCACACTCATCTCAGATTCTGCATCAAGTGCACTTGTTGCTTCATCAAGTAGAAGAATGGATGGATTCTTCACTATTGCCCGAGATATCGCAATCCTTTGCTTCTGTCCACCTGATAGTTGTATTCCTCTCTCACCAACCTGCAATCCCAAAGTGATCTCTTAGAGAAGTGAATTCGTATTACTTGCTACGCAAGGGGAAAAAATGCTTTACCAACTTGATGATCATACACGTTGTTTCCAAAGAAACTCATGTTGCAGTACCTGAGTCTCAAATCTATCAGGGAGATTACTAATAAACGAAATGGCCTCCGAAAGTTGTGCGGCACGCGTTATTTCTTCAAGTGTAGCATCATCCTTCCCATAAAGAATATTCTCCCTAATCGTCGTTGCGAAAAGAGCTGGCTCTTGATTAACCAAACCAACTTGTTGTCTAAGCCATTTGAGATCAAGGTCCCTAACATTATTCCCATCCAACAAAATTTCCCCTGCAAGGGGCTCATAAAATCTCTCAATCAATGATATGACCGTGCTCTTGCCAGAGCCACTCCCTCCCACAAGTGCTACAAACTTGCCAGCAGGTATATTAAGGCTGAACCGATTGAAGATTACTACATCTGGGCGAGACGGATAACAGAACATTACGTCCTTGAATTCAATGTGACCCTCCACTTTGTCTAGTTTGCAGCCTGTTTTCGAGCTGGTTTTGCTTACGGTATTCCTCTCTATCATCTCAAATATGGGATACGCAGCCACCCTTGCTCGAATAAACGCCGAGATGTCCGGTGCTGCCAGTCCTAATGACCTGCAATGCAACAGAACCAAGGAATTACACCAAATTTTCAGAACTTCCGTTCCATATATTGAGATTTCCCAGGAGGAGAAAGGCACTTACAAGCCGGAGATGACTACATTAAGCATGGTTGTGAAAGAATCACCACCGTTTGCGATGTTCTTATGAACAACTATACTGGTGAACCAAACGAGCAGAGCCCAGGAAACGAAAAGCACACAATGCATAGAACCAAGTCCTAGTCCCTTGGTTAAGCCAGCACTTCTACCATACTTGTAAGTGTTCATCAATGCTTCTTTGTACGATTTCACCGCCCTTTCTTCCCCGGCAAATGCTTGGACCGTTCGAACATTCCCGATCACCTGAAAAGTCGAGTCACAAATCTGTCATGTTATCTCTTCCGATCATTTTTCACGTAAAATGCCTTAATGCATGGGAGATTGGGAAAAAAAACTGACCTCTTCCGCAATTTCACCGGCCTTGACATACGAGTTTCGAACTTTAGCAATAAGACCGGTGGCTACATAAGCATAAAGGCCACCGGCGACGGCAATCAGAGGGACGATTGACAGTGTCACCAAACTGATTTGCCATACTCTGGCGAAACCAATGCTGAAACCAACTATAAACCTGCTTACGTAATGCATGAAATTACCCACCTGAAAAGAAAAATTGGTATGTTTATTCATAAACATTCTCAATTAGCAATTTAATACAAATTCATTGTTTTTGTTTTCCAAAATGTTCCATTGTTCGATTAAATAAAAATGACAAAAGGAAATAAATAGTAGAACAACCGTATCTATCCTTTGACCTTTAGGATTTTTTTAATAGTTGACCTGTAATATTTTAAATTAGTAAAATTAAATAACATGCATTTATGAATGGTCAGATTTAAATTTCAATCCGATCGAGATGCAAATGATCGACAGGCTTTATTTAAGGCCGTACTGCGTCTAAAACTTATCCACTACAGCCAAAATATTTTCATATTTGGAATTTGCTCGATTTTAATTTTTAAAATTCTAATTTTAATAAAAATACAATAATAATAATATGAACTGAATTATGAGTAATTATTCAATTTACTGTCAGTGAAAAATTCTTTTTGTACAAGCAGATTCATGTATCCCTTTTACGTACTAACTCGTAATTACTAAATTTTAAACTCTAAACTTTAAATTATAAAATTTATTCTCAAATTTTAAAAACTAACCATAAATACTAAAACTATAATAATAAACTCTAATCTTACTTTTTTTTTCGCCCACAAGTGCACTGGATGATAATTTTTGAATTATAAGCGTTTAAAATCAAATCCAAAATAGAACTAAATCTCTCACACAATAAAAAGAACTAATAACAAATTTTGATTTATCATTCGAATCAAATTTAGAGTTTAAATATTAAAAAGGTAAAGAACTAAAAATATTAAATTAAAGTATTAAATTTATAGTTTTAGCATAGTACAAGGAGTAAGAGAAGAAGGTCTTTGTCAACTCTTGTTTTAGAGCTCGGAAATGTTGGTCGATTTTAGGAATAGAGTTAGAATTTGAAGTTAGAAAGATAAAATATAAATATTTGAAAATAAAGATAAATTCATAAATAATTTATTTTTTTAAAAAAATAAATATAAATAATGAAAAGGGTAAAAAAAATTGGAAGGGGCGACAATTGCCCCTCCTCTCACTTCATGTAGTTCTGTCCCCGGTCGTTTTCGAGAAAAAAAAAAGTGACCAGACAACACAAATTGGTTTCTTAGGAATATAACCACAAGGGATTTTCGACGTACGTGTCGAGGGAAAATGTATCTAAATTAGTAGTTGTTTTCATGAAGCAGCAGCTGAAAAATATCTGGGGAGCAAGCTAGGGCATGCATGGAAACCCAGATAAACAGACCGACTGATAATAAATGCTGGTATTAACAACCTTATGAATGCAAATTTCAAAACCACTTTCTCTTTCATTAAATTTGCTACTATTAACTTCCTGTAAAAAAATGCTACTATTAACTGAGGTTGCCGTTGCAGCAAAACCTGCTGCTGCGTCAGATCACAGTAAACTCTCTTGGGATCGTCGGCTCATCTTCTCACCGTTTTCATTTCCTTGTAATATCATTTAATTACATAATTCCTTAAACATGCAGTTTTAATAAGATGGAAATGAATTGAATATATATATTCCGAAACTTAAAGTTTAAAGTATTTATAGTTAGAGTGAAGGGTTTAATTTTTTAAAATTAAGTTATAGGGTATAGAACGCTAGAAAAAGACAGGATTTTTGTTTGAAATGAATTACCTTCTCGGAGAGAGCATCCTGGACAACAATAATTTCACTTGTAATTGCAGAAATGACTTCTCCGGTTGAAGCTTCAGTGCCAAACAAACTTATATCTTGATTCAGCAAGCTCTTCAGATATGCCATCCTCATCTTCGCCGCCTGTCGCTCTCCGGTATGCATCCAACAAGCCACCTCTATATATACCATCGAATTTGTAATAAGAAATAGAGAAATTTTTGAAAAAATTAAGGATGTTTTTACGTGTAGGAGAAGCATTTTTCACTAACCTATCCATGAGGAAAATAGAATAGCCACACTTAGATAAACAAAATCCAACGAGTACTGCCCGAAAAAGAACAAATATTGTATCAGTCTTTAGTTTGTCTGTTGCAGATTTCACCAAAATTTAAACAAGTTTTTGTTACATACCTTTGCAACTTCGTGAGAAGCTTCTTTAGGGAACAGATAAGCCATTCCGACAATGTTGATCAGTTTCCCGAAGAAGATGAAGAAAACCGGCACAGATGCTCCATGCACGCATGCACCAATGGAACCCAAAGCCATGAGAACATAGTCGTTAAAGTCTGCAAATGAAAACAACTTCAACAATGGAACTTTTTTATGTTTCTTTGTCTTTCCTTCTTTGTTCTTTGTGTCATCACTGTCTTTGATATTGGAAGGTGCCATTTTAGCACTAAATATGGCCGGGAAATAGAGACGGAGGCGAAAGAACTGCAGACAAGTTGCAGAAAAGAATGAAATGCAGTGAAAGAGAAGGTTTAGGAGTTAACTGGAGAACAGGGATGGGGGAATGTGAAGTAGATGAGGCCTTTTATGGCAAATCTTAAACTAGTTGTATGTATTTATTGGATTTAATTCTCTCGAGAATTGAGATATTCCAACGCCTGTTTTAGTATATTTTTCTTATCATGGTATATTTTTTTATGACAATGAGTTATAAAATAATCTTGGTTGCTTTTGTCATAAACATTATTACTTAAAAAGCTGAGAAACAAATAAATTTTACTTTGAAAAAACATATTTGACCGGCTGGTTAAATTGTCTATTTTTTTAATATTTTTGTAGGTTATAAATTCGAAGTTCATTAATATTACTCTTTTTTTCTTCTCTTAGAGTCTTTTCTTCCCCGTTGAAAACTTTTTTCTACATGCAGGTCTAATTTAAGGTTTAAAAGTTAAGTTTAAGATTTAAAATTTATTTTTTAGGGGTTAAAGATTTATGACTTAAGATTTTAATTTGTAAATTGAAATTAATAATATTTGTGAGGAAAAAATTTCACTATCAGTGAATGATATGATTACTCAATTAATATTTGATATAAATTAACTAATTATTAAAATAAATACTAATGATTATATCAAAATCAAGTAAATAAATTTTAACAACAAAAATTTAAATGATTTTATAGGTTAAGGTGTAAATTTTTCGAAGTTACTATTACAATTAACTGATTGCATCCGTATAACTATATGCAATCGATGTATTTATCTAACTTCTACAAAAATCAATCATATGATGCATAAATTGATAATCAAAATCTATGGGGACCTATACCAAAATAAATATAGATAATAATTAATATGCACACATAAAATTTGCATTTTAATAGATTTTGATCCGACAATTTTACATAATATTTACGTGCGACGGAACTTGAATATATATCTCAAAATTCCAAACCTCAGCTAAAACCGTATGGATAATCGAATCATAATTATTGAAATTGAAGATTCAGTCTTCTAATAATCTCATGTCACTGAAATGATTTTCGAATATAAGATATTTTTACCGCGTGGTTGTAAGAAATGGAAATTGTCTCCTTTAAACTATGTCCCTTTTGAAGACTGTCCACTTTTAAAAAAATAGATTTAGAATTTATGGTTAGGGTTTAGAAAATTAAGGTTAGGATGTTAGGCTTTAGGGTTTAAAATATAAAATTTAATGTTAGGATTTAAAATTTAATTTTTAGTGTTTTTAAGTGTTAGGCATAAAAAACATAATTAATAACAGACGATTTTTATTCGGTTGTAAGACATGTGATTCACAATCGGGAGATACAATCATATAAAGAATAGAAATCTTCTTACTTTTCTGTCTGCTCTTATTTATGTTCTTACATTGAAAAATAGAGTTTAGGGTGAATGTATGGGAGAAGCTCTTTTGGGGTCTAAGAGAGCCGCGACTCTTGTTATAAAATTTAAATATTTGGTAAATATTAGTCTAATAATAATTTGGCCTTTATAAAATAAATAAATATTCATATTAAAAATATAACAGTTTATTAAATATATAATCAAATAGGTTTTGAACTAAAGAAGAATGAACTATTGTGATAAGTAGCTTGGTATAGCTTAAGTATGTCTCGAGTTCAAGGTACTATATATACTTAAAAAATTTCACGGGGAGACTCACTCACCAAAGTCAGGTCCTAATTAATTAGGGCACATGTCTTCAATTTTTTGTCCAATAAATATTTAGGTCCCTATAAATTTAAATATTAGACAAATTAGACTTTGTCCCATGAATTTTGAGCTTAAATACTTAATAAGCCCTTGTATTTTGAAATTTAATATTTCGGCCCATGCCAATGTTCGACCTGGCTTTGCCCCTGGGTGTATGGTTAAAGTTTATGATTTAAAGGATTGGTTTGCGGTATATTTTTTAAAAATTAAAATTTAACATTTAGGATTTATAAATTAAAGTCAGGAAAGAAATATTTTTTTAATACTGAAGCATAGAAATAGACAAACGATTTTTGTTCTCATACAGAAGTATTAACTGATTGAGATTAACATAGTTAATGCCCATTTATTAGTATTAAGTAATTGTTTAATAAACCAAATGAAATTGATTCCGTTTGGTTTAGAACTTGGACCTCTGGTTATGAGAAAACGTATTGAAACTCGTAAAGAGAAATGAAAAGGAAAAGCAATGATCTCGGGGAAAAGAGATTCTACAGCCTCGTGAACATAATAAATTCCCAAAACATTAATTAATATTAGAAAGGAACAGTTGAGAGCCTGTCCACATATTTCCATGAGTAGTGAATTCTATACGATCTTTACAGAGAGAGAATGGTGTTAAATAAATAAAAACATTAGAACAATTTGATATGATTACATGATTATTTCTATTTTTTATTTTTAATTTTTTTAAAAACGTACATGTATTGTATAAATAAACTGTTCGAACTCATGTCAATTGAGATAAAAACACATAGGATTCACAGTTGGTACGTACTGCATAAAACGGAAAAAACTATGGATAGAACACAACAAACATATCAATAATTTGATGGAATCCAACAAGAGAGTCAACATTTATATGGGAATAGAGCGATGGAGTGCAGCCAATGGCGTTGTAAAGTTTGAATATGGACCATGCACTTGGTGAAGGACAGTTGATATGGATGATGGCATCAATTAATGCCGCCGATGTCATTAATCTAACCACGCACGAAGTCAAGGGTTGTAATACATTATCAATGGAACGTTGTTTTGAAAAGAAAGGGCTCTTCGTTTCATTTGAAACATGGGTAGGGACATGTATAATTTAGTTGGGAAAAGGATCGATGTTATTAAGTGGGGACAGGATGTGTATGGGGCAATGGGAGTTTGATGTCTGAATTTGGGCCATTCAATTAAGACCAATCCATTCATTACCTCATTCCAACTGGTTAGGTATCTTCGATCTTTTATTTTGACATGTGACATTAATTTTTTAAAAGCTTAATAGACTATAAAAATTTCCGAACTATGTATCTTTTTTGTATATAGGCGTTTAAATTATTTTTTAACTTAAAAAAGTACTTAACGTATTTATCGTTATTATTTTACGTGTATAGCCATTAATCATCGTTTAAAAAATTTAATCAATTAAAATATGACACGTTATTTTAAATTTAATTTATTTTTACTTAATTTTTAAAGAAACCCCTAATTTTGTTCAAAATTCACAAAAATAACTCGAAAATCTCCAAATCTAATCAATGTCGTCGTCATTCATCACGCTATTGGCGACAAAATGAAGCCCCCTTCTCTTGCCGCAAGACTCGCACGCCATTTATCTTCTGATCGTTTGTCATTTGTCGCTCATTGTTTCTTTTGCCCTCCTCTCGTCCTTCGACTTTATTTCGATGTTATCAGTCGTCGACTTTCGACGATGAAAAATTAAAAAAATGACTGTAGGGTCTGACAACAGAAGTTGTGGGTATGTCGTTGACGACTAACGACGACAACGGCTGAAATCAAAATTTGGGGACTATTTTAAGAATTTTAAGATATTTTTAAAAAAGTAAAATAAAAGATGTCACATGTCAAGTTTTTATTGGCCAACATAATATTTTAAACAGTCGTTAACGGCAAGACACCTAAAATTGTAACATTGAAAACGTTATGCACCTACTTAGACCGAAAAATACATTAGGCACCTATTTGAAAAAAGTGTATAGTTTGAACACTTTTTTTACTATTAAGCATTTTTTTAAAAATATAATGGAAAATGGTTTTTTAAATTATTTTTTGATTTGAAATTTATAACTCTAATATTGGTGATATAAATGAGGAAAAATGTATAATTCCATTCAAAAGTGTTTTTTTTGACAAAAATGAAAGATGAAAATTTTATTTTTTATAAATTACTTTTATTTTGAAATATTAAATGTTACGTATTTTTTAATTCTAAAAAATTTGAAAAAGTAACCCAAATAAATTCTTAATATCCATTTCCAGCATGACAATTCTAAAAATCCTAAAATGTAAAGAAATAGAAAATCTTAAAACATAATTTAGTTTAGAATTTTCTATTTTTAAGAAACTTTAAGGAATTTTACATTCTTTAAAAATTTATTATTCTTAATAGGAAACTGAACATAGTTGTTAATTGTATTCTTAAGATTTTTAGACAAATCTAAAAGTACCATTGGATGGAATTGTTGTTTTAAATCAGGATTCATGCTATATATAACATGACATTTATACTTTTGTGGCATCTTACCTACTTTTAACATTACAAGATTAAAGGAAAGCATAGGAGGAGAAAACTCCCATCAAATCCAATATATTTTCTCACCTTTGCATTGAACTGACGACAATTAGGGCATGGCAGCCCACGGTCAGCAAATAGTTGAGCGTGAACTTGACCTAACACCTGCCGTGCATTCATCCTTTCCTCCCAGTCATGTATCATTTCTTGCGGAAATAATTCACATGCCCCATCCCTACAATAATCAAAGAAGCAAAACCTCGTTAGCTATATACCGACAGATCAACTATTCAAAAGTTGAACCAAGCCAATGATAAGACTTTATCAGGAAATATTGTAAGTTGTGTACCTGAAATGATCATATCCACTAATAGCACTGTTGCAGCGGTAACAAAAATACTGCCCGCAGTTCTCACATACCATCTTGTTACATCCCTCAGTTTTTGAGATTGCCATTTTACAAGATGGACATTGCTTTGTGTCTCGCATTATTTCCTTCATGCTAAGAAGTTCGTTGATCATCTCGCGCTCCTTGCGCTTTTGCTCGTGATTCAATTGGGACGAACTTTGGCGCTCCTGTTATCAATATTAGTTCCGTAAATGATGGACACAAGTTTCTATAGTATACAAAGTACATGACCCCATGACAAGGAAAATGATAAAATGTACTAAAATATCTGAAAGCAGTGAAGGAAAATGAGCACAGCCAAGAAGGCATTGACAAACATTTATCTAACTTCATCCATGAAATCCAAGCTAAAGCTATAAACAATAAAAGTAACCTTTAACAGCTTTAGCCAGTAGCCACTAATTATCTCATTATTTTGAAATAGCATTTTCTACAGCTATTTCCAATTTCTACAATTTGCCAAGAAAATACGAGAGCCATTGACGGATCTTGGCCAAATAGTTTGGGGGGCTAAATTAAAATTTCAAAAAATTGAGGGGTTCAAATGAGAATTTTCAAGAAATTGAGCGGATTTAATTTAACATATTAAAAAAAACAATGTTTAATATGAATTTCTAAAAAATTGAGGGGACATTATTTTTTTCAAAAATTGAAGGGCTTATTATAAATTTTCCAAATTCTTGGGGGGAGCAAGGCCCCCGGCCCTTCTTATGCTCTGCCCCTGATGAGAGCAATTGCTGAAGAAAAAATAGTTTAAAAGAAATAATAAGCATGTAAACACCACTGAAGAAAATTACATAGTTAATACCTGGAGGACACGAAGCTTTATTTCTGGTGTCATAAATGCTATGCCGACATGACGGCGCTCCCTACAAAGGGTACAAAAGCTAAAGAAGCACTTGGAGCATTGTGCATGTTGCTCTTCATCCTCTATACAAGGTGTTTCACATCTTGGGCAATATGCAACATCTGACATTGAATCCAAGGTTTTCTGTAGCATAAGGGATTCCCACCGTACATACCCTTCATCACCAAGCAACCGTTTCAACAAACCAGGAGGGACCATACCTCCACATTTAGCTTCAGGACATTGCAGCTTGGTTATGGTAGCTTCCGAGATATGCATATTGGAATAAGTTTCCATGCATTTCCAGCAGAAGAAATGCTTGCATGGCAGCCTGATAAGGTCGATACCTGGTTAAAAATATACAATGTGCAAAGATTCAACATAAGACCAAAAATGTCAGAATAGCATGTACATAATTATCTTCAGATTAAAAGTCAAAATCATAACTTATTCTAATCTTTTACTAAACATGCATGGAACATATGATTAATAGCCATCCGTATTCAAATCCACCCCCACCCCGTAAAAAAAGCTGCTAGTTCCTAGATCCATAAAATATCACATTCTAAACCCTTCAAGCAAAATTCTCTACCCTAATCCTAATAACATTTATTTTTAAATCAAACTCAATGAATCCCTAGGTAATACAAATACATGCTTTGCTAGCATGGTTAATGCAAGTTCTCCAACTTACTATAGTTTGAAAAATCACTAACTGAAATTTATATTGCTGATACTCAGGATCCCACCATTTTAATCAACCTTAGCATAACAAGTAACACCATAAAAATATATACATCACACTTAAGAGAACACAACACAATAAAGCCTTAGCTTCTTTTTAAGGCATGGCCATCATTCCTTATTATCTTCAGCTTATCTGGTAAAGCAAAAGGTAAGAGCCCGAAACTTTTAAAATTGACATTGAATTACCTGCATGCTCACTAAGACATATTGGACATTCATGCAAGTTTTTGAGGAAGTTCTCGTGGAATTTCTTATCATTGTAACTTCTAATAAATGGAACATCAACATCTGGAGAGACACTTCCTGAAATTGCACGCCTATCTCCTGTGCTGTCAATACCGTAAGGACCAAGCATTATTTCTTTATCAAACCCAAGATAAGAAAGAGAGAAGTTTTGCAGCCATTCTGCCCATTGGTATAGAACTTCCTGTCCTTCTTGCTCCTTCCATATCGAGTCAAGCTGACTGCAAAGCTCGGAAATTCTAGCAGGATGCAACCACTGAGCAGAGAGTGTAAAATAAGGAGGAAGATGGCTGGGGTACGATCTAGGCAGTAAACAAGTTAAGACAATCGGTGGAAGATGTTGGACTTTGAAAGAGTACGAAAAGTCATCCAAAGTCTCACTCTTTACACCAACATTAGATGTATTTAGTTTCGCCATTACAATAGTCTCACCACAGCCTTCAAGATGAATATGAATCTGTAAAATAGCACAAGGGTATAAGCTTACTCACTTGGTTGTGGCTACTAGATAAAAACAGTAAACTTACAGAGAAAAAACCTAACCTTCAAGGATCGTAAGCCCATCTGTTCGTCGAGGATGAATACATTTTCTCCATAAATAGACTGTATCACAAGTAGCTACCAAAAACAAGAAAAAGGACCAGTCACGGAAAAATTGAATATACATAAACAAAAAAGAAAAAGGGGAAGAAAAACCTTTTCTCATGTTCAGAAAGTTTTGAGAAAAAAATATCCTTTTAACATCATCAGTTCCCTTGACATAGAATTTAGGTTTTTTATTAGGACAACAATAACACAACACTATTTTCAAGCATATGTTTTTCAAGAAGCTAATCTAAACTCAGAATTGTCCTTATTCGGTGACCAAAAACTATAATGTCTAAGGTTACAATACAATAATAATAGAATGAAAGAAATGGCAGAATAATTGATAAAATGGCATGGAAATTCGAGGAATTACCTCGTCCTCCTGCAACTGCTCATTGATTCTCAGTTGTTCCTCGGACAGCTCGGGTTCTTCAGCCCTTAACCGCAGCTCCTCCAACCTACGCACTACATAATCCGCACCGCTATGTGATTCATCTCCTTCAATGTTCTCTCCATCCTCTTCAATCTTTGACTCCGAAGCTTCTCTTCCTGTATTTTCACCTTGTTCTACAATCGATTCTTCGACTACACACAAACTCTCTTTATTATCCTCAGAACTAGGCTCGGGTTCCGAAGAAGCGAGCTCGGATTTTTTAACGAACTGGGTTTTTACCACGGGGGCACGACGGTATTTCCAGCTGGGATTTCGATTAGGTTTTTGGGTTTTTGGGTAGAATCGGGGAACTGTTGTTCGTTAGAAGTATATGAGGTTGAAGGTGAATTAAGAGGCGATTCCTCTTGCTGCAGTTGGGGATCGTGTGGTGGTGGTTGAGGAGTATGGTGAAGAGGCTTGACGAACCAGGTATCGTCGTTTCGGTGGTTGTGGTAGCCTTGCCTTGATCCTCTTCTTGTTCTTCTCATGGCGGTGGCTGAAGTTGCCGCGGGGCGTCGGTTGGCGGTGCTTTCTTGGAGAGGAGACTCATCTATTATATATATACTGGCTCTTCTCTTTTGAGTGGAATGTCGTCTGTACTATGTTCGGTTCGGGTCATTTTTTTGACCAAGATGTTCGGGTCAAATTCGATGTTGTTTTGGGTAGACTAGTCTATTATGGCCCAAAACAAAATGTTACTTGGAGAGGAAATAAAAGACCATATGAATAATCAATTTGGAAACGTCAACAAAGTTTTGACGCAGCGATTAATTATTCGGCTCTCACCCTCTCTTTATCTTTAGCTTGTAAATTTTTAATATTTTTTTTATAAAAAATTATATATTTAATATTTATTAAGAGCATATTTCTTTTCTTCTTCTGCCTAGGTAAAAAATATAAAATTATATATATGATATAAGTCAGTCTGAATTAGTCAGGACAAACTGTAAAGCCCTAAAAAACTAGAATAAAAACAACAACAAAAAATCATATAAATAATCAATCATAAATTAATACTCATATGAGGGTTAGATTTTTTTAAATACTATTTAAATGATATGTTTGACAATTAGCGGATAGTTGATTGCATTAGCTGATTTGATTAGCAGATTGTATAAAAATGTTTAGTAAAATTAATTGATAGCTTATAGTTGTTTGATTATTTGAACAAGAAAAATAGCGTATAAGGACATAATTATATTCGATACTTGTTTGAATAGTTATTAGTTATCAATATTTTGTATCTATTAATATTAATTAGATTATGAAAATTAATTTTTTAATATTAACATTATTAAACATATTTGAAGGATTTTATATATTAATTTATTGTTTATATAAATATTTTTAATACAATCTGATTAGTTATTAAATTTAAATGAAAATAGTAAAGGTTAAATTTAGGTTATTTGAAATTGCTAAGGGTAAAAGAGTCATCATAACTCTTATGTCAAAATCTCTAATTTCAAAAGTTTTTATGAGTAGTTTTTTCACTTTGAGAGATTTCACCGCAATTCGTTATTACAATTTCTATTCACCAAACATTTAAAATAACGAATTTGACTACTCAAACCTTTAATCTTGGCTCAAAACGTTATTTACCAAACAGAGTTAGAGTCCAGTTCTTATAAAAGTGTAGAAAGCAATTAAAAAGTGTAAAAAGCAATTAAAATGTCAAAAATTTGAGAATTTAGCTTATGGTTTAGAATGATTGATTTAATTTAAAGTTTAGAATTTATGATTTTAGAGATTACAATTTATTGTTAAAATGTGGAATTTGAATTTTAAAGTATATTTTTAAACAGAATGTGTACAAAAAAATATTTTATTTGATATTACTAATAATGGATATTAAAGAAATCAACAAAAAATATCAAAGTTGAAAAAAATACTTAAAGAGTACGAATAAAAATACATCATTTTGAAGACAAATTTATCCTAAATGACAAATATTGACAAGCATTTAATATATTTGGGCAAAATACAATAAATGTCGCTCAATTATTGATAGGGTTACATTTAGATCACCCAATTATTAAAAGTTATCAATTACGTGTAAGGTTACATTTGATTAACCCAATTATTAAATGTTAAATTTGGGTCACTCAATTATGGGTAAGGTTACATTTAAGTCACCTTTCATATTTAAAAAAATATATATTAATTTCTGTATCAGATTAATTAATAATTTCAAATGAAGTATCCTAGTGCTAATGAGAGTATACAAGTGACTTGGAAGAAAAAAAATCACTAAATTGATGTATTTTTTTAAAATATGAAGGTGACTCAAATGTAATCTTACCCATAATTGAGCGATCTAAATGTAACTTTTAATATTTGAATGACCCAAATATAATCTTACCCATAATTGAGTGACAACTATTATAATTTACCCAAGATATTTCTACTATTTTAATTAAAATTAGTAAATAACTATCAGTCATGATATTTTTTGATTATCTATAATACCTTATTAACTTTTTTAAGTCAAATTTTTTAACTTTAATTCATGGTTATTTAAAATTTATTATTGATAGAAATATGATAATATGGACTTTAAAAAAGTCAATAAAAGACAATATTTGTGGGAGAGAATAAGTACATTTTCTACGAATAAAAAAAGAGAAAAAACAAAGAAAATCATAGATGAGAAGAAAAATAGTTATTGTAAACAACATTATTGTTCACTAAATTATTTTTTATATTTTTTATTTTAGTCACTAAACTACATTTTTAATAAAATTATTATTATTTATTTTAGTCATCAACTATTAAAAAATAACGATAATATTAATTTATATATTTTTTATATCATTTTCTCTCTCCTCATCAGCAATTCATAAATTATTTATCTTAAAAAATATAAAAATAACCACAAACATTTTAGTGGCTAATAATGTCGTTTACCTTAAAAAGTAACACATGAACTGTGGACAAAGAGAAAGAAAATTATGAAAACTAATTTTAAAAAATAAAAACATATACATCAGCGTGCCACTAATTTTTTTTAACGAAAAATGATTAAAAAACGTAACATTACTGATAATTTTATTATATAAATAATATTGTGACAAAAATAAAAAATAAAAATAATTTAGTGATGTTATCCAAAAAGTTAATAGTATCATTTCGTCCCAACAGAAAAGCCAAATCACGAAAAGCGCCTCCCTGCAGGCTTACCCTCATCGCCTTCTTCCCTTTAAACGCCGCTCTCTCTTCTGTCCTCAAATCCAAGATCCCCGAGAACCCGCAATTATCTAATTAACCCTTTCCCCTCAAAACCCTAACTCCTATTTCCTCATTCCCCTTTCCCTCTTCCTTTTCGGTTTTATTAGATATCTTTTATTATTTCTTCAATTGAAATGGATGGAGTGAGTAGCAGTAGCAACATCCAAAACGATGCATCGACGAGCGGCGGAGGAACCCAATCGGCAACGCAACCTCAACCAACGCCGCAGCCGCTGCAGAGTGCGAACGCCCCACCGCCT